>JAYESA010000010.1:104105586-104533086 GCA_036927795.1 Iris macrosiphon | reverse complement strand
ATCTCGTAATATATTTATATATATATGGCTGATCAGCAGTTAAAGCTCTTTCGTAAGGCCTTGCGAAATGAACGGGTGAGGCTTAGCCCACCTTTCTATTTAGGCCGGATCATAATCCCGTGCCATGATGTTCAAGTCACCTGAATATAAGTACACCTACTTCGATTCAAAAATCATCGAATGGGTGAATTCAAGATTTGGCCCAAAAAGGGCTAGGCCGGATCATAATCTCGTGCCATCTTGTTCAAGTCATCTGATTATAAGTACACCTATTTTGATTTAAAACCATCGAATAGGTGAATTCAAGATTTAAGCCCATAAGGGCAGGTCCGGATTCTAAGCACCGTGCCATCAAGTCATAACCTGATCCTTGGTAAACGAGATTATTGGCGGAAAACTAGGTAAAGTGGTTATTAAGGGTTGTTCTCTAAATTGCATCATCATTTAGGGAAATTGTTTGTGTATTGTGGTAGTGATGTAGGGATATGTGATGCTTGGATTATTAGACACTAAAGGAATATTAAATTAGGAACTATTCAAGTCATGGACTCTATATTATACTCTACCTTCTTATTTCTTTAGTAACTGTTATTCTTTCTTATCCTACTATCATATCTTTTATTTACTTACCGTCCTTGACCGAGGACTTGTATGTCGTTCTGACGACCTAGTATTGTTCACTAGGGGGAGATGAAGCAAATAAAGATATGCTACCTCTTTATAACGTGGACGAGATCGAGGAATAATCTTCAAGTAATTCCAGGAAATACAACACCAAGTAGTTTGTAACTGAAACTATATACATTAAAGAGGAGTTATTGTAAAGACTTATTTAGTTGTATATTAACTAGAGTGGTATGAATCAGTTGTATTGCCTAATCACCCTAGCATGACTTGTATTTCATTCTAAAAAGATTTACAGGCGACAATCGCTGATACGAGTATGGTAGTATTTGTATGGGGCGTAGCTTGGGGATATAGTTACGTACCCGACTTATAGCATCTTGGGAAGCGGAGCATGACACATCTTTTAGTGGTGGCCCATGCAGGTCATGCCTTTAGGAAACCTAGGTAGGACCTGAAGATGAAGAGCCTAGGATTAGGTGCAAGTCTAGGTATTTAAAAGACACATGTTACAGGATATAGGTTATGAGCTGGTATAAGATAACTATTGAATTTCTTATCAAATTAGAACACCCTAAGATAAGCAATACCAGTGATTGGAAAGGAGAGCAAGGGTATTTTAAAGAAATTTTGATTTCTCTTAATATAATTATTACTTAATTTCTTATTTTGAATATAGGACATGGATCTATTCCTTCCGAGCGTCTGGTGGGATGGAAGTGACCGCACACTTTATGGCTATTAGCAATATATAAGGGAACTATGGAATATACCAGATTGGTATCACATACCACTCTATGAAGTGCATTATGGTATTATGCGCCCCTTCATTAGGGATTTGGAGGATGGTGCAAAAGTGGACCATGAAAGGGAAACCTATTATATCTATGTACGGTACCCAGAATATGAATATGATTATCCTAAATTAGAAGGGTATGAAGGAACGTTAACTGATTTTCAAGAACTACATCATGAAGCTATAATCCTTACCCAGGTGTGGACCGGTATCATGGGGAAACTGGACTAGGAATATTATGTATAAAGGATCTCTTATCTACTAGGTATCTTTTATGAAAGGCAAGGATGTATGTGTATATGTATATAAGTTAGGAAGGAAGGAAGTATAGGAGTATGAATAGTCTAAATATGTATATATGCCTATGTGCAAGATGACTAGTACCTTAGCAGCATATTTTGTATCATATTTTGATTATGAGTGAATAAAATATGCTTTCGTTAGCCATGTACCTATATGTTCCTCTATTTCCCAAAAACCCTTAAGATTTTTAATATCTTTTCCTATCCTTGAATCTCAGGATTATTCCTGAGAAATTACATTTAAATTTTTCAGGATAATGTCTAATCATGATCAATCCCATGCTTTGTCCTCACAAACTCAGATGGAACCCTCTATTAGGGACATGTACATGTTATTCCAACAGATTCTGGAGTTTAACAGTCAGCATGTAGATATGGCTCTAGCTACAACTGCCACAATGTTGGAACATCTGTAAACGTCTGCCAATTCTAGAGATGGTTCACTAAAGGACTTTAGGAACCTAAATCCTTCCAAGTTTAAAGGAACGGAAAGTCCGATCAAAACTGGACAGTGGATTAGAACCATAGAAGGACTATTAAAAGCAGCAAAAATTAATCCTGAGGATATGGTATCTACAATCCGAATCCAACTGGAGGATATTGCTGAACACTGGTGGAGTGCTGGACACCCAGAGGATTCGGAGGACAAAATAATGTGGAAATAATTTAAGAAGAAATTTGAAGGAAGATTCTTTCCAAAATCAGCTAAAATTGAGTTAGAACGACAGTTCACTCATTTAAAGCAAGAAAGGCTTACAGTAGACGAGTATGTTACAGAATTTTCCAGGCTTAATCGGTTTGCTTCAAGCCTGATAGCCGATGAGGAAACCAAGGTATCTAGATTTCTGGAAGGACTAGGGAGCCAACTGAAGAGTAGAGTCGCCGCCTATCGATGCCAAACCTATCCTAAGGTGACTTAAGTAGCAAGGAGCTAGGAAAGAATGCTAAATAAAGAACAACCGTTTCGATCTCAGCCTCAAAAAAGGACTTTAAAAGTAGAAATTTCATCCTCATGGCATCCATGGCAAGGACCGTCCAAACGCTCTCAAACTGGTGTCTTGAGAAAATCAGTTATTTACAACTTTTGTTAAAAACCTGGGCACATGAGGGATGACTGTAGAAAATTCCTGGGTCTTTGTTTAAGATGCGGATCAGATAAGCATCAAATTGGCCAGTGTCCACAACAACGAACCTTAGGGCTAATAATGTAAAACCCACACCAAGAATTACAACCCACGTTCCGAGGAAATAATATCAGGCCTATGCTTCAAGGAAATGGTCATCGACCTTTGATACAAGCGCCAATACCTTAAGCCACATTGACTTATGAAAATCAACGAAGACCACCCTTCGCACCCCAAGCCTACCAATTCCAGCAAGCTCAGAAAACAAACCAGCCTCAGACTGGGAAGAAGAAAAGGCAAGGGCAGGCATTTATGATGAATACTGATGAAACAGAACTAACCGGAGAAGTAGTAATAGGTACTATTCTAGTTTCAGCTTGTCCGACATCAGTATTATTTGATTCTGCGACAATCCATTCATTTATAGCATCAGCATTTATAACTCTTCATGAAATCAAATCGCAACCGTTACTTATGAAATTAAATATTCTTACGGGTAATGGTACGATAGTAGTTAGTCGGGTTTGTGAAGCATGTCCAGTTAAGTTAGGCAGTGGAGCTTTTCAAGTAAGATTGTTAGTTTTTTCAATGAATAATTATGATGTAGTACTTAGAATGGATTGGTTGACCAAGACATTAGCAAGTATAGATTGTGGCCAAAGAAAAGTTCTATTCCAACTCACCAATGGAGAATTATATGAATTTGTTCGAGACCAAAAGGAATTTGATGCTAAGGAATTAGAAAAGTTTGAACAACCAGTCCAAGGAAGGTTTCATGAACTAGAGGAGGAACATTTCCCAAGGATAGTGAAAGAATTCAAGGATGTATTTCCCGATAAGTTACCAAGATTTCTACCGGATAGAGCAGTAGAGTTTTCTATCAATTTGGTGCCTGGAGCAGCACCTATAGCTAAGAAAATATACCTGATGAATAAAGAAGAATTGGCCGAGCTAAACAAACAAATAATGGAATTATTATCAAAATAATTTATTCAGCCCAGCGCTTCGCCGTGGGGTGCACCAGTGCTTTTTTGTGAAAAAGAAAGATGGGACCCTACGATTGGTAATTGATTATAGAGCCTTAAATAAAGTAACAATCAAGAATAAATACCCCTTGCCCAGAATTGATGAATTATTTGGTCAATTAGGAGAAGCCAAGGTATTCTCAAAGATTGATTTGAGGTCGGGATATCATCAAGTAAAGGTCAAGAAGGAGGACGTTCAAATAACAGCCTTTAGGACTCGTTATGGACATTATGAGTTCCTAGTTATGCCATTTGGGGTAACTAACACTCCTGCTATATTTATGGATATGATGAATCGGATATTTTATCAATATTTGGATAAGTTCGTGATTGTATTCATTGACGACATTCTTATATATTCAAAAAATGAAGAAGAACATGAAGGGCATCTGAGGGTGATATTGCAAACTCTAAGACGGGAGCAATTATATGCTAAACTCAGTAAATATGAATTTTTGTTAAATCATATATCATTTTTAGGCCACGTTATCAGCGGAGAAGGTATTTCAGTAGATCCAAAGAAGGTAAAAGCTGTTAAATCCTGGCCAATACCAAAGTCTGTGACAGAAATTCAAAATTTCTTGGGATTAGCTTGATACTATAGGAGATTCATAGAAAAAATTTTCAAGAATCGCAGGGCCATTAACCCGGCTGACCCGAAAGGAGGAAAGATTCAATTGGATGGAGAAATGCCAGACAACCTTTGATGAATTAAAGGAAAGATTGATTTCGGCACCTGTGCTAGCATTACCGTCGAGATCAGTAGGATACGAGATATATAGCGATGCATCGGGTAAAGGGCTAGGTTGTGTGCTAATGTAGCACAGAAGATTTATAGCCTATGTCTCTCGACAACTGAAGCAGCATGAGAGAAATTATCCAACTCATGATTTGGAACTAGTAGCTGTAGTTTATGCACTTAAATTATGGCGAAATTACTTATATTGGGAGAGAATCAAGATATATATGGATCACAAAAGTCTAAAAAATGTGTTTACTCAGAAGAAAATCAATATGAGACAAAGGAGATGGTTAGAATTACTCAAGGACTTTGATATGGAATTAGAATACCATCCGGAAAAAGCAAATAAAGTGGCAGATGCCTTGAGCAGGAAACCAATGACATTCTTTATGAATACCCCAAGGGAAATACTCAAAGACCTAAGTAAGATGAAAATTAAAGTAATATATCCAATATCAGAAGGATTATGAGAAAATTTACAAGTATAGCCTTCCCTAGTGGACAAAATCAAGGAAGCTCAACAAGGAGACTCTAAACTCCAAAAAATATGGAAACAAACCAAGGAAGGACTCCAGAATGGAATAAGAAAGCATCCAGATGGATCGCTAAGGTTTGGGGATCGATTGTGTGTACCCAATGGAAATCTAAGAACAAAAGTCATGACATAAGCTCATAACTCTCAATATTCCATCCATCCGGGAAGTACTAAGATGTATAAGGACTTTAAACAAAATTTTTGGTGGCATGGAATGAAACGAGAGATTGCTAAATTCGTATCCAGATGTCTTGTCTGTCAGCAAGTAAAAGTAGAACACCAAAGGACATCAGGCATTCTTTAGCCATTACCAATACCTGAATGGAAATGGGAACATATAAAAATGGATTTTGTAACCGGGATACCTAAGACACAAAAAGGTAACAATGCTATCTGGGTCATCATAGATAGACTCACTAAATCAGCTCTATTTCTACTATTTCGGGTAGGACAGATGACAGAAGTATTAGCATACATGTATATGAAACTGATTGTCAGCCAATACGGAGTACCAATAAGTATAGTTTCGGATAGAGACACCAGGTTTACTTCATATTTCTGGAGAAGTCTGCTGGAGAGCCTCGACACTTAGTTAAAATTCAGTTCTGCTTACCATCCTCAGACATATGGTCAATCAGAGAGAATAATTCAAATTCTAGAGGACATGTTGAGAGCCTGCACATTAGATTTTGGAGGATCATGGGACGACCACTTATATTTTGTAGAATTTTCTTATAATAATAGTTCTCATACCAGCATTAAGATGGCACCTTTTGAAGTATTATATGGGTGAAAGTGTAGATCACCAATGTGCTAGACGGATGTAGGAGAAAGGCAGTTACTGGGTCCAAAACTAGTAACACAGACTGTTGACAAAATTAAAACAATAAGAAATTATTTGCAAGCAGCCCAAGATAGACAGAAGATGTGGGCTGACAAACATCGAAGGATGTTAGAATTTCAACCTTGCGATCATGCATTCATAAAAATCTTGCCAACAAAGAAAATAATTAGATCTAGAACTAGAGGAAAGCTGAGTCCAAGATATATTGGACCATTTGATATACTAGAGAAAATTGGAAGAGTATCTTATAAACTGGCACTGCCCCCAACACTAAAAGGGGTACATAATGTATTCCATATATCTCAACTCCGAAGATATGTACCGGATCCAAATCACATATTAGATCATTCAGAGATCACTGTTGGACCGACTCTACGCATCGAGCAACGATCCGTTGAAATCCTGGATCATAGAGACAAAATACTCCAAAATTGGATCATCCCATTAGTTCGAGTAGCTTGGAATAATGACTCTTCAGAAGAATCAACTTGGGAAAAAGAAGAAGACATGCGAAATCAGTTCCCATATTTGTTTACTAACAAGGTTAGCTACTCTTTTAATTTAAAATTTTGAGGGCAAATTTTTTTAAGGAGGATAGAGTGTCATAACTGCCATTTTATTTATTATTATTATTATTTTTATCCCTCCGATCCATATATATATATATATATATATATATATATATATATATATATATATTAATATCTTAGGCTTATGTAAATACCAAATTGCAAACTAGCCTTACCTAATTCTTGGATGGGAAGGGGGTTTTACGCAAATCCCAAATCTATGGGAGAAGAAGAAAACCAACAGCAGCCTATGATTCATTACATACATGTCATCTTCTTCTCTCATCTTCATTTTCTATGAAAAACTTGGCTCCATTTCCCTCTCCCATGCATTTCCAACGAACCTAACCCCTTTCCTACTTAATCCCCCAAGGAAACCCTATTTCTTCTTCATCCTCGTCTTATCCAACCCTACTTCTTCCATAACCTACTGGTGCTGCTGCTGCTACTGTGCTGTAGCCGATGCTGCTGCCGGACTCGCGCCACCTCTACCAGCCCGCGAAGCCACCACCGTCGGACGCCGCCACCCAGCAACACGCCTTCGCCGGACCCGCACGCCGCCGGACCCGCATGCCGCAGATTCGTCTCCTCCAACTTCACAACTTCTCTTCCCTTCTTCTCAAAGTCAGGTAAACTCTCATTCCTTCCCCAAATCTTTTTTCTAGAACTAAATTAGAGTATAATTTGATTTTAATTTCTTATAGGAAATTGGGAAGAAATTAGGTACCAAATTAGGAACTTGGAAGAATCCTAGATTGCTCAAAACAAAGGCAAGTCCTCATCCTTGCTTTATTCTTTCCTTAGAATTTAATTAGGAAATTTCATTAAATGGGTATTTTGAATATTTAGAAACAAATTAACACTTGTGTATATAGGTGATTATATATATATATATATATATATATATATATATATATATATATATATATATATATATATATATATATATATATATATATTGATGCCCTAGGTAGGACACAAATGGATACATGATGATCATAATTATATTTATAATTTAGCCCTACAACTAACTAATTTATAGATATATATGTATATCATTCCTATGCATGTATACCTAAACCTAGATGGATATGGACATGTGTGTATGTGTATGTGTATGTGTTCCTTCCTATAATCAATATATGTTAGGATATAAGGAAATTTTATTTACATGCTTAATCAAATGATATGGTATTAACAATATATATATATATATATATATATATATATATATATATATATATATATATATATATATATATATATATATATATATATATATATAGATAAAAAGGAATACGTGAAAAGCGAAGACTTATCATATAAGTAAGGCATTACCTATTACTAAGATAACATAAAACTACACACGACATAGCTTTAAATAAGAATTTGACATTTAGTTAATTTATTAAGTTGATTTAATTATGTCCAAAATTTAATTATACCTATTTTAGTGTATTTCGTTAGAATTACCTAACCTAAGCATGTATCATATATATACCGTAAATTAGGGTAACTTTAGTCACATAAATTTTAGTTAAAATTTTGTTATTTTATAGAAGGTTGTATATAGTACATATAACGAATATGAATAAATTTTGCCTATACAAGTCTTAGGCCTTGCATACTAAATTCTAATATGGCCATATAGTTAACTCCTTCATCTATTTTGGATTTAAATTGTTTACTAAGAATTATGGATTGTTTGAAACCTGTGCAGCATTGGAAGACAACTATTGCGCAATAACCGATAAATAATTAGCTAGCCGTTAAGGTATGAAAGAAGCCTTCCTATTTTAATTATTTTTATAATCTATTGCGTGTGTTCCGGTGTTGAGATTTGCTCCACCGAAGGGATCGGCGAGCCCGGGAATGCTATGGAGGGTTGTTCCTTGTCGAATATATAAATTATTAAAATTTTGGAAGTCAAAATATAAAGGGGACTCTGCCAAAATTTTCAAAAATTTTGGGAGTTAACCAATATTTCGATATCCAGGAATATCGCCGACATCCCAAGACTCTAAACTCTAGATATATATCTTTTTGCAAAAGACCACCAACGATTGTAATTTAATTAGGGGACAGTTAGTAAAAGTCTAGTATATGTAGGGCACGGATACAAGTCACTCAACAAAATCTAACTACCTGATAATCTGCTCTATATAATTAATATTCTTGGAATTGTGTTGATAACTTAATACCTGTACTATAGATTTTGGATAAAATAAAAGTATGTATCTTGTATCATTCTGGAAACACATTTTTATATAAACAATGGTTAAAGCAATACACAGAGCAGAAACCTAAATACAAGAAGATAGAATAAGGATGGTTTATAGATTTAGGCTAGAAGCATTAGGCGGAGGGGAACAACATAAATACCACCTACAAAATCCTGCAATATATTTTTAAAGCTCTTTCGTAAGGCCTTGCGAAGTGAGCGGGTGAGACTTAGCTCACTTTCCTGTTTAGGCTGGATCATAACCCCGTGCCATCCTGTTCAAGTCACCTGAATATAAGTACCCTACTTCGATTCAAAAACTATCGAATGGATGAATTCAAGATTTGGCCCAAAAAGGGCTAGGCCGGATCATAATCCCATGCCATCATATTCAAGTCACCTGATTATAAGTACACCTATTCCGATTTAAAACTATCGAATAGGTGAATTCAAGATTTAAGCCTATGAGAACAGGGCTGGATTCTAAGCACCGTGCCATCAAGTCACAGCCTGATCCCTGGTAAACGGGATTGTTGGCGGAAAACTAGGTAAAGTGGTTATTTAAGGTTTTTTTTCCAAATTGTATTATCATTTAGGGAAATTATTTGTGTATTGTGGTAGTGAAGTAGGGATATGTGATGCTTGGATTATTAGACACTATAGGAATATTAAATTAGGAACTATTCAAGTCATGGACTCTATATTATACTTTACCTTCTTATTTCTTTTATAACTGTTATTCTTCTTATCCTACTATCATATCTTTTATTTACTTACCGTTCTTGATCGAGGACTTGCATGTCGTTCTGACGACCTAGTATTATTCACTAGGGGGAGATGAAGCAAATGAAGATATGCTACCTCTTTATAACATGGAAGAAATCAAGGAATAATCTTCAAGTAATTCCAGAAAATACAGCACCAAGTAGTTTATAACTAAAACTATGTACATTAAAGAGAAGTTATTGTAAAGACTTATTTAGTTGTATATTAACTAGAGTGGTATGAATCAGTTGTATTGCCTAATCACCCTAGCATGACTTGCATTTCATTCTAAAAAGATTTATAGACGACAATTACTGATACGAGTATGGTAGTATTCGTATGGGGCATAGCCTGGGAAAGTAGTTACGTACCCGATTTACCGCATCTTGGAAGCGGGGCGTGACACCTGCTAGTACCTGGTTTGATCTGAGTATTCCTATATGCATAATATCTTCCGGATAACCTGGACTCCATCTAGTAAGCCGTATAAATGATTGGCCAATTATGTAACTGAGCTCGTTTGTTTATTATACCTGCTGTCAAATAGTCTAGGGACATGGACTATCATGGTGCGATGGTCTAATCCTTGTCCTTGTTTGGTTGTAGGGTTAGATTATTGTGTCACGATAGGCTATGAACCGAAACTATGAGACAGAACTATATATATATATATATATATATATATATATATATATATATATATATATATATATATTTTGTAATCTGATTTATTTCTTTATTCGTGCTTCCTTTGTGGTACTTACTATTTGGGGTCTAACCCCACTGGTTTTGTATGGCCAGATTAAGAGCCAGCATCCGAGGATCAAGCGTACTTTCCCCTGAACAATGGCGCATACTAGGTAGATGACCATTGAAGGAAACGAGTTGGTTCCTTCTTCCCTGCTCGTTATTGTACACTTTACTTATTTGGGTGTTTATCCACCAGCACTTATTAGCCGTAAGATCTGGACATTTAGTTTTCTTTACATGATTGTAATTAATCAGACTACAGCTGATCATGGTTATGTACTTTTGATACTCTGCCAGCTTTCTTATTTTGTATAACTGGTTTCCAAAATATCGTGGCAGGGCATTTGGGACGCCTTACTTCCTTGTCATATATGTTCTACGTTTACTATTCTTGCTTGACTGATTGAGACAATAGATATACCGTGTGATCCTAAGTGACTTGCTTGTAGTATGCAGCCACTTGTCTTGTTACATCCGTGACCACCGTACGATGTTCTATACCTTGTACCGGGGAGCTGGCCATGTTCGTCTCCTTATTCCGGTACTGAGACGTGACACATCCTGTTGGACGCATCTATGCTCTGTGCATGCGTCCTAAAGTCGTACGCATAGTACCTTGAACTCATAGAAATTCACTAAAGCCAGACTCCATGTGCCCACACGGTCAGGAGACTATGCGGCCACGAGCCATGCGTCTCTTCTTTTTGGGCGCATGTCTCTGCACGACTTTTGTGACTCTATACAACTTTTTATGCTTTTGTCTTATCTTCCTGACATTTTTGGTTTGTCACATCAAGTCACATCAGTCACTTCTCTGACTTGCATTTATTGTCTGTCACTTAGCACTTGCCCCGATGAGTGAACTTTGTCTGTCTATGCATCCCATATACCATGCGCTCTTGATTCTCATGCGCCTAGTTCGACCATGCAACCTTGATCTTCATGCGCGCATGCGGCCCCTGTATATTTTATTGAATTAATTTTGTTTGAATATTCTATTGGACTCTTGATTCATATGTGTAATATTGATGACTGTGAGAATATTAGACCCACCTGTGCGCCTGACCCGTCTATATGCCCAACCTGACCATGTGTATAGTTCGACCATGCGCCAAGTGACTACACCACTTATGTGTTTCAATGTGATAGAACTCATATGATTTACTGTGATTGGTGACTTGACTCGACCACTTGTATCCGTGTTGATACACTTACTATGTGCTATGTGTTCCTACGTGCTAAGTGTTCCTATGTGATTATATTATATGTTTATACTGAGGGGTACCTATGTGCTATGCGACAAGTGATATAATACAATTCCTCCAAGATTGAACAAAATGGTTTAGTCAATTTCCAAGCGTGGCTAGGACTTGTTTGATTGTTGCATTATGCTGGTGTGAATCCAAATTCGACTGCCAAGTGACAAAGTGGATTCGTATCTAGCATGTTCGTACTACGGTGCAACATATAAGAGAAATACCATGTGACCACACCATGAGATTAAAGTAACAGTAGGGTTAACTAGACAACTAAAAATATGTAGAGCATTGGGAGGGACAGAATCCCGAGATAGTGCTTAACTAGCCACCCTAAAATAATTGTTTGGGGTGTGCAGGCTGGACCCCATGTATATTGTTTAAATCCTTATTAGTGGATGACAATATCCGACTATTATATTGTACTATATGTTCTATGCGATCTTAGCACGGTTGCCTTACGAGGGACCGGTGCATAAATACTATGTGCTATACGGTGATTCATGGCTTGGCTAGCCCTGCTAGAGCATGACTCGATTTGAGGATTCGTATTATACGCATATATCTTTAGGATAACTCAGACTCCACCTAGTAACACTACTAGAAAAAGCGGGATTAGCGACGTATTTTAGCGACTCCAAGTAAAAACGTCGCTAAATTAGCGACTCCATAAAAATGTCGCTAGACGTCGCTAAATGGCGACATTTAGCGACGTTTAGCAACTTTTATTAAGATTTTAAAAGATTAGTCGCTATAAGTTCAATTAAGGTCGCTAAACGTCGCTAATATATCTGATTTAGCGACGTTTAGCATCGTAATTAGCGACTTATGTATCAAAAATATTTAGTAACGTATTTAGCGACGTCTTTGACGTCGCTAATTTTTATTTTAGCGACGTTTTTATTTGACGTCGGTAAATTTTGGTTAATCAGGGCTCATTTTTCTTTTCGCCCATCTGTCAAAAAATTCAAAACTTTTCGATTTCCCCCGTCCCCCCCCCCTCTCCGGCGACCGGCTCTCCACAGCTGCGGCTACTCCGGCATCCCCCTCCTCCTCCTCGAGCTCTAGGTAATCTCTCTTTCTCTCTCTCTCTCATGTGACACTGACACAAGACACACTTGACAGACATGACACATGCACACAGACACGACACACGTACACAGACACTGACAAACACATATGACACACACACACAGACGCAGACAAACACACACACACACACTCACACTCACACAGATACTGACACTGACACAGGCACGACACACACACACACACACATACTGACACACATACAATATTTGATCTATTGGATGTGTCCATGTGAATTGAGGGTTGGTATCATGGTGGTGTGGTGTATGGAGGATGTATCCTAGAGTATCTTGGTGTTGCACACCAAATATTTATGAATTGGACTAGTGGTTGTGTGTGTGTGTCTATTTATGCCTTAGAGTATCATATGATATGTATATATAAATTGGTGTATTATCTATTTGCATATGAGAGAGTGTATGCATATATAGGTGTATCTCGATATATATATATATATATAGCTATTGTTATCTGTGTTGGTGTTCATAGTGTCTTCTAGCTGTGCTTGATGTGCGAGATGGTAGAAGAGTCAAGTTGTGTGTGGGTGTCACTACTGAACTATGAGGCTTCAGGAACTGAACTCAATTCAGTTTGTCCTAGTGCATTAGGCAAGCTGTGTCACTACCACAATTCCAAATAAGGGCATTTGTGTAATTTTACTATTTGAATAATTATGTGTTTAATTTATCTGCTGAGTTTTATAAACTATTTATATATTGTTAGTGATGTTTGGTTTTAGGTCAAACCCTAGAACTCATTAGGACTAACCCTAATGAAAAACCCTAATTTGAAAACCTAATTCTAGACAACCCTAGAATTCAAATTTTAGGGTGGAACCTCAAACCCTGGACTGACTAAATCTTAGTTAATTAGGTTCTACATGACCTAACCTGGGGGTTAAACCTAAAACTATGCATTTGAAACCCTAACTTGGTTTTAATATAAAAGGGAGCCTCCCTCAAAACCATTCTTCATGTAGAAAGAAAGAAACCCTAGCCTCCATTAAGAAAACATTTCCCTCACCTCCAGAATTCAGAATCAAGCCCTAGGGATCCCATTCTCCTCCTCCAAAGCAAAGGGAAGCAAGGAGCTTGGGTCAAGGAACCTTGGGGAAGAAGAACTTCATAGGAAAACCATCTCCCTATAGGTAAATCCAAAATTTTAATTCTTTAATCCATTTTTCTGATGTTAATGCCCATTAGGAACCCACCCTGAGGTTTAGATCTTGATTTCTAGGGTTCTACATGAAGACCTAGGAGGAACTAGTGTTTTGGTGACCCACATTGGTTTTCCCTAATTTTTCGTGAACCCTAACCCTAGGTATTTGTATGTAGACCTATTTCATCCTCCAACGTGTAGGTTAGATCTTGATTTTTAGGGTTTTGATTTGAGGATTCATGATGTTCTTATGTAAAACCATTTTTCTGTACACCAAGTGTTTGGTGATATGGTTCTTAGGGTTTTGTCTATCCTTGTATTTTATTTCCTGCATATATATATATTGATATACCTATCTATATTTATATATCTAATTACTTGTGTATAGGTTGTGCACAGTCGGGTTTGGGATTTCAGTGCAGGATGTGCACAGTTGGGTTTTCTGTGTGTGGTGTATCAGATATCTGTGTGAGAGCTGTGTGTATTCAGCACTGTGTGTAGGTGGTTACATGTGTGATTTGGTGTGAGTGATTTCAGAGTGTGTATCAGTAACTAGAACATATGACTGTGTGTCTGTGCAAGTGAATTAATGTGTGTAGGTGTGTTAAGGCTCTGTGCAGTCAGGGAGGGTGTATTTTTCTGCCTATGTGTGTATGAGTGTGTGGATTAACCTGTGTCGTGTCAGTGAGTTCTGTATTAGTGTATAGGTGTGTTCCTGTGTTTAAAACACCAGTGTGGAACTGTGTGTCAGTGTCTCAGTGAATACCTATATTATCAGTATCTTTAACTGATACTGTGTATCAGTGAGTTAACAAAGTGTGCAGTGTATCAGTCAATTGGAGAGTGATGACTTACCCAGGCTTAGTGTATCAGTATTCAGCCTGTGTGTGTGTGTCCTAGGTTAATTCAGATTTCAGTTTACCTAGTATAGGTAATTTCAAACTGTGAGAGAGTGTGTGTGTCTCAGAGATTTCCAGGTTCATGTGTGTGTGTATACTGTTAGTTTTGTGTGACTGTGTGTGTAAGTGTCAATGTATACCAGTGCCAGTATATTCCTGTGTTGTGTTGTGTCAGTAACTTATAGGTGGTAGAGTAGGAACTATGTTAATGTAAGGGGTTTAATTGAGTATCAGTAACTAGTATGATCAGTGTGTTTAATGCATGTGCAATAGTAAAATAGTTAGGAGTGAGTGAACAATAGGGTAAGGTACAGAGCATAGAGGGTCAGTAGGTTCCTGAACTGTGCAGTGAGGAAACTGTGGTTGTGTGCAGTGTGATCTAGTGTGTAGGTATTTGAGCACAGTGTGTGTTTCCCTGTGTGCAGCATGTGTGCTGAGCAGTTGAATTTCAGTAGGTTATAGTGCTGTGTAGGTGTGTAGCTTAGTATCAGCCAGTTCTAAATTGACTGTGTGTGTGTTAGTGAGTGTTAACTGTGTTAGTTTTGATGAGTTTGGGTTAAGTATTGACAGAAAGATACCTAGACACTTGGGTTTCAGGTTTGAAGTAAGTATTATACTGATACATTATATTAGTTCAGTGAAGAGTTTTATTGGGCATCAATAGGCTTGAGTGTATTGCTGCATTAGGTGCAGTAGCAAGAAATATCAACTGCTATTAAAACCCAAGCAGTAGATTAGCAACAGTAGGCAACATGACACTTGCAACATGGCAGAGGTACATGTATGGAGAATTACCTGGGTACTAGTGTGAACTTGTACACTGTGTCTTAAGTGCAAGTATAGTGTAGGTAATAGAGTATCAGGTATTGGTATGAATGCTGGTATGGGGAGATTGGTATGGTAAGGTTAGTTAAGGGTAAGGTTGGCAGGGAGTGGGAAAAGTCTTAGAGTATCTGTATGAGTTGAGATGAGAAATTGAGAAACTAGTTTAATTAAGAGTTAACAGTTTAGGTAATATCTTAGGATCTATATAGGAGTTATATTTATGTTAATTGCCTAGTATGTAAATGGTTTGGTATCAACACAAAGTCTGGGGTAACAAGGTCTAGACTTAGTATGGTCCTGGTTAACCTAGTTTTGACCAGTAGATTTTAGTATGACATAGAGGCCTCATATTTAAATTAGTTAAACATGTTATTCTTTTAATTCAATATCTGACATTAATATTCCATAAATAGGTCTTTGTGATCCCACCTTGGACATCGATCCTCATTCATTGCTCAGGACCACAGGCGAGTACATTCTCTGACAGTTTTCATTGTTGATTACTTCTATAAATTGTAGTGTATTACATACTTGATTCCGACACTATGGATACACGGGTTAGCACCCTAGATCCCTATCATGAGGAGTCGTGATTGGAATCCACCGTGCTAGCTGGGGATGGGGAACTATTAGTAGATTATGTGATCATATCCAAACTTACCATGCATCATAGCTCACCCCACTTCTCACGTCGGGTGCGGCCTGACCATTATCATGCTTCATAGCTGTTATATATGATTAGCCTGACCATTATCATGCATCATTGCTAACCATATGGTTAGCCTGACCTTCAAGAATCATAGCTAATCATATATAACCAGCCTGATCTAGTCCCAAGCCGATCACATAATAAACTAATATTTCAAACACTTAGCTAGATGTTATTCTTTATTCATATTCACTTGTTCTAGCATTCACTGTTTATTGTTCATTGCTAGATGCTTTATTGCCTATTTTCATTTCTCCCGTACTTCTTATTTTCAGCATTTACTCTCATCTTGTATTTCTTACACTGTTTATAGTCTTTGTCAATTTAATGAAACTGTTGTTAGTGATTGTGCTTCGCTCCAATCCTGACTGGATAACATTTTTCAGAGGACCTGGAGAACTTTTGCCCCACTCATTATGGCCCAAGATTAGAGGGAGATTTCACTCCAGAAATCCCGGAGGAGTTGCCTATCCAAGAGGAGATCTTGCCTGGCTGTACTTAGATTATTTTTTTGCATTTATTATTTTAGACTGAGACTGAGTTGTATTTCATTAATTGTGACTTTGTGAGGTCATCTAGACCCAGGATTTGAGTTGGACTTATTGTGGTTGGTTTTTAATAGAACTCCTTTCTATTCTCATCGTGCCATTACTTCTTATAGCTTGTGATTGAGTATATTATAGAACTGTGGATTATTTATCATTGTCCTCCGTACGGAGTTGAGATTATTGACAGGATATATTATGTTGAGACTTAGACAGCGTTCTACCGCCGATGCTGCGGCGTAGGCTGGACGTACCCACGACTCATGCCTAAATTTCGGGTGCGGGTCGTGACAAGTTTTTAGTGGTGGCCCATGCAGGCCTAGCTTCGCAAGTTGTGCGATGTCGTGGTAGTGCGATAACTTAGTTGTACTACTACGAGCCTGTTTTAGGAATAGGAATTAGGTCGAGGATATGCTCAATCACAATTAGGAAATTCTGATTCTTATGATACTACTCTTAATGATTTTCCTTTAGAAATTACTGTCCTTCCTTGATGATATCGTGTCTATTACCTTAATTGATTCTTTCAATCTGTCTTCAGGATGCCGCCGAAGACCAGGTCCCAGAGACTCGGAGCAGCAGCTTCAGAGAGGTCTGCCACTTCTCGCCCTGCCGGACAGACATCCGCAGCACCTCCTACATCTCCAGTACATGTGGGAGTGTCTGCAGCATTCGAGGGTCCTCCACCACCTGTTCAGAGGGTCCCCACAGCTACGACGGGGCCTCTACCACCACCACCACCAGTTCAGTATCCAGGAGGTGTGCCCGTCGATGGGGCACAGATGTTCGCTTTGATTCAGAGCATGGTCGATGCCCAGAGGACGTCGACAGAGGCCTAGAGGGTGCAGGCTGAGGCACACCAGGACCAGACAGAGATGATGAGGGTGAACATGGAGAATGCTCACCAAGTGGCTCTCCAGGCTGTGGAGAGGGTCACTCAGCAGCAGCAGCATCCTGGTCAGCAACAACAGAGGCCGAGCACCATTGTGGATTTCAAGAGGATGATGCCTCGGGAGTTCAAGGGGACAGAAGGGATACTCTATGCCGATGATTGGCTAGAGGACATCGAGAGGAACTTGCGCTTGGCTCAGCTTCCGGAGGCCCTCCAGATCGAGGCCGTCGGCAGCCAGATGTTCGATATTGCCCTGACATAGTTTCGCACAGAGCCGAGACTCTTGCGCAGGGGACTCACTTGGGAGGCTTTCAGGGAGCTCTTCAAGGAGAAATTCTTTCCTGACGTTGCCCTGGGAGCCTTGGAGAGTCAGTTCCATGACTTAGTCCAGGGGAGCTCGTCCGTCGATGAGTATGCCGCGGAGTTTTGCCGTCTGAGCCGTTTCGCGCCATCGATGATTAGAGATCCGGGGGACAGGGCCCGAAAGTTCAGAAAGGGGCTAGCAAGGGAGATCAAGTCTCGCACTCGGGACGTTGTACCGCCACTTTCGAGGGCATATTGATGGATGCCCAGATAGCCGAGGACGACTTGGACCTCAGGCCCAAGAGGGGACGCGATGTTTCCGGAGGAGCAAACAGTAGTGCGGGATCAGGCAAGCGTCCACACTATCAGCAGCAACAGAGGCCCTTTCAGCAGCAGCACCAGCAGCACCAGGCACCAGCCCGAGGGCAGGTCCAGCAACAGCAGCAGAGGCAGACTCAGCCCGCCCTCCAGTGTGCGTACTGTGGGAAGACAGGACACACCAGAGAGATCTGCAGGAAGAGGTTGGGCTCATGTTTGTACTGCGGATCGACGACACACCAACTGAGGGATTGCCCTACCATTCGTCCAGGTCAGGGTGGAGCAGCCGCCCAGAGAGGACCAAACAGGGTACCTGCTGTACCAGGAGGCCAACAACAGAGGGGACCACTTCCACCGCAACATCAGAGGTTCGCCCAGCATCAGCAGCAGAGAGGTGCACCCCAGGGGCGAGCATACGCCATGGCAGTCGAGGAGATCGAGCCAGCAGGAGACTTGATCACAGGTTCGGTTCTTCTCGATTGTATTCCTGCATTTACCTTATTCGACTCTGGCGCTTCCCATAGTTTTGTGTCTGTATTTTATGCACTTCGACATCATTTAGACACAGAACCATTAGCTAGAACTTGCAAGATTATGACTGGTGGAGGTATTATCCTAGTCCGTGATCACTGCAAGGACCGGAGAGTGTCAGTAGGAGGCCGAGAGTTGAGCGTGAGCTTACTCGTCATGCCACTTCCGGGGTACGATATTGTACTCGGAATGGACTGGTTGAGTAGGCATCATGCTACCATAGATTGTTTTAGGGGCAGAGTATTATTTAGACCACCAGGAGAGCCGGAGTTTGAGGTCGTCAGAGGCGCAACGGAATAGAGGAAGGGCACATTTTGTGGAGCCAGGACGGAAGAAGAGGAGTTGCCACATCCTCTGATAGCGGAGTTCCTGGATGTATTTCCAGAGGAGTTGCCAGGCTTGCCGCCAGACAGAGATGTTGAATTCTCTATAGACTTGGTTCCAGGAGCGGAGCCCATTTCACAACATGTCTATAGAGTCAACAATAGCGAGCTGGCAGAACTGAAGAAGCAAGTTGAGGAGCTGCAGGACAAGGGTTTCATCAAATCCAGTTCATCATCATGGGGAGCACCGGTATTGTTCGTACCGAAGAAGGACGGCACGGTGCGCATGTGCATTGATTATAGAGCTTTGAACAATATCACTATCAAGAACAAGTACCCGCTGCCGAGGATAGATGATCTTTTCGATCAATTGAGCAGGGCGAGGGTGTTTTCAAAGATTGATTTGAGGTCAGGCTATCACCAGGTGAAGGTGAAGAAAGAGGACACGCCGAAGACAGCCTTTCAGACCAGATACGGCCAGTTTGAGTTCATGGTGATGCCATTTGGTTTAACCAATGCACCGGCAGTATTCATGAACCTGATGAATAAGGTGTTCCACCAGTACCTTGACAAGTTCGTGGTAGTGTTCATCGACGATATTCTTGTGTATTCCAAGACCCCGGAGGAGCACGAAGAGCACCTGAGGTTGGTCTTAGAGACTCTCAGGAGGGAGCAGCTGTACGGGAAACTCTCTAAGTGTGAATTCTTCCTTGACGAGGTTGAATTTCTTGGGCATGTGGTATCGGGTGACGGAATCTCGGTTAACCCACAGAAGATCGAGGCAGTGGAGTCGTGGGCTACCCCCAGTTCGGTAGCTGAGATCAGGAGTTTTCTCGGGCTAGCAGGATACTACAGGAGGTTTGTACAAGACTTCTCCAAGATTGCAGCGCCGATGACCAGACTGACTAGGAAGGATGTGGATTTTGTCTGGACGGAGGAGTGCCAGGCCGCATTTGATGAGCTGAAGAAAAGGTTGACGACAGCTCCAATTTTGACGTTGCCAGCAGGGACAGGTGGTTTCACCATCTACAGTGATGCTTCAGGGAAGGGTCTGGGATGTGTTCTTCAGCAGCACGGGAAGGTAATTGCCTATACTTTCAGGCAGTTGCGCCCTCATGAAAAGAACTACCCCACCCACGATTTGGAGTTAGCAGCAGTTATCTTCGCTCTAAAGCTGTGGAAACATTACCTGTACGGAGAGCGTGTGGAGATCTTCACCGACCATAAGAGCTTGAAGTACGTGTTCACACAGAAGGAGCTAAACATGAGGCAGAGGAGGTGGTTAGAGTTGATGAAGGACTTTGATATCTCATTGCAGTACCATCCAGGAAAGGCCAACGTAGTCACCGATGCCTTGAGCAGGTATCCGATGGCTATGTACTTGACGACAGATAGGTATTTGTTGGCTGATCTGGAAAGCTTGGAGATTGAGGTGTTAGTTCCCGGTACTGAGATTCAGATGTGGGGATTGCAGATACAGTCCGAGCTAATGGACAGGATCAGAGCTGCGCAGTACGATGATGAGGCTCTGAGGAGTATCAGGGCACAAGTTCAGATAGGATTGTCAGGCGACTTTACTATCGCAGATGATGGTTCCTTACGGCACGGCACGAGGATGTGTGTGCCGAGCGGGGAGCTGCGCGAAGAGGTTTTGCAAGAGGCACACCGCTCTCAGTACTCGATGCATCCCGGTGCCAACAAGATGTATCGAGACTTGAGGGAGCACGTATGGTGGTATGGAATGAAGCACGAGGTAGCATGCTTCGTATCTCGGTGTCTAGTGTGCCAGCAGGTAAAGGCAGACCGGCAGAGACCAGGTGGTTTGCTTCAACCTTTACCGATCCCAGAGTGGAAATGGGAGCACGTGACCATGGATTTTGTTTCAGGGCTTCCACGTTCTCCAGGAGGGAAGGACGCGATTTGGGTCATCGTGGACAGGTTGACCAAATCAGCCCATTTCTTACCTTTCAAGATGGGCACGTCGACAGAGAGGCTAGCAGAGATGTACGTGCGACAGATTGTTAGGCTTCATGGAGTCCCTGTAAGCATCGTCTCGGATCGGGATAGTCGTTTTATTTCCCACTTCTGGAGGAGTCTGCAGGCTAGCTTGGGCACTCAGCTCAAGTTCAGTACCGCATATCACCCCCAGACAGACGGGCAGTCTGAAAGGACTATTCAGACTCTCGAGGATATGCTACGCACTTGTGTTTTAGATCTCGGAGGTTCTTGGGAGAATCATCTGCACCTGGTAGAGTTTGCTTACAACAACAGCTACCAGGCCAGCATCGAGATGTCACCATTTGAGGCTCTTTATGGACGGAGGTGTCGTACACCGTTATCTTGGGACGACGTTGGAGAGAGAGCCTTGCTAGGACCAGAAATGGTCGTGGATGCAGCAGAAAAGGTGAAACTCATCAGAGACAGACTGCGAGTGGCGCAGGACAGACAGCGGCATTGGGCCGACAGCCACCGTAGACCCCTTGAGTTTCAGGTATAGATTGTTAATTTTCTGGCTTGTGTTTGTTGTTTAGACTGCATGTTGAGACTGTTTTGTTTTAGGTTGGCGATCTAGTATTCCTACGGATTTCTCCGACGCGTGGCACGATACTTTTTGGTAGAGGCGGGAAGCTTAGCCCACGCTACATCGGACCCTTCGGTGTTCTTGCGAGGGTAGGTGCAGTGGCGTATAGACTAGACTTGCCGCCTGCATTAGAGGGAGTGCATGATGTGTTCCACGTGTCGCAGCTGAGATGGTACGTGGCAGACCCTAGTCACGTACTTGATCACTCGGAGATTGAGGTTGGTCCGACGCTCAGCTACCCCGAGCAGCCCGTAGAGATCTTGGATCGCAGAGAGAAGGTGTTGCGGAACCAAACTTTTCCTTTGGTTCGTGTTGCATGGAGACATCACTCTCCAGGGGAGTCGACCTGGGAGAGAGAGGACGAAATGCGCGAGCGATACCCGTATCTCTTCTAGACTTAAGGTATATTTCCTTTTCTGAATTCATTCTTGTTCTAGTTCAGCCCAATTTCGAGGACAAAATTTCTTTTAGGAGGGTAGACTTGTCACTACCACAATTCCAAATAAGGACATTTGTGTAATTTCACTATTTGAATAATTATGTGTTTAATTTATCTGCTGAGTTTTATAAACTATTTATATATTGTTAGTGATGTTTGGTTTTAGGTCAAACCCTAGAACTCATTAGGACTAACCCTAATGAGAAACCCTAATTTGAAAACCTAATTCTAGACAACCCTAGAATTCAAATTTTAGGGTGGAACCTCAAACCCTGGACCGACTAAACCTTAGTTAATTAGGTTCTACATGACCTAACCTGGGGGTTAAACCTAAAACTATGCATTTGAAACCCTAACTTGGTTTTAATATAAAAGGGAGCCTCCCTCAAAACCATTCTTCATGTAGAAAGAAAGAAACCCTAGCCTCCATTAAGAAAATCTTTCTCCCACTTCCAGAATTTAGAATCAAGCCCTAGGGATCCCATTCTCCTCCTCCAAAGCAAAGGGAAGCAAGGAGCTTGGGTCAAAGAACCTTGGGGAAGAAGAACTTCATAAGGAAACCATCTCCCTATAGGTAAATCCAAATTTTTAATTCTTTAATCCATTTTTCTGATGTTAATGCCTATTAGGAACCCACCCTGAGGTTTAGATCTTGATTTCTAGGGTTCTACATGAAGACCTAGGAGGAACTAGTGTTTTGGTGACCCACATTGGTTTTCCCTAATTTTTCGTGAACCCTAACCCTAGGTATTTGTATGTAGACCTATTTCATCCTCCAACGTGTAGGTTAGATCTTGATTTTTAGGGTTTTGATTTGAGGATTCATGATGTTCTTATGTAAAACCATTTTTCTGCACACCAAGTGTTTGGTGATATGGTTCTTAGGGTTTTGTCTATCCTTGTATTTTATTTCCTGCATATATATATATTGATATACCTATCTATATTTATATATCTAATTACTTGTGTATAGGTTGTGCACAGTCGGGTTTGGGATTTCAGTGCAGGATGTGCACAGTTAGGTTTTCTGTGTGTGGTGTATCAGATATCTGTGTGAGAGCTGTGTATTCAGCACTGTGTGTAGGTGGTTACATGTGTGATTTGGTGTGAGTGATTTCAGAGTGTGTATCAGTAACTAGAACATATGACTGTGTGTCTGTGCAAGTGAATTAATGTGTGTAGGTGTGTTAAGGCTCTGTGCAGTCAGGGAGGGTGTATTTTTCTGCCTATGTGTGTGTGAGTGTGTGGATTAACCTGTGTCGTGTCAGTGAGTTCTGTATTAGTGTATAGGTGTGTTCCTGTGTTTAAAACACCAGTGTGGAACTGTGTGTCAGTGTCTCAGTGAATACCTATATTATCAGTATCTTTAACTGATACTGTGTATCAGTGAGTTAACAAAGTGTGCAGTGTATCAGTCAATTGGAGAGTGATGACTTACCCAGGCTTAGTGTATCAGTATTCAGCCTGTGTGTGTGTGTCCTAGGTTAATTCAGATTTCAGTTTACCTAGTATAGGTAATTTCAGACTGTGAGAGAGTGTGTGTGTCTCAGAGATTTCCAGGTTCGTGTGTGTGTGTATACTGTTAGTTTTGTGTGACTGTGTGTGTAAGTGTCAATGTATACCAGTGCCAGTATATGCCTGTGTTGTGTTGTGTCAGTAACTTATAGGTGGTAGAGTAGGAACTATGTTAATGTAAGGGGTTTAATTGAGTATCAGTAACTAGTATGATCAGTGTGTTTAATGCCTGTGCACTTGTAAAATAGTTAGGGGTGAGTGAACAATAGGGTAAGGTACAGAGCATAGAGGGTCAGTAGGTTCCTGAACTGTGCAGTGAGGAAACTGTGGTTGTGTGCAGTGTGATCTAGTGTGTAGGTATTTGAGCACAGTGTGTATTTCCCTGTGTGCAGCATGTGTGCTGAGCAGTTGAATTTCAGTAGGTTATTGTGCTGTGTAGGTGTGTAGCTTAGTATCAGCCAGTTCTAAATTGACTGTGTGTGAGTGAGTGTTAACTGTGTTAGTTTTGATGAGTTTGGGTTAAGTATTGACAGTAAGATACCTAGACACTTGGGTTTCAGGATTGAAGTAAGTATTATACTAATACATTATATTAGTGCAGTGAAGAGTTTTATTGGGCATCAATAGGCTTGAGTGTATTGCTGCATTAGGTGCAGTAGCAAGAAATATCAGCTGCTATTAAAACCCAAGCAGTAGATTAGCAACAGTAGGCAACATGACACTTGCAACATGGCAGAGGTACATGTATGGAGAATTACCTGGGTACTAGTGTGAACTTGTATACTGTGTCTTAAGTGCAAGTATAGTGTAGGTAATAGAGTATCAGGTATTGGTATGAATGCTGGTATGGGGAGATTGGTATGGTAAGGTTAGTTAAGGGTAAGGTTAGCAGGGAGTGGGAAAAGTCTTAGAGTATCTGTATGAGTTGAGATGAGAAATTGAGAAACTAGTTTAATTAAGAGTTAACAGTTTAGGTAATATCTTAGGATCTATATAGGAGTTATATTTATGTTAATTGCCTAGTATGTAAATGGTTTGGTATCAACACAAAGTCTGGGGTAACAAGGTCTAGACTTAGTATGGTCCTGGTTAACCTAGTTTTGACCAGTAGATTTTAGTATGACCTAGAGGCATCATATTTAAATTAGTTAAACATGTTATTCTTTTAATTCAATATCTGACATTAATATTCCATAAATAGGTCTTTGTGATCCCACCTTGGACATCGATCCTCATTCATTGCTCAGGACCACAGGCGAGTACATTCTCTGACAGTTTTCATTGTTGATTACTTCTATAAATTGTAGTGTATTACATACTTGATTCCGACACTATGGATACACGGGTTAGCACCCTAGATCCCTATCATGAGGAGTCGTGATTGGAATCCACCGTGCTAGCTGAGGATGGGGAACTATTAGTAGATTATGTGATCATATCCAAACTTACCATGCATCATAGCTCACCCCACTTCTCACGTCGGGTGCGGCCTGACCATCATCATGCTTCATAGCTGTTATATATGATTAGCCTGACCATTATCATGCATCATAGCTAACCATATGGTTAGCCTGACCTTCAAGAATCATAGCTAATCATATATAACCAGCCTGATCTAGTCCCAAGCCGATCACATAATAAACTAATATTTCAAACACTTAGCTAGATGTTATTCTTTATTCATATTCACTTGTTCTAGCATTCACTGTTTATTGTTCATTGCTAGATGCTTTATTGCCTTTTTTTATTTCTCCTGTACTTCTCATTTTCAGCATTTACTCTCATCTTGTATTTCTTACACTGTTTATAGTCTTTGTCAATTTAATGAAACTGCTGTTAGTGCTTGTGCTTCGCTCCAATCCTGACTGGATAACATTTTTCAGAGGACCTGGAGAACTTTTGCCCCACTCATTATGGCCCAGGATTAGAGGAAGATTTTACTCCAGAAATCCCGGAGGAGTTGCCTATCCAAGAGGAGATCTTGCCTGGCTGTACTTAGATTATTTTTCTGCATTTATTGTTTTAGACTGAGACTGAGTTGTATTTCATTAATTGTGACTTTGTGAGGTCATCTAGACCCAGGATTTGAGTTAGACTTATTGTGGTTGGTTTTTAATAGAACTCCTTTCTATTCTCATCGTGCCATTACTTCTTATAGCTTGTGATTGAGTATATTATAGAACTGTGGATTATTTATCATTGTCCTCCGTACGGAGTTGAGATTATTGACAGGATATATTATGTTGAGACTTAGACAACGTTCTACTACCGATGCTGCGGCGTAGGCTGGACGTACCCATGACTCATGCCCAAATTCCGGGTGTGGGTCGTGACAAGCTGGCAATGTGTTGCAGTGGTATCGAGTTGGCACTGTGAGGAGGGGATTGGTTCCTGTCATCTTCTGCAGTGGGAGAGTGTTGGTGCACCCTTGAGCAGCATCAAACACATGCATGCTTGAGCAATGGCAAGGCAGCAACAAGCACTGCTGTGAGCCATGGCAGTAGCTAAGGGCAGTTAGAAACAACTAAGTGAAGGGAAGATTTAGCCACTGCAGAATAAGTGCAAAGTATCAGAGGTTGCAGACTTAGTTAGGGTCTGCTGGCATGTGTTTGGGTTAAGGTATAGACAAGTATCGGGTAGGTGTTTACCGGTCACTTGTTGCATGCCAGTACAACCCTTAACTGATACTGTGGTATCAGAGATTTAATTAGAGAGAGTGATCAGTGCAGTGCAGTTCAATTAGAGCACAAAAGTGCTGTGAAGTGAACTGATACTGTGGTATCATGGAGTGACTGCTATGGGTTGTAGTCCAGTGAGCAAGTATAAGGATGAAGTACAAGGTGCCAGGCCAAAGGTAAGAGGCTCTCAGTGTGGATAGTAGAGTACTTAATTTTAAAGCAGAATATCCTAGTACGACCTAGAAGACATAGTATAGCAAGGTATTAACCTAGTATTGACTAGTATAAACTAGTATGGATCTAGAAGTGGCTTAGAAACATCACCATGAACTAGTTAATCCTGTTTATCATTTCAAGGGCTCTTGGACTTTGATAAATGAAAGTATGTATTATATCATTTATGAAATAAAAGTATTGCTTATTTTAGACTTTGATAAATGGTCAGTTGTTTTGAATATTGCTTATTTTAGACTTTGATAAATGAAAGTATGTATTATATCAGTTATGATTTTTATAGTACTGTTAAGTTATGAAGTTAGGTGATAAACCACTGTATATAATAATTTATATGATACATACTGTCATTTTTGCAGAAGTATCTAGAAAGGGATATGAATTACTATCTGCATCATCGTTCGTGGATGTACAACCGTCATCCTGATGACATGTGCGGTGTACGGGATGAATTCATTGAGGGTGTACAGCAGTTCCTGCAGTTCGCCAAGGCTTTCCCTCAGTACATGGACGGTACCAAAATTAAGTGTCAGTGTGTGAGATGTCACAACAGGAAATATCATCCAGAAGTGGAAGTTACATATCATTTATACTCGAAGGGCTTCACGCCGAATTACTATCAGTGGACCGCGCACGGAGAACTTGTATCTCTAGCATCGAAGTCGGAGCCCTATGTGGAGCCGTATATGGATGTCCACGACCACGATGCTTACGACGACGGGTTGGTAAACATGGTTTATGATGCGGCGGGGCCTAGTTTCAATCTGGACAATTATGATGCGATGGGACCTAGTTTCAATTCGAATAATTATGATGCAGCTGAGGAGGCACCGAATGCCGAAGCTGCAAAGTTTATGGAGTTGCTGGAGAATGCAAGGACTCCATTATATCCTGGTTGTGAGGGTCATTCACCGTTGGAGGTGGTTACAAGATTATTGAGCATCAAGTCCGATTTTAACATGTCACAAGAATGCTATAATCGACTGCTCGATTTGATTATAGAGATCTTGCCCGAGGGTGCAAAGTTACCTAAAGACTTCTATCGATCTAAGAGGTTAGTGAGATCGCTTTGGATGGGATACAAGAAAATTGATGCTTGTCACAACGGGTGCATGTTGTACTACAAAGACGACAAGGATGAAGATGCGTGCAAATTCTGTGGTGCTGATCGCTACAAGGCCACTGTTAGAGGAAAGTTTGTCGATGCAAGGAAGCCTACCGATTCGATGCACTACTTGCCTTTGACGTCGCGGTTGCAGCAGTTGTTTATGGTTAAGGAGACTGCAGAAAACATGAGTTGGCACAGGCAAAAACAGATCGAAGTAGTATTGGATCATCCATCCGATGGAGAAGCATGGAAGCACTTTGATCGAGAGTATCCATATTTTATCGAGGAAGCACGTAATATCAGATTGGGGCTCTCCTCTGACGGTTTTACCCCATTCGGACTTTCGGGCTCCCAGTATTCGTGTTGGCCTGTGATCATCACTCCGTACAATCTATCGCCTTAGATGTGCATGAAGACTCCGTATATGTTCCTAACCGTTATTATCCCGGGTCTGAACAATCCGAAGAGGAACATCGATGTGTATTTACAGCCTTTGATAGATGAGTTGAATCAGCTGTGGGAAGTAGGTGCCAACACGTACGATGTTTCTAGAAAGCAGAATTTTCAGATGAGGGCAGCACTTATGTGGACCATCAACGACTTTCCGGCCTATGGATGTTATCGGGATGGAGCACCCATGGTCGTCTCTCATGTCCGTATTGCATGAAACGTACTCAGGCTTTCCGTTTGAAACACGGAGGCAAACCGTGCTTCTTCGATTATCATCGACAATTTTTGCCGAAGGATCATCCGTACCGGAGGA
Source organism: Iris macrosiphon (assembly GCA_036927795.1). Classification (NCBI taxonomy): domain Eukaryota; kingdom Viridiplantae; phylum Streptophyta; class Magnoliopsida; order Asparagales; family Iridaceae; genus Iris; species Iris macrosiphon. The sequence goes on along the minus strand of JAYESA010000010.1, from coordinate 104,504,623 downwards.
ACCGAAATGCTTTTCGTGTGGGAGTTATGGAGAAGGCCAATCCACCGCCAAGGTGGCCCGGATGCACGATATGGGAAGATGTAAAAGATTTACCAAGTGCTATCGAAGAGCCTGCTAAGGGGTACAAGTGTGACGGATTTGGTCGCACCCATAACTGGACGAAGAGGAGTATATTCTGGGATCTGCCATATTGGAGCACCAATCTAATCAGACATAACCATGATGTCATGCATATCGAGAAGAATGTGTTTGATAACATAATTAATACTGTAATGGAGGTAAAGGAGAAGACGAAAGATAATCCGAAGGCCAGGTTGGACTTAGAAGAAATATGTAGACGTCCTGCATTGCATTTGATAGAGGAGGGGAATGGAAAGTTAAAGCAACCTAAGTCAGTTTTCTCACTGGAGAAAGAGGATAAAGGTAGACTTTGTAGGTGGATTCAGGGTCTAAAGTTTCCATACGGGTACGTGTCGAACTTGAGAAGATGCGTCGACCTCAAGGAGAATAAACTGGTGGGTATGAAGAGCCACGATTGTCACGTATTCATGGAGAGGTTAATTCCGATTGTATTTCGGAAATTCTTACCGCAGGTCGTTTGGGACCCATTGACAGAGCTGAGCATATTCTTCAGAGATCTTTGTTGTATTAAGTTGCTCGTCGATCGTCTAGAAAAGTTAGAGAAGGACATTGCGGTAATACTATGTAAGCTCGAGAAGGTGTTTCCTCCTGGATTCTTTGACTCTATAGAGCATTTGCCAATTCATCTTTCCTATGAGGCACGCGTTGGTGGTCCTGTCGGTTATCGGTGGATGTACCCCTTCGAGCGGCATCTGAATCACCAAAAGAGAAAGGTGAAAAACAAGGCACGAGTTGAGGGCTCTATTTGTGAAGCTTATGTTCTCGAGGAGATTATAAACTTTTGCTCGACGTATTTCAAACTGCATGTTGCTACTAATAGGACGAAAGCTCCGAGAAACGACGACGCATATCAGGAATCTAATGATGTAATACTCAAAGTATTCAATGCATCCGGAAAGCCTTCGAGAAAATAAAGAAGAGATATTTGAATGACGATGAGCTAAGGGCTGCTCAATTTTATATATTACTCAATTACGACGAGGATGAAGTAGAGAAGCTAGAGGGGTAAGTAATTAATACGTCCACGTTTACATCATCTCAATGTAATAGTATAAGATATTATTATGCTACTAATCAACAGTTGCTTCATTATTTTTCAGCACATATAATGATGAGTTGAGGTCGGTTAGACCCTACATAACAGACAAAGAAGTAGAACAAGATATGAGATGCCATTTTCCTTCTTGGTTGAGCGCATATGTAAGATGCTTGGTAATTACTTTTTATTTCTGCACTTGTAAAACAAATAACTTACTATCGCTACTTTGGTATTTAGGTCGATCGTCTAATAACACCCGAGACTAAATCTATTAGAACTCTAGCCAAGGGACCAATTACTGCCATAAAAATATGGCCAAGTTTCTGTGTGAATGGGTTCAGGTTCAAGCCAACAAATGCTCCTATCAGAGACAGCTTTCTGGATCTTGATTCCACGAAAAATAGTTGTTTGTGTATCAAATCTTCGAACTACAAAGACGTCAATCTGGGCAATAATTTTTTTGTCATCTTACGAGAGATTGTGGAGTTGACATATAATTATGGCACAGAACCTGCTAATATCGTGCTATTCAGGTGTGAATGGTTCGATCCGATTCAAGATCAAGGTTGGAAAATTGACAAGCATAGCCTTATGGATATAAACTATAAGCGTAGATATCAAGGCTACGAACCATTTGTCCTATCAAGTTAGGCTCAGCTCGTGTACTTCACAACTTATCCTGGACGGGGGACAACAAGGTCGGATTGGTGGACAGTATGCAAGACTAAAGCTAGAAATACCTTTGACATTGACGAAATAGCTTATCAGGAGGACGATCTACCTCTTGTAACAAATATTGTAGATGTGGACTCAACGAAAGTTACTCATTACACGAGTAATAATGTAAAAGATGTAGAATTATCCGAAGAGGAAGACGAAGTAGATAAAAGTGAAGACGAGGAAGAGGAAGATGAGGACGAGGAAGTTGAACAAGATAAATTTTCTGAAGATGATTGAAAATAAAATATATTGCATGTAGAATGTAACTATATTTTGACTGTAGAATGTTGATCAAGGTTGAAAAATTAACGAAGTAGAATATAACTATATTTTGACTGTAAAATATATTCCATTAATGAATATATGTATGGATATTTTGACTGTAGAATGCTTTGAGATATGCATCACATTTCGACTATAGAATGTACTATATATTTGTGTTTCTCTATATTCATCATATGTTGTTATCAGATATGGCAGGACGACGCGGAGGATTCGGCAGGTCCTGAGGTAGACAGAGTGCTCCTCCGGTACTGCCTACTGTGGGTTCCGGATCATCGTCGCCCAGTACTCCAGTATATCGATCACTTACATCTCCGACTGTTGGGACGAGTAGTTCCAGGCATGATAGTACACCCTCGTCCAGCGTTCCTCCTGTTGACGGAACCATGGGGACATATGAGCATGTCGAGGAGGTCGTGCCCACGTTGTCCCAGCGTCAGCAAGATCCTCCATGCGCACCTCCGGAGGAGACGAGGACAGAGATTTGGGCCGACGGTACAAAGTAAGTCAATTAGATGGTTTAGTATAATATATATCGTATATTTCTTTGTTCATCGTATATTGACTTTTTTAGTATTCTAAATTATTATCTCTGTATAGATATCGTTCATCGTCGGTTCAGAGACGCCTGGGCCAATTTTTGAGGAACAACTACGGTGGCCCTTGGATCAACTACTCTAAGGCTCCGGAGGAGAGGAAGGCATTCTGGTTTGCGCACTTCCAGGTAAAAGTATATTAAATAAATCCTCTAATTTATGCATATTATATAACTTATTCGTGATGCTCACTTACTAAATTATTTATCATAGCAAACATATTTTTATCCTCTGTACCGGGCCGAGTTGATCGAGCGGCTCTTTTCGACCGTTGTCGCCAAGCTTATCCGAGATGCTCTGGATGACCAGAAGGCTCGTGATCGTGCTGGAGAAGTGGACTGCGATGAGGGCTAGATTCGATGATCCGAGCTACAAGGAAAGGTCTGAGAAGGCCAAGGCGGCTAGGCGGAATGCTGCCAAGTGGTGTGGTGGCTCGATTCCGATGACGGAACATTTCCGTCGTTTGGTATGTTTTTTCTTTTAAATTATATTATTTTAATATAAGTACCATAAAATGGTAGTAGGAAAAAATGTTTAAGTTTATTACTAAATAATATATTTTTAACAGGTACAGAGGGGTGAGGATGCCAACATGGTGATCGTCTTCTTGGCCACCCATCGCAAGGACGGAAATCTCATTGATGAGAGGGCCTCGCAGACCTATGTAAGTATTACTTTACTTTGTGTTAATTTTAATATAACTTAGACAATTATCGAGTTTCCAAACCTTTCTAGGCCGAGTATCTTAGGCTGCGTGAGCGGGCGACTGCTAGTGCACCTACACCTGGAGAGGCTGGTACTTCGTCGCAGCCCGCTCCAGCTCCGTCGGCGGACGACCTGTCGGTGACCGCAGCTGGTGGTCTCCAGAGGGGTACGTACTACGGTACGGGCTCCTATGGCGCCCTGGTTGCGACGCAGTCATATAGGGCCTCCCCGACAGCTGCACATTCCACACAGCCCTCGCAGTCGCAGCTCTCGCAGTCGTCGACCAGAGTCCAGGAGGCCGTCCAGGAGGCCGTTGACCGTCAGATTGCGTCACTCCGTGACGAGTTGCTGCGAAGGATGGAGGAGCAGCCCCGGTCCCAGTCGTAGGCGGACGATCCGATGCTCATCGCACGATTCGATATGCTCGACCGCAGCATGACGGAGCTCCGGGATTTGACAAATGATATTAGAGCCTCAAATGACCGCAATATCATGGAGCTGCAGGCATCACAGGTATCAATGGGCGAGAGGCTGACGATGATGCAGGATTCAATGGTTCATAGCAGTACGAGGCTGTTATCTACCATGGATTCTTACAACCAGCGACTCGCAGACTTGGAGCGGGCACGGCCTCTTGGTGCGCCTACATCGACACAGACTCCACCGACGTCACTGTCTTCTCCATCGACATCGGTTTCGATTCCACGGGACAAGTATGAGGAGTTCTTATCCTTCAAGCGCGCCGGTGGTCAGCCTCCTGCAGATCCACAGTAGTATAGTTAGTTACTGGATATTTATATTTTTATTATTATTTAGGATGCGATTGTATGGATATAAATTTGCCATATTCTTTACGTTTACGATGAGATTTGCTGGATGCTTTCTTTTCTTCAAATTTTATTATATTATTCATATTTTGGTTTACAACTGATGACTGATACTTGGCTTGTATTTACCCAGTGCACTAGAATTTTTCCCCTTGGTGCTGCTACTGTGTTCTTTATTCAATTATTTCTACTACCATCATATACCTGATAATAAACCCAAGGGGGTTGGTAAACCCAGAAATGTATTATTTTTTTTATTTTTTTGAAAATTAGCGACATTTTTAGCGACGTTTAGCGACGTTCACTTAAGTCGCTAAATACGTCGCTAATTAGCGATGCTGTAACCAGTCGCTAAATACGTCGCTAATGACGTAGCTAAAAACGTCGCTGTACATCGCAAATTGCTGACATGGTAGTATTGCCAGGTTATTAAAGACGTCGGTGTAACGTCGCTATATAAGTCGCTAATCAGCGACGTTTAGCGACTTTAATAAACGTCGCTATTTAGTGACGCGGCGTCGCTAAACGTCGCTAAATTTAGCGACACATTAAAGTCGCTAAAAACGTCGGCATAGCGACGTTTAGCGACATTTTTTGTTTTAGCGACTTGGTTTTTCCGACTGCTTTAAAACGTCGCTAATTACATCGCTAAACCAAATTAGCGACGATTTTTGGTTATTTAGCGACGTTTTTAGACGTCGCTAATTTGACTTTTTCTGGTAGTGTAAGTCGTATAGGTGATTTGTCGATTATGTAACTGAGCTTGATTGTGTATTGTATCTTTCATTAAATAGTTTAGGGACATGGACTATCATGGTGCGATGGTCTAACCCTTGTCCTTGTTTAGTTATAGGGTTAGATTGTTGTATCACGGTAGGCTATAGACCGAAACTACGAGATATAACTATATATAGATGTGTTTATTTCTCTCTGGTTTTGTTCCTTCATTCGTGCTTCCTTTGTGGTACTTGTATTTGGGGCTAATCCTACTAGTTTTGCATGGCCAGGTTTAGAGCCGACACCCGATAATCCAACTTACTCCCCCCTGAGCAATGGCGTTCACCAGACGGATGGCCGCTGAGGGACACGAGTGAGTTTCTTAATCACTACTCGTTATTGTACATTTTTTCTTTTGGGCGTAGAAGATGAAGCTACCAGAATTATGAGCTACTATGGACGTCTTCGATCTTGACAAGCTTGGATAGGACTCTATCTTTGTCTTTTGTTTGTTAGCCACCGACACTTATTAACCGTAAATCTGGATATTTAGTTTTCTTACATGGTTGTAATTAATCAGACTACAACTGATCATGGTCATGTACTTTTGCTACTCCGCCAGCTTTTTATTCTGTACAATTGGTTTCTAGAATATTTTGGCAGGACGTTTGGGACGCCTTCCTTCCTTGTCATATATATTCTAAGTTTACTATCCTCGTTTGACTGATTGAGACATTAGATGTTCTACATGACCCGAAGTGACTTGCTTGTAGAATATACCCCCTTGTCTAGTTACAGCTGTGACTGCCGTACGACGTTTTATACCTTGTACGGGATAGCTGACCATGTCCGTCTCCGTATTTTGGTACTGAGACATGACATCCCCAATGGACGACCGTCACGTCATCGGTTGTAAGTGGATTGTAAGCATTTGGTTGTAGTGATAGCATTGCCCTTTAACCATATATACAAAGTGGAGGTGGTTCTCTTTCTTAGTCCCAACACCAGGTCGCCAAAAGAACAGTAGCAAAGCACTTCAAACAAACAAACAAACAAACAAAAATCCAATAAAATATTAGCATTGTTATTTCAAGAATAGCTAGCTTTTCACGTGGAGAGTCGCAGGAGCTGTCTTTGTTAGTGACACTGACAGTCCGTTGAGTGGGACCCACACATTTGGATCATGTTCTGTAGGGGAGACCAATCGTCCACGCCTGGCACTTTGAATTTAAATAAAGAAAGGTCATGTGGAACATGGGCAAGTGGGCCGTTAATAGATCCATTTCTAGTCAGTTGCATTCTTATTTTTTCTTTTTCTTTTCTTCTACAAACTATGCCACCTGTACCTTCTTAGGCTCACTCGCCCTCGTGGGGTGGGCCTTTTTTTTTTCCTTCCTCTTTTCTCCTTTTGTTATAAAGAGATTTTTCATTTTTACCTTTTGCTTAAGATTACATTTGAAAAATTAAATAATAATAATAATAATTCTGTAAAATACTATGAGTAATTATCGGAAACCTCTTGGAATTTTAATCTTTTATCACTATTTTTAAAATAAATAGTCTTCCAAGTCAAATAAACCATCATCTTATCGCTTAAATGATCATGTGTTACTCATGTGAACGACAAATGACTGTTTTATCCTTATTTTTGTTACAAAACAGTAAAATGTGTGTTTCCATAAACAATCCCTAACATATGGATAAATAATGTATGAATTGTTTTTATTTCATTAACAAATGTTGCACTGTTAAGATTAATTATTTTTAGGATTAGATATTAATCAGATTTATGATTAGATTCCTTTTCCTATTTGGACACATATTTTTTTCCTACTCCTACACGGATATGGATCCGTTCTTCCTCTATATATATTCATAATTGTATGTCTTTTTAACATTATACATTAATAAAATTAATATTGTTGATTTGTGTCATGGTATCAGAGCTATAAGATTTTTTTTCTGTTTTTTCACCTCCGCTCATTCGAAGCACTGTGCTGTCATCCGAGCCGGCGCATCTGGCCTTAAGTCGCCACTTCTTCTTTATAAGAGCTTCTTGCCAAAGCACATGAGCAGTTGAATTTAAGTTCCACCAAGGATACACCATGTGTCTATTTGTTTATTCATACCAAGGTCAGCTTTGTTGCTTGCTAATAAGAGTATCCTTTCAAATCTAAGGAAGTACATCTACTTACAGTTCAATAAAGTTATACATCATATGACAAATTTCTCTCTTACTCTATGCATTCTTTAACTATTCTTGTCGCCAAAGAAGAATGGGTCAGGCGGTCTTCTCTCTTTAAAAAATATATAAACAAATCAAAAAAATGTGTTCTTTATGTACTTATTGCGGAAAGTCTGATTATTATGCTACCACCTACTGTACTCTTCAGCAGTCTACTCTGATTTGTTTTCATTGCCAGAAGACTGGACACTCAACAGATAAGTTTTTTCTGCTTCATCCACATTTAAAGATTCAATTCTTTAAGCGGATAAAGAAAAAGAGTTTCTCCTCGACTCGCTCTCCGGTACCTCAAGTCGACATTGTTGATAGTACACAGACATCGACATATATTCAACACTGTCTTACTCAGTTAGAGCTCCAGCACCAGCTCCAACACCAACATGTCTTTGCTGGCTCCTCTATATCTGCATCTACTAGTACGTCTACTTCTTGGATTTTAGACTCTGGTGCTTCTCATCATATTGTTGGCCTAAATGGGTAACCATCAACTCGATTTCGATAATCGACTAATTATGATCTGGTATGACTCGATACGGCACATAAAATGACAGTCGTTGCATCTCCGTTACTTCATTGAAGACAAAGCTGCAACAGGTCTACAAGTTATGTTTTTGAGTCTATATTTTATGTTTATTGAGTCTAAGACAAAATGTACATCGGATTTATGTTGGCACTAGGAAACTCAAAACCATATTAAACCAGAATCTAGTCCACTCAAAACAGCCTGAACCAAACCAAACCTGGACCCAAACTTTCTGGAAATAGACCAACAGAGTTTGGGCCGAACTCGGGCCGAACTCGGTCAGGGTCAAACCAGAAAACTGAGTCAGCCTCCTCTTCCGGATGACCAGGCTCTAACGTTCGAATTTATGAACGTTAGGTGACCGAACTCGGACCGAGTTCTGCCCGAACTCTGCCCGAACCCGATTCTAAAAAACCCTATAAATAGAGATTGAATTCCACATTCTTATTTACAAATTCACTCACTTTTATATCTCTATCTATCCTGAGCTATAAACCTTTCATATTCCCAAGATCAACTCCCAGCCTTCTAGTACTAACGCGGTTCGGATTTAGAAGTCTGATCGAGTTGTAAAAGCTTGGTTTGTCAAGTTCTCTCTAGTGTTTGAAGTCGGCATGCCCTTCGGATCAAGCGCACGTGTGAAGTCTTTCGAGCCTTCGGGTCAAAGCTCGATGTTGTAAGAAGTCTGCAAGCTTTCGGATCAAAGCTTGTGATTCACTATTGGTGATTATAGTAGATACAACTCCGAGTAAGAGTTCTCGGGTCTGGACTAGTCCTCTTAGAGAAAAACCAGGATAAAATCGTGGTGTTTGCGTTTGCTCTTCTAAAATTCACTTATACTCTGCCTATACTATGCTTATTATCAGTCTCTACAGTTTATAAGTTAGCCCAAACTTTATTTATAGTTGTTATATCTGTTAATACATATAATGCCTTTATGTAGCTTAGACTTAGAATTTTTAATTGGGGTTTATTATTCTGCTTCATATACACGTACTCTATTTACCCTCCCCTAGAGTTGCCCATACGATCCTATACATATGACTACTGATATTAGTCTATTATCTAGTATTACATCTTTATCATCCCACTTTTTCTCTTTACATACAACTGATAGTTCTCAGTTGGTCGTCACTCAATCTGGTTCCATTATTTCTGACATTTTGAGTCTTCATTTTTTTTTACATATTTTCCATCTTATTTTAAACCTCAAATCAGTTAGTAGCCTTGGTGAAAGTGAATTTATTGTTTCTTTAATTTTCTCACATGTTCTGTGAAGGATCCTTCTACTGGCCAGATGATTGATCGTGCTCATAGGAAGGGGGTGGTTGTACCACTTAAAGTTTCTTCATCTTTCGTCAACTCAATCTTAGAGTTCTAGTCATGCTGCTATCTTCACGTATGTTCTCGAATTGTGGCACAGACATTTAAGTCATATTTCAAAGCCCCATCTAAATATTTATTCCATAGTGAAGCTCTTGGGCGTAGTTTTTTCTCTTTTCTATCCACATGTATGGATTGTAAGTTGGAAAAAATACTTAGCCTTACCTTTTCCTAAGAGTTTTATCAAAATATAGTAGTATTTTTGAATTAGTTCACTTTGATATATGGGGACCTGCACCTATCCCATTTAAGAGTGGTTTTCTCTACTACGTGATCTTTAATGATGATTACACTCATTATACTTGGGACTATCATATTGTCACGACCAACTCCCAAATAATCGGGTACGAATCGGTATACATGTATCGCTATTAGGTATTTGTAGTGTTGATTGTCATTGAGTTTCGCTGGAGCTACTGATGAGTATCATCTCGGTATACATGTATCGCTATTAGATATTTGTATCATGTCTTCCGTTGTTCATCTATTATGTTCTTATTGCTTATTTTCTGCTGATATAGTATAGTGTTTGTAGACTCATGTTATTTCATTCGAGTCTTTTCGAATATGTGTAGTGTGGGGTGCACACCATAATATATATTGTCTATTATTTTATTTTTTGTGGATTGAGACATAGATATATTTATCTAGATAATGACCCTCATACAACAGCTTATAGTATTTGAGTTAGACTGGAGTCTACTTGATACGTAGCTGGCTATTGCCACGTGACTTGGTCTTGCGTATTTTGGGACTGGGGCGTGATAGTCAGCTGTCTACACCTTAGTTATGACTAATGATATGAATATCTGATCAGCTTATTACAGCTATCTACGTACGTACCCTGTTACTAGCAATCACCACAAGTCTACTATATTTTATTATGTCTTTTACAGGTGATATTCGGACAAATTCGGTAAAAGTAAAGACGACAATCCTCAAGCTACACGATATATCCACAAAACATAATACAATAAAGTGGATAGAAACTATACAAAGTCCTAAGTCTCCAGAGGAGTGTCCTCTATCTCCTGGGTGGTCTCCAAACTAGCATATCCTAGAGTGTCCTCCTGGGGATTATAGAATATAGGGTAACCATATTGTCATCACCTGCCATGGTTATCCAATCAGTAAGGAGCAAAGTAACATACAATTCTCAGTACTGTACAATATGATACAAGAAAATAATATAATAGATAATATCTAAAAGTGACAAGTAAAGCATGAAAGAAGAAGAAATACCTGTTTATATGCTCTTATTACGTGTGGTACGTGCAAATGGACCACTAGCAAGCATGCAGGGGCTAATAGGGAATAAGGCATATCATGTAATGATATGCTAGCAATCACGCACGTAAATGGACATAAGACATGTCTCTCGACAATGCTAGTAGTCATGAAGTGTACAAGTCTAGGTAAGCTATATGCCCTCATAGGACATGTGATAAAATAGTAAACATAAATAAAATACTGCACAGTAAAGCAAGGTAGTATGTACTTGCTTCAATCCGCTTAATGGAAAGTGTGGGAAGATCCTCCTAGGAAAATAATAGGTAAATGTTAGTCTTTTAGTCAAAAGTTGGTCTAATTATCTCTAATATATTCTATTCTTCATTTTCTAATTTTAGTAATTCTAATTTATTCTAACTAACTAGTTTTTATGTTATTTCTAACAAATCTTTAACTTAAATTTTACTTTTTTTTATCTAACTAATATTACTCCTAGCTAGTTAAATTTGCATTGGTTTTATTAATTATTGTTCTTGTAAACAGTGTTCAACAATAAATTTATCATTATTTGCACTGAGCTCTGGCCCAGTATCGGCCTTTAGAGCCTGGCTCATTGACTGTCCAGTTTACTGACCCGTACCCGATGGTTATCGGAACCATTTCCTTTACCCAGTTATAACCCGTCCAAGAAACCCAGAACCCTAAATCTAACGGACTTCTACAGTACTTCAATTTGAAAATTTGAGTTCAAAAATCCAAACACTAACTTTTTTTGCTTAACTCTCGGTTCATGCTTGATTAACAGAAAATAAGTTCCGTGTCCAATTAATTTACCGTGTCGGACCCTTATCTCAAATCCTATAAACCCCCTGTCCAATTTCTAATTTTTTTAATTATTAAGTTAGGCTCCAAAATAAATAATTAGAAATAACTAATAGGATAAATAATTATTTTAGTAGATTATATTATATACTTAATATAGGATATATGTTAATTTAGTGTTAATAGATACACATTGTATAAATAAGATTAGACACAGATTCAAATAAAATATATGTATAGATTATATATACTATATATTTAATTCTATATAAGATTATAAATTATTTAAATAAATCTAAACTATAATTTAAATTAATTATAATCCTAAGTTTATTAGAAAATTAACTCCATCCATATCATATCCTAACAAATTAACTACTACTTATTTAAATTAAATCCTATCTATTAAAGTAAATAAATATGAAATAAATAAATAAATAAATAAATAAATAAATAAATAAATAAATATATATATATATATATATATATATATATATATATATATATATATATATATATATATATATATATATATATATATATAAAATTCCTTTACTTTTCTTCATATCATTCAAAACCCATCTCTATTTTTCAAACAGCCCCAAATTCGTCACAAAAATATTTTCGTTTTTCAGCAACTACATCGACTTGGAAGTGTCATATCGTCTAACACCGGACTCTGATTCATGTCCAATTTTTTTATTAGAAGCGTATCGAGGTAAGCTTTCATATTATATATTTTAATAGCTTAATACAAAATCCATAATGCTGTAGAATTATTTTAGTATCATCCATCTGAAATACGGTCATGTCTCCCTATTTTTGAGATTGTAGGAGATCCCAAACTCGTTTTCACGATCCGTTTGTTGTTTCGAAAAGCTGAACCAAGATCTAAAACATACATAATTTCTATAATTTAATAGAATAATTCATACAATTTATAACCTCTATATCCTAAAATATTTAGATTTTTAGATATTTATTTAGGCTATTAATTTATTCTACGCTAAATATAATTATTAGTTAACTTTTATAATTAGATTTGACTTATGGTGGTTATATTAATTAGATATTACTGAAGGTAATTATTTATGTAGATTCTACTTAAGGTAATTATATTAAATAGAATAGATTATATAGATTTAGTTAAAGTAATTATATTATGTTATGGAGTAGGAGATTTCATTCCGTTTTAGATTCATATTCATATTAATTAGTTGCACACAAGTGTGTAATTTCATAAACCAAAGTATCCTAAACAAAACCCTAACCAATAACCTCCTAAACAAAATCCTAACCCATCCCTAAGTGGCCGACCTGTCTCCCCTCTCAAATCCTCTCCCCTCTCCCCTCTTTCTGTACGCAACCTCACACCCTTCCTCATATATATATATATATATATATATATATATATATATATATATATATATTATGAGAACAAAAATCCTAGTTTTCCTTTCATTTCTTTTTCAAACCCTAATCTTCTTCTCCACTCCTTTCTCTTCCGAATCAAATTCTAAACTTTGTAGAAGTGCTAGAGGAGGAGAGCTAGTGGGTGGAGAAGTTTTGATTCTCTTGTGTTGGATCTCCATTGAGTTATTGATCTCCAAAAAGTAAAGTTTAACCATTCTTCTTCTTGATCTTTAAATAATTCTAAGAACATTAGGTCCAACAAATAGAAATTCTACCATTGGAGTCATAAAAATAGATTAGATAAGATCATAAGTAATGGTTAATAATTAGATTTTATATAAACTAGAAGCATACATGTATTATTTTTATCCAAAAAAAAATCCAAATTCGTCATATGATTCAATCTCATTTTTAGCAGCCATATCAACTTAGAAATGTCATAACTTCTGTCTCGGAACTCCGTTTAATTTTTAGTTTTTTTAAAAGAACCGCATCGAAGTTAGATTTTCAAATATATAAATTAATAGGCCAAAGTCGATCTAGAACTTTCTGTAGAACTAATTGAGTGTCAGATGTCCGAATAACGAATATATTTTGGTGTTTTCATAATTTTAAGTATTTTTGGACACGAAAACACGATCCGTTTGAAGTTTCAAAAAGCTAACATGAATGCCTATGACATACTTTAACCCCAGAATTAAATAAATGATCTAATAGGTGCAATATTGATTACAAGTAGGGGACTGACTGCACAATATAAGTTTTTACGGGTATTCATAAAAATATGTATATAGCTATAATGATATTACCAACTAGACTAATAATGGAAAATAAAAGGATTATAATTTATATTGAATAGAGATAGTCTTAACAAGTAATCTAATTGATTTGTCTAGGCTTGATCAACCCGAGTCATCTTTGAGCTTCAGCAACATTGGACTACATTCAAGTACAACTTTAATTCTTTTGATGTGTGTATTTTATACTTGTTTGTTCATATCATATTTTTTTATTGTTCGTTCCTCATATCTTTTTTCTATAGTTCTTATTCTTGTTTCATAATGATTTGTGCATGAGAGTTTGACTCATATAACTTCACTTAATGTTTTCGTTCAATGTTCAATGATCGAATTTTAATGTTCAAGTTTAAGGTTAATGTTAAATGATCATATTTTCTGTGAGAGAGACATGCAGGGGAATACATCTAGTATGCATGTGGTCTATGGAATGTACAAATTTTTAATGTCAATGTTAATAGCAATCGTTGCATCGCCCATACAGACTGTCGGATGTCTTAACCCGTCCACATGCGGAACACTTGTATTCTAAAACACACTATACATGTGACCTTAATTGTTATTGTTATCTTGTCTAGTTCCTTGTCTCCTCATAATAGATTAAATATTGTTATCGTCTTAGTCATGTTCCCTTTACTTGCCATGGTACACATGTAGATAGTTTCTCTTTCATTCCCATATATGCATGTATATTATATTGTATTGATTTAGAGTTATTGTTGTACTTTGCTCCGCTCCTAACTGGATATGTTGATAAATTTTAGGTGACTTGCTATCTTGCTCTTTGGACTGTTCGTTGGCATAAGAGATATTTTTGGAGGTCTATTTAAGATAGTCTAGTAGTTAGTTTCTTTGGATTTGATGTTTAGCGGGTTTGTTCCCGAGTTATGGTTCAAATATATTTATTAGATTTGTAATTTAAATAGTTGCTGTGAATGAACAATAGATAGAAATTATGATTAAATATTGTATATTTAGTTTGATGATTGCTATTGAGGTCTAGACAGCGTACTATCGTCAATGCTGTGGCGTAGACTGAGCTTGGCCACGTACTCATATCCCAAAAGTGGGAGATGGTCGTGACAAATTTTTATGGTGGCCCATACAGGTCCGATTTTGCAAATAATGCGAACTCATTGTAGTACTTAAGTTAGTCGTACTACTGCGAGTCTGCGACTAGTGATAAGATTTTAGGAGAAAGTGCTCATTCACAAATTATGATTGATTTAAATTTAATAGAATGACTAGGACTAAGTATACAATAGAAATGCCTTATTTCAGTTTGATTGCTTGGGTAGTTAAGAGTGTTACATAGGCCATGTGATTAAGATAGGGACATATGTTAAATTTTGAGGTAACCCTTTTAGATAAATTTTAGACATTTGCATGTGATGATATAATATGGTATTTTGATAAGATGGTTAGATCAAAGGTAGGTAGACTTCTTAATTGGCAAATTAATTCTTTGAGAGTAATCAATTATTGAAGATGAGAATTATTAATTTTTGGTGCTTTGAGGCTTAAATTTTTATGTAGTTTGATGAATGTGATTTTCTTGCTATGATAAGGTTAATTTTTTAAAGAAATTATTTTTTAATTAAAATTGATGATAAATAAAATTGAGATAAGAAGTTAGAGATTTATCAAATTTAAAATTTTGAGGAGATAATGATATAATGGATTTAAATTTAAATTTAAAATATTTTAAAGAATTTAAATTTTGTGGAGTTTGAATTTCGAGGATAAACAATAATTTAAATAAAGAGTTGAGAATTTGATATGGCAACATTGGCGATTTTGTCAAATCATAATTATTTTTGAAGATTATGATATAATTAGATGTGTTTAAATTTTGAGGAATTTAAGAAGATTATAATTATACTTATTTGACTACAAGATATACATTTAAAATTTATATTTTGAAGGTTGCATTTGAAGATTTTATTAATATTGTATTGTTTGAGTATTATGTGAAAAAAATCGAGGAATAAGATCACTAATGAAATAGTTTTGAATTCAAATTTTTAGGGTATGATTTTAAATTTTATGAATATGCATTGGTTGGATTTAAATTAGAGGATTGGATTTTAATTTCTTTTGAGTACTTAATTATTAGTTTAAATTTTTGGAAGAGATTGTGATAAGAATGGAATTGGATTTTAAATTTGAAGATTTTGAGGAATATGATGATTTTAAAATTTTGAGGACCTTGTGGAATAACAATTAAGATTTGACTTCATGATTTTACTGTTTGTTGAATTTAAAATTTTGATGGTTGAAAATTTATTTTTATTTTAATTTTTTCTAGGAATTTAAATTTCGAGGACAAAATTTTTCTAAGGTGGGTAGACTTGTAACCTCCGTATCCCAAAATATTTAGATTTTTAGATATTTATTTAGGCTATTAAATTTATTCTATGCTAAATATAATTATTAGTTAAATTTGCTAATTAGATTTGACTTATGGTGATTATATTAATTAGATATTACTTAAGGGAATTATTTATGTAGATTCTAATTAATATAATTATATTAAATATAGTATATTATGTAGATTTATTTAAAGTAATTGTATTGTGTTATGGAGTAGGAGATTTCATTCCATTTTAGATTCATATTCATATTAATTAGTTGAGGGCAAGTATGTAATTGCATAAAATAAAGCATCCTAAACAAAACCCTAACCAATAACCTCCTAAACAAAATCCTAACCCATGCCCATGTGGCCGACCCCTCTCCCCTCTGAAACCTGACCCCCTCTCTCCTCTTTCTGTCCTCAACCTCACACCCCCTCCTCATATACCCTACTTTCCCTATATATATATATTACTAGAACCAAAACTCTAGTTTTTTGTTCATCTCTTTTTTCAAACCCTAATCTTCTTCTTCTCCACTCATTTCTCTTCCAAATCAAATTCTAAACTTTGAAGAAGTGCTAAAGGAGGAGAGATAGTGGGTGGACAAGTTTTGATCCTCTTGTGTTGGATTTCCATTGAGTTCTTGATCTCCAAAAATTAACTTTTAACCCTTCTTCTTCTTCTTCTTGATCTTTAAATAATTCTAAAAACATTAGGTCCAACAAATAAAAATTCTACCATTAGAGAAATAAAAATAGATTAAAGAAGATCATAAGTAATGGTTACTAATTAGGTTTTATATAAACTAGAAGCATACATGTGTTCTTTTTATCCAAAATAGTCCAAATTCATCAAATGATTTAACCTCATTTTTAACAGCCATATCAACTTATAAATACCATAACTTCTGACTCGAAACTCCATTTAATCTTCAGATTTTTTAAAAGAATTGCATCAAAGTTAGCTTTCCAAATATATAAATTAATAGGCCAAATTCGATCTGAAACTTTCTGTAGAACTATTTGAGTGTCAGGTGTCTGAATAACAAATATATTTTGGTATTTTCACGATTTTAGGTGTTTTTGGACACGAAAACATGATCCGTTTGAAGTTTCAGAAAGCTAACATGAAGCCTTTGACAAACTTTAACCCTAGAATTAAATGCATGAGTCTAATAGGTGCAATTTTGATTACAAGTTGGGGACTGACTGCACAACATAAGTTCTTACGGGTATTCAAAAAAAGATGGATATGGCTATAATGCTATTACCAAATAGACTAATAATGGCAAATAAAAGGATTATAATTTATATTAAATCGAGATAGTCTTAACAAGTAATATAATTGATTTGTCTAGGCTTGATCAACCCGAGTCATCTTTGAGCTTTAGCCACATTGGACTACATGCAAGTACAACTTTAATTCTTTTGATGCGCGTATTTTATACTTGTATATTCATGTCATATTTTTCATTGTTTGTTCCTCATATATTCATGCCATAGTGCTTGTTCTTTCTTCATAATGATTTGTCTATGAGAGTTTGACTTGTTATCATTACCATACATGTTCACTTAATATTTTCGTTCAATGTCCAATGATCGATATTTAATGTTCAAGTTTAAGGTTAATGTTAAAGTGATCATGTTTACTGTGCGAGAGTTGGACGGGAGAATACAAATAGTATGCATGTGGTCTACAATGTACAAATTCTCAATGTCAATGTTAATAGCTGTCGTTGCACCGTACGTACCAACTCCCGAATGTCCTAACCCGTCCACATGCGGAACACTTGTATTCTAAAATACACTATACACGTGATCTCGATTTTTATTGTTATCTTGTCTAGTTCCTTGTCTCCTCATAATCGATTACATATTGTTACCATCTTAGTTATATTCCCTTTACTTGCCATTGCACACAAGTAGATAGTTTCTTTTTTCTTTCCATATATGTATGTATATTATATTGTATTGATTTAGAGTTATTTTTATACTTTGCTCCGTTTCTGACTGAATATGTTGACAAATTTTAGGTGACTTGCTATCTTACTCTTTGGACTGTTCGCTGGCGTATGAGATATTTTTGGAGGTCTATTCAAGATAGTCCAGTAGTTAGTTTCTTTGGATTTGATGTTTAGTGGGTTTGTTTTTGAGTTATGGTTCAAATATATTTATTGGATTTATAATTTAAATAGTTTTTATGAATGAGCAATAAATGGAAATTGTGATTAAATATTGTGTATTTAGTTTGATGATTGCTATTGAGGTCTAGACAGTGTACTACTGTTGATACTGCGGCGTTGGCTACACTTGGCCACCTACTCGTATCCCAAAAGTAGGAGCGGATCGTGACAAAATTTCTAGGTAATAGTAAACTACCATAATTATAATCTAAAATCATATTTATAATATTTTTTAATAGATTCATGATTCGTGCGAACCGTCGATTCTAGTATTCTTTTGATGCTGAAATCTATGTGTTCATGTACTCAAAATTTTGGTTTGCATTGGTTGACTTTTTGGTCAACAAAATACCTCTATTCGTGTGCCACGAATTCTAAAAATTTAAAGCTAATTTATTTTTTGGTATAACTTGTAATTCATAATATTAATTATAGAGACTAGTATGATATAGTTCTAGATGGTATGTGTTTCCATTACAAAGTTTTAAGTTTTTACTAACTTTTTACTTGTAAATTACAACGAAAAAAGTACAGAGAACCCTAACACTGAGAATTCTAAGTACAAGTTTTAGAGATCTGGATAGGTGTGACGATGGAGATCGAGTACTGCAGCTGACTCTTTTACTTTGTTGACGGTCTGGTGATAAAAAGGAAATTCCAAGGTCTCTGGCTCATTGGAAAAAATGAAAACAATTGGGCTCTCTCCGTTCTCTGTGTCTGTATTTTGAACGTATACGTTTCTGCTATTTATAGCTATTTTGTACTGAAATGGCCATGCGCGCGCATGTCTTAAAAAATTACTTTTCTCAGTCTATGCGCTTGGATTTTAGGTTGCCGTATGGTATTCTTAAGAAAATATGGTTGTAACTGTGTGTGCATATTGCATTCCAACTGCCACGTGGCATTGGTTGTGATTGGCTGTTGCTGAGATCTTGGGGCGTGTTCATGTAATCTGGGCTATTTACTCCCGTTGCGTGCATGACCTGGTCAACTTGACACGTAACATGCACTGACTATTGAGGATTTCTTATTGGTTACAACGGTAAGATTCTGCCGTATGGAGGCTTATGGGATCACTGCCGCATGAAGACTCTTCTGCATGAAGGCTCCACTGCTTGAAGGCTATGCCGCATGTCAGCTCTGCCGCATGAAGACTACGCTACATGAAGGCTCATTATGTCAGAAATATGTGGTACTGCACATCTGTGTCTGACAGGAGTAATTATGATGTTGACGTAAGCACTGATGTACGTCGTATGTATCGAATACGAGGGATTCAGAGCAATAAACGCTGTCAGTGCCATTAATGCTATGACTGACAGAAGTGACTTTATGTGGCAAAATTGTATGTGCCTAAGCTCCCTGTCACATGCTTTCAGGACCGCTGCCTGTATGCGACAAACTTTTTTGTGCCTCGGTTTGTTGTCTCATGAGATTCATGTCACATAGTTGTGAGTTTATGCGACCTGGTGCATGGATTTTTGGATTTTTTTGTTGCATCTATAAGACCCCTTTAAAGTTTTCAAAACTTTGATAAATTTGAAATACTTTGAAAAGATGCATAGATGAAAGAGCTTTCTGTCGCATGAATATTCTTGCCATATAGACTTTTTTTTACTTGGACTGGATGCCACATAGGACTGTCAGATCTTTATGGAGTCGCATAGAATCGTCACCGCATGGACTTGATGTCGCATAGGGTTGCCAGGCTGTCCGATCTCTTTATGGACAAAATTCGTCCGAATTTTTGAGATCTTTTGGGATTCTGAGTTGTCGTGGGATACGAGATTTGAGGCGATAGTTGCATAATGATAGAGAAGGATCGAAGATCGATGCATTGCTGCCATCCCGAGCTGCATACTGTGCCTATAAATAGGGCTTCTTTTGGAGAGAGAAAGCTCTTAATTTCTTTCAAATTTCTCTCTCCTCCTTAATCCCCGACTTCTCTGCTTGGTCTGCCATGGCTCCCAAAGCTTCCTCCTCCACCGTCGCTGCCAAGAAGGCTCGCAAGGGAAAGGGCCTTGCCACCGAGGCCGAACTTCCCATGCTTTCCTATGACGTCCAACCGCCGATTGAGGGTACAATTTTGTTGGAGAAGACGATAACTTAGAATACATAGACACATCTTGCACAGTATGCCGCATGGATAGGAAATTATCTAGAATATGCGCATAATTTTTACATAGCTCTACGTATGGATGAGAGATCATCAAGAACATACACGAGATTTTTACATAGTTCTTCCGCATGGACGAGAGATCATCTAGAACATGTATAGACCATAACTCTGCCGCATGGATGAGAGATCATCTATAACATGAGCAGATTTTTCTCATAGTTTTGTCGCATGGATGAGAGATCCTCTAGAACATGTGCAGACTTTTTCTTGCTGATAATGTGCATAACCTTTGCTGCAATGTGCTAATGGAAAGTTCCAAGATGTGATAAATATGAGCACTATCCCAATGGTTCTGATCATATCCCTTTCTTGATTTACAGTAACTCTAGCTGTATCCCCTGCTGGTGAGGTGATTCTTGTACGTACTAAGGTCATGTTGGGCATAAAATTCGGGGACGTAGTAGCCACTGTTCAAGCCCAGATTGACAGGGGTTTCCCGTATAGTAGACAAAAGATGATTATTGATAGACCAGTTTCTTCTTGCTGAGTCCTATGAATTCGGGGAATATCCCTCTCGGGAGGGATCGGTCTTCCATGAAGCCGTCCTACTTGTTCGTGGATGTGCTGACCACTTCTCCTCCTGAGATAGGGTAGACCAGGAAGAATTGGTATTTTACTTATCGCAGGAAGGGGATGTCCATCCCTACCATCGAGTGCCACCTACCCTTGTCGGATTTGAGGGTAGTAATGGGTCCAAAAAAATGGGATGGGACCTAACGCCAAAGCAAGATGGATCCATTATTGGTAGGATCCGGCTCGAGATCGGGAAGAACAAGAAGGAGACTTCTTTGCCAAAAAGAGTCACCCTCTAATTCCCTCTTCGGACTGATACCTGGTGTTATTGAAAGTGATCTGAGACCGAACCTCAATGCTTATGCTGCGGGCACTTTCCTCTATTTGGTTGCTAAGAAGGTCTTATCCGACCGAGTAAGTCTGAACAGTAAGTTGGGCCCATTATAACACCTCGTGGTGTCGCTTGACCCTGTGGGTGTTGAAGAAGTACGAGTGAGAGCTCAAAGCAGCTGACTTATTTTTTGCCATGAGGGGCACATGCTTATTTACACTTGGTAGCGAGATAGGGCTGGCTTTGCACAAGATGCATGCCGTTTCAAAACTAAATTGGGGTATGGAGACATATGAAGAACATACCCCGAGAAACTATGAACTCGAAGAGTTTAAGAAGGAGAGCACAGAGTTTTTGGTCATGTATCAGGAGTTTCTGTGTCATCACAACATTTACCAAAAGTCATCGAAGAAGGAGAAGTCGTCCGAAGGGGCTTCCCCCCATCTCACATCTTGGACTCGCTACCTATTCCCGAAGGAGAAAGGGTTGAACAAGGTTCATATCCGGGCCCCACGATCTCGGCAAGAGGTTGAGGCTTTAATAAATAAGCACCGGAAGCTTGTAGCTGAAGGTGACATAGCCGGCGACCTTAACGGAGAGCTTGGCTACTTTTACATGGACATGTATAAGTTGTCATATTAGGCATTTTTGGTGGGGAACTTGATGATTTGGCTACGAAACTGCTTAGTCCCCGGAGGCTCAAGGGCGATAGACATGATATGTAGCAACCTTATCTTCCCGGCCGTGAGGTTGGCTTTCAGCCACAAACTTGCGCTACTACCGATGATGGTTTGCAGTATCCACTACGGTCTTCAGAGTTTCGCCTTGAAAGTGGAGCTTCATCCTGGTGATGGGGATTTTAACTGGGTCAAGCTACCCTACCATTACTTGATGGGTTGGCTCCTATTGCATATTAGTCCCTGATGAACCCCAGGACGGAAGACGATATGCTGTAGGAAAATGCTCTCATTCGCCGATATCGTGGGATGAACTTCATGCCGCGGTTTCTGTCACGCCCCAGTCCCAAAAATACGTAGGACTAGGACACGTACATGCCAGCCGCATGGATATGGCAACTCCAATATATGGAAACCAAATCCATACGTACGCTGTATTATGAATATCAAATCCACAAGTGGTATAATATAAGTCACAAGTCACAGGGTATAATCTAAATCTTATCCATGAAAATCAATATAAATATATAACCAGTATCTATGGAACTAGATCTCAATAAGAAGTATCTAAGGATGATGGTTGGATGGAAACAAATTCACTACCAACTCTAATAGAAAAGTAAATACAATATAAGTACAACACAACAAACA
Source organism: Iris macrosiphon (assembly GCA_036927795.1). Classification (NCBI taxonomy): domain Eukaryota; kingdom Viridiplantae; phylum Streptophyta; class Magnoliopsida; order Asparagales; family Iridaceae; genus Iris; species Iris macrosiphon. The sequence continues at coordinate 104,482,293 of JAYESA010000010.1, read as the reverse complement.
CAATATAAGATACCAGCTATCAATCACGACTTGAGGCGAAGACATCCACGAAGCATAGGTATCCATCCGAATCTGCGCTCCCGCGAATACTCAAAACAAATACACCTGGCAGGGGACCAGGTCCTCAGAAGGACATAACAAGATACTTAAACACATGCCAATAAAGTACTGAAATAAATATCCAATGGGTCACCTATCCGTCTAAGTGAATGCAGTTAAGAACAACTTTCCCCACAAGTGAGCTATCTGGCTGAAAACCTGGGATTTTGCATGGTTCCCTTTTGGGGATCCAGGGGCCTACAAAGGCACGTCGTCTTTCGAACACCAGAGTCCCGCCTGATAATAATATAATATATAGTGGTCATCACCGCCCGTATCTCCAGCGGAGAATCCGGCCGCATAATAGAAAAAGTGTAAAGGAGCTCAAATGCGGTACTTGTTGTTCTCCCCACCCCATGCTCTAAGCATGTCACATCCATGACACCATTTGGTTCATAGCCTATTCTTAGTACCCTAGCCCAATCCTGCAACCAAACAAGGATAAGGATGGGACCACCGTACTATAATAAGCTATGTCCATGGACCTCTAATAACTGCCAAGTCTACTAGCATGCAAAGTTTCTAACAGCAGTTATCCCTAACGCACGGCCCATACGTACAGGAGGCCAAACCTGCACGCAAGTCCGTGATCTACATGAGACTCACACTCGTGTAACAACTGTGTCACGGCCAATGAACCTAGTGATGCTACATGATAATGGGGTAGTCTCATGAACAAGGTCAATGCAATACATAAATAAAAATACATCACGACGACACCGTCGCGCGTAGTTTATATTACAATTAAATATATGAGCTAACGACAAAAAATAAAGATGCATGTAACATATGGAATATGAATAACAGTACAATGGCAAGGTATACTTGCCTGGCAAGAAAGCTGTAATGTACCAATAATCTGCTCCAGAAGTCGCGCAGAACAAATCTAATATCCTATGTACACATAAATATAATATAATAAAATTATTAGTCATTACACAACCACATTTATACTGGACTCAGGGGGTATACTAGGGGTAACACTAGTCATCTAACACGGTCAATTACGTGTTGAATTACGCAGGTGTCGCGTCTTCAAGTACTGTACGAAATCAGTCAGTCAACTGACAGGTGTCTATGCCAGTACGTTAATGTACGCAAGGCGGACAAATTCATAAGTTCTTAGGGTCAACATGGTCAAGGTAAGTATGGGATAGTCCACGGTGTCCTAGGGTCGTACAGTCTGAATATTTAGTCATAATTATCAATTTGTATTTACTTACATATATATTCATATAACTATATAATAATATAACCATCAATTTATTTTCATAACTATTGGAATACATATAGTAATTACGTACATAAATATATATACCAAACTGAATAATATTTGCGTACATGTAAATGTACGAACGCGCGTTGGATTCTCCGACTCAAGGTCTGATGTAAACTAACCGTGGTGGCTAAATACTAATGTCCTACTGGAACACTGTCAGAGAATGTACTCGCCTGGGGTCCTGCTGCTGGTATGAATCAGAGTCCAAGTCACAGTCCAAATAGCCTATGTATTACAAATTTATCACGTCAAAAGATAATTTATTTTAATTTATTTAATTCTAGAATAATTACTCTAAAATCCTATTTTAATCTTATTATTCTGATTTTTATGTTAATTCCTAAATTTTGTCCAAAGAAACTAAATTTTATCAACTCGAGACTCATGGCACGCAAATCGAGGCGATCTGTTGACCGAAAAGTCAACCGATACAAACTCAACTTTTATGCATGATTTTCTATAGATTTCAGCGTCAAAAATATGCTGGAATTTATGGCTCATCCGAATTCAAATTCGTTTGGGAACTATGGCACATACAAATTTTGTATTGTGCACCGATGGTTAAATTCTAACCTAGAAGTTCTACAGAATTAACAGTACATAAATACTTTGAATTAATTCTGGGAAAAAAACATATGTCAATGATCTCGACATTAGCTTTCCGAAACTTTAAACGGTTCATGATTTTGATTCCTGGTTCTCCCGAAATCGCAAAAATATTGAAACACGTCTATTTTCGGACATGCTGTGGTCTACGAATTTTCCAGAATTTAATACTCATAATTTAGTAAAATAAATTATATAATCAGAAATCTAACCTCAATATCTTTCTAATGCAAGAAACTAGGCCCCGTTTGGAGTCCGGAACTATGCACAATGACTTGTGGAAGATGAAGGAACCCTAGATGGCAATTCTCCAAAATCTCTCTCTCTAAAATAATGGGATAATTAGGGTTATTATATTATATATATATAAATGGATTGAGCGGCTGAATGAAAGTTGATAGGAGGGTAACACATGTCATGATTTGATTGGATGATTTTGGTTATATTATTTGTTTTTGATTTGCCTTTATCAAAATATTATTTAAGTTATTTTAAATCTAAATAACTCCAAATAAATATTAAAATAAATCATAAAAATCTGGAAAAATTAAAAAAATTATATTTTGAATTTAAAAACTCCAAAAAAATATTTGGAATAATTTTATATTCATAGATTTTCTACTATAATTAGGAGAAGCTCTAAACATTGTTTTACCCATATAACTAAAATAAATACTAAAATTATTCCAAAAATTCTGAAATAATTCCAGAAAATATATAATAATATTATAAATCCTAGAAAATAATGTGGGTCCATTCTATATTCCTGGGATTGCACAATAAATTCTACAAGTCCTAAAAATTAGTTATTAGCCTAAATAACTCCCAATAAATACTAAAATATTCAGAAAATTCCCAGAAAATTCTAGAAAATATATTTGACTATTTAGAACCTAAAATAAAATTTTAGGATATTTTTAATTAAGTTTGAACATAAAATAAATTCTTTAAAGTCCTAAAAATTAGTGTTACTAGTTTTTAATTAACTAAAAATTATGGAAAAATTCCAATAATCTAAAATAGCCTAAAAATAATTCTAAATAAATATTTATATAAGTAAATATACTAAAAAAATTATTTTCTAATTAACTATGAGAATACTCTAAATAAATTCAACATTTATAATAAATATAATAATATAAAATATACACAAAATACCTATTTTGGGTGAGGGAGTTTACAATCTACCCAACTTAAAACAATTTCGTCCTCGAAATTAAAATAAGGCATAATTTGTTAAATCCTTCACATTCGTACATAAGGTACGTCAATCGCAATCTCTTCCAAAAATTTAAATAACAAAATCTATTCAACTCTATTGCGATCACTTCAAAATTAAGATAACCACTGTTTAAATCAAAATTCAACCTGTCGTAATCTCTTCTCGATTTTTAAATAATCAACATCCAAATCTAACTCAAGTCTATATGACATCCCACATCAAAATTTATATCACAATTTTCAACTATCATAATCTCCTCTAGACTTTGAACAATGAACAATTCTAATCAAATTTTATTCCTATTCTCAACTTAAGAATTTTGTACTCTTCAAATATTTAAACTCAATTTACATCCTCAATATTTCAAATAGGTGACCCAACAATCAAAATTGAACTTTTAATTCAAATCATCAAATTGTAAAATTTAAATCTAATTCACCAATTGTTCAAGTCTAAAATTCTATATTTATCCTCAAAATTTAAATCGATGATTCATCTTTCAATATTCAAAATTTAAATCATGTGCTCAAAGTATAAATATTTGGTCCGCAATATCAAGATTTTAAAATTCGTTAAATCCTCATTATCTTAATCCTTCTTTTAAAAATTTTCAAAATTAAAATGACTTGAATCTCCCAATCTAATCTTACTTGATCACAATCTAAAAGAAGTTCCTCTCAAGTTGACAGTGCACTGCTACCCAACTTAGAATTTATCCATCTATCACAGAAGGCTATATACTTGAAGAAAATATTCCTTAATTTATTTACTCATGTCATTCAATCCTCAAAACGTCAACGCCGATTATATCTATGATATATCCTTAATTATAAAAGAATAATCCTCAAGTATGTGATCGGCCTACGGGGTATATCTAGTACTCTCTGTGTATTAAACTTATACCAAGTACGAGGTTTCGTCTTTCCGAAATAAGGGAAGACGGAGACCAATAATAAAGAGTTCAAGGGCGAGGTAATATAATAGAAGTATCGGGATCAAGGAGTTTAAGGAATTCAAATGGGAATTGTCAAAGCAGTTGTGTATTAAAATCCTATTTTGGTAATTCTTTGTTCGCATGCTCGTATTAGTACAATTATGTAAGCGATACGATCCGCTCAGACATATCTAGGGGCAAGTGCAGGTGTTTACTAGTCAACTATATATCTCAATCCACGTAAGGTAGTATTGCGAAGGGCGAATCAAGCGCACTATGGTTGATCAGACCGTAGTACTCTGATTCTGAAATATATTAGTGTGCGCGCCCAATAATACATATGTAGTGAACAAGCTTGATAAAGAATAAGCTTGCAAAACTAGGCTATAATAGCAGCATGAGTCAAGATAGTACAACAAATATAACTACGCTGGATTATGATGAAAGAAGGTGCAAATTAATTCAAGTTCACAAAACAAAACAACATAAGCAACAATAATAAAAAGACTCTACAATCTCTACAGTTATCATACAACCTTCTTGTCTAAGTCGCTAGTCGACCAAATAGGGACATGGACCTCTAAATTCTATTTCTTGAATAAATACTGTCGTCTTATGCTATCATACAATTAATATTATTCAGTTACACTACCTCGATGGGTCAGGTGGACTATGTGATACTAGGTTGTGAGGCATTCTACCCAACTTAAAAGAATTAAACTAATACTGTGACAGTCTTAAGAGGATCCTACAAAATAATCTTGCACATGTAAATAAAACAGAAACTCTTATTAGGGTATATGAGGAAAGATCTTGGTACTTATTAGGGTCTCCTATTGCGTTATATAGGTAAGGGTAACCTTAAGTCTTAATTATAGTGCTCATAGAACATGTGTCAATAGCGAGAATAGAAGAGTTACTAGCCGTTAAGGGAAAAGGGATCTAACCTGTATCGAGGTGGGGTATATGTTACACAATTTAAAACTAAGGGATAACCATAAAATTATAATCTAGATGAATACTCAACTATCAAGTTCTAACTACAAGGTACGTAATTCAAAATTCAAGATCGCAACTATCACTTTAGCAAACCATTTGTCCTATCATAGAATACAATCACTTGGTCTATAATCAGAAGCGTCAGATTGGCATGAATTGAAAGATGAAGAAATGAAGGGGATAATTTATTCGTCGCACCATTAGCGAACGTTAAGGTTGCAGAGGAATAACATATAAAATTAAAATAGGGAGCTCTAGATAGCATCATGGTTTTCTAAAGGGGAGTGGGGTGCTAGTTGCTATGTTCGAGGCATGATTAAGAAATGGGTTAATTATATTCCTCTAGGCTTTCTAGGGTGCTGTCTACTAATAATAAGGCAATGATCTAAGTTTGTAGTTCTCCAATACTTATCTAACTGTGTAGGTTAGGTTCAGTCCTAATGTTTAATATTGGTTCTCCATTGGTTCCTCAATACTAGGGTCAAATATTATGCTAAAACTTCTAACTATCTCTAGTAGTGTCTATACTACTCTTAAGTCTTCTTCATACATCAAGGGGTAATGGTATACCAATCTAAAGATAAGGAATTCTAGGTTCACTAGATATTCTAAACTTAGTGGTGTGTCTATATTCTAGTTATATTCTTTATAGGTGTGCTACCCTAATCATCATCCTAATAATAGGGGTTCCTATATTCTAGCAGAAGGCTATACTCAAAGAACTATTAGGGAAGTACAGGAACCAAGCAGGATACAATTGTTCAAATAGAACAGATAGGAGGAAGATGAATCATAGTCAATTATGGATGAGATCCTATACTCTAGTCCTAGGTGCAGGCTTGTCCGGTACAGTAACGTAACCGAGACAATATGCTCTCGACCTGCATGGGCTACCACAAAAATATGTCACGCCCCAGTCCCAAAAATACGTAGGACTAGGACACGTACATGCCAGCCGCATGGATATGGCAACTCCAATATATGGAAACCAAATCCATACGTACGTTGTATTATGAATATCAAATCCACAAGTGGTATAATATAAGTCACAAGTCACAGGGTATAATCTAAATCTCATCCATGAAAATCAATATAAATATATAACCAGTATCTATGGAACTAGATCTCAATAAGAAGTATCTAAGGATGATGGTTGGATGGAAACAAATCCACTACCAACTCTAATAAAAAAGTAAATACAATATAAGTACAACACAACAAACACAATATAAGATACCAGCTATCAATCACGACTTGAGGCGAAGACATCCACGAAGCATAGGTATCCATCCGAATCTGCGCTCCTGCGAATACTCAAAACAAATACACCTGGCAGGGGACTAGGTCCTCAGAGGGACATAACAAGATACTTAAACACATGCCAATAAAGTACTGAAATAAATATCCAATGGGTCACCTATCCGTCTAAGTGAATGCAGTTAAGAACAACTTTCCCCACAAGTGAGCTATCTGGCTGAAAACCAGGGATTTGGCATGGTTCCCTTTTGGGGATCCAGGGGCCTACAAAGGCACGTCATCTTTCGAACACCGGAGGTCCGCCTGATAATAATATAATATATAGTGGTCATCACCGCCCGTATCTCCAGCGGAGAATCCGGCCGCACAATAGAAAAAGTGTAAAGGAGCTCAAATGCGGTACTTGTTGTTCTCTCCACCCCATGCTCTAAGCATGTCACATCCATGACACCATTTGGTTCATAGCCTATTCTTAGTACCCTAGCCCAATCCTGCAACCAAACAAGGACAAGGATGGGACCACCGTACTATAATAAGCTATGTCCATGGAACTCTAATAACTGCCAAGTCTACTAGCATGCAAAGTTTCTAACAGCAGTTATCCCTAACGCACAGCCCACACGTACAGGAGGCCAAACCTGCACCCAAGTCCGTGATCTACATGAGACTCACACTCGTGTAACAACTGTGTCACGGCCAATGAACCTAATGATGCTACATGATAATGGGGTAGTCTCATGAATAAGGTCAATGCAATACATAAATAAAAATACATCGCGACGACACCGTCGCACATATTTTATATTACAGTTAAATATATGAGCTAACGACAGAAAATAAAGATGCATACAACATATGGAATATGAATAACAGTACAATGGCAAGGTATACTTGCCTGGCAAAAAGCTGCAATGTACCAATAATCTGCTCCAGAAGTCGCGCAGAACAAATCCAATATCCTATGTACACATAAATATAATACAATAAAATTATTAGTCATTACACAACCACATTTATACTGGACTCAGGGGGTATACTAGGGGTAACACTAGTCATCTAACACGGTCAATTACGCGTTGAATTACGCGGGTGTCGCATCTTCAAGTACTGTACGAAATCAGTCAGTCAACTGACAGGTGTCTATGCCAGTACGTTAATGTACGCAAGGCGGACAAATTCACGAGTTCTTAGGGTCAACATGGTCAAGGTAAGTATGGGATAGTCCACGGTGTCCTAGGGTCGTACAGTCTGAATATTTAGTCATAATTATTGATTTGTATTTACTTACATATATATTCATATAACTATATAATAATATAACCATCAATTTATTTTCATAACTATTGGAATACATATAGTAATTACGTACATAAATATATATACCAAACTGAATAATATTTGCGTATATGTAAATGTACGAACGCGCGTTGGATTCTCCGACTCAGGGTCTGATGTAAACTAATCGTGGTGGCTAAATACTAATGTCCTACTGGAACACTGTCAGAGAATGTACTCGCCTGGGTCCTGCTGCTGGTATGAATCAGAGTCCAAGTCACAGTCCAAATAGCCTATGTATTACAAATTTATCACGTCAAAAGATAATTTATTTAATTCTGGAATAATTATTCTAAAATCCTATTATAATCTTATTATTCTGATTTTTATGTTAATTCCTAAATTTTTTCCAAAGAAACTGAATTTTATCAACTCGAGACTCATGACAACAAATCGAGGCGATCTGTTGACCGAAAAGTCAACTGACACAAACTCAACTTTTATGCATGATTTCCTATAGATTTTAGCATAAAAAACATTCTGGAATTTACGGCTCGTCCGAATTCAAATTCGTTTGGGAACTATGGCACATACAAATTTTGTATTGTGCACCGATGGTTAAATTCTAACCTAGAAGTTCTACAGAATTAACAGTACATAAATACTTCGAACTAAATTCTGAAAAAACATATGTCAATGATCTTGACATTAGCTTTCCGAAACTTTAAACGATTCATGATTCTGATTCCTGGTTCTCCTGAAATCGCAAAACTATTGAAACACATCTATTTTCGGACATGTTGTGCTCTACGAATTTTTCAGAATTTAATACTCATAATTTCATAAAATAAATTATATAATCAGGAAGCTAAACTCAATATCTTTCTAATGCAAGAAACTAGGCCTCGTTTAGAGCCCGGAGCTATGCACAATGGCTTGTGGAAGATGAAGGAACCCTAGATGACAATTCTCCAAAATCTCTCTCTCTAAAATAATGGGATAATTAGGGTTATTATATTATATATATATATAGATTGAGCGGCTGAATGAAAGTGATAGGAGGGTGACACATGTCATGATTTGATTGGATAGTTTTGGTTATATTATTTGTTTTTTATTTGCCTTTATCAAAACATTATTTAAGTTATTTTAAATCTAAATAACTCCAAATAAATATTAAGATAAATCATAAAAATCTGAAAAAATTAAAAAAATTATATTTTGAATTTAAAAACTCCAGAAAAATATTTTGGATAATTTTATATTCATAGATTTCCTACTATAATTAGGAGAAGCTCTAAACATTAGTTTTACCCATATAACTAAAATAAATACTAAAATTATTCCAAAAATTCTGAAATAATTCCAGAAAATATATAATAATATTATAAACCCTATAAAATAATGTGGGTCCATTCTATATTCCTGGGATTGCACAATAAATTCTACAAGTCCTAAAAATTAGTTATTAGCCTAAATAACTCCCAATAAATACTAAAATATTCAGAAAATTCCCAAAAAATTCTAGAAAATATATTTGACTATTTAGAACCTAAAATAAAATTTTGGGATATTTTTAGTTAAGTTTGAACATAAAATAAATTCTTCAAAGTCCTAGAAAATTAGTGTTACTAGTTTTTAATTAACTAAAAATTATGGAAAAATTCCAATAATCTAAAATAGCCTAAAAATAATTCTAAATAAATATTTATATAAGTAAATATACTAAAAAAATTATTTTCTAATTAACTAAAAGAATACTCTAAATAAATTCAACATCTATAATAAATATAATAATATAAAATATACACAAAATACCTATTTTGGGTGAGGGAGTTTACAGTTTCTGCCTGTAGAAGGGCGCTTGCTTACTTGTCGAGCTGGATATTTTATACGATAGTTCCTAAATTCTTAGAGGATGAGAGGAACGTCGCTTATAAGGATGACGGGTGGATACTTGTAACCTGTCGGAGAAGATTTTTCGCTGGCTCCTTGCAATCCGCCCCTCTCACTTGGTATACCAGAACCAGATCACCATCTTCCTAGAGAACAATTTACCAAGCTGGTTTGCCCGTTAGTTTGGGTATAGACAATTCTTACTGGGTAACCCAAGCACCTGACTCGGGTATAGTGACAATCTTCTTGATGAGGCCCGGGCATGGAGCTACTATATTGCTACTTGCACACAAGTTTGATTCCGACTGCCAGTGGCCGGTGTTGTGTAGAATATACTATTCATAGCGGCGAGCTACAATTGCACGGTGAACGACTTGCCATCCGGTTTTAACCTTGAGAGAAGTTTCATCGAGGGAACAACACTGATGCCTCACGATGAAAGGGTTCGCCGAACGCCCAAGAAGGGTAAAGGCGTTGCCCAGGATTTGCTAATGGAATCGGACTCGACGACTGAGGAGGAGACCCCTTTCGATAACCCACCGGCCACAAAGCGCAAGTCTTTTGTAGCCCAACATCCTCGTCATTCCAAGAAGGCTAAAGTTGAAGTGTTTCCAAAGACGGGAACTAGAAAGGAATCTAAGTCCTCTACAAAGGACATTATAAGGGAGGAGGTAGGACCCCTTGTGTTGGTGGTTTCTGAACCCGATCCCACTTTAAATGCTATGTTGGTATTCGTAAAACCTCTTAGATTTATTACTATGTCACCCTTTAGTGAAACTTTTTTCTCTCGTTTGCCTGATGCAGACACCGGTAAAAAGGACTCGCCTCCGAAGAATGGTGGCCTCGGTAGTCTCTTATGCTGAGGAGGAGACAACATCTCCAAAGTCAGATGTCGCTGCTGAAGAGCCTACAACTGGGGCTTCAAGTGAGCATGGCCCAGATGAGGCGCTGGCGGAACCTAACACTGCTTTGGCGAACATTTTTGTAAATGGCCTGGACGCTATAAAAATGGCGTTGACTATGCTGGACCAGCCACATGGCCCGGTATCCTCTCCGGGTATATTATTTTCCTAATTTACGAGAGAGGCCACTTGTTGCCATTACAAAGTTTTGAGTTTTACTAACTTTTTATTTGAAAATTACAACGAAGAAAGTACAGAGAACCCTAATACTCAGAATTCTAAGTACAAATTTTAGAGATCTAGAGAAGTGTGACAATGGAGATCGAGTACTATAGTTGATTTTTTTACTCCGTTGACGGTCCGACAACGAAAGAAATTTGCAAGGTCTCTGGCTCACTGGAAAAAATGACAGCAATTGGGCTCTCTCTATTCTCTCTGTCTATGTGTTGGAACGAACAACTTCCTGCTATTTATAGCCCTTTTGTACTGAAATGGGCAAAAGAAACAGATACAAAACTATGGGAAGCACCACTATCAAACAAAGCTAAAGCTGGAATGGAATCAAGAAGAATATAACCTGCGATGACATCTCCGGTGGGCTCTCTTCCTCGACGGTCATAGCAAACGCTCATCCCTAACGTGCACCTCCCTGCTGCTGATGCTGGACATAATGCTGATGCTGGGTCGAAAGCGGTCCCCTCGGTTGTGCTACAGGTGGTCTTGTAAACCCCCTCACCCAAAATTAGGCCTAATTTGTTTAGATAGTGAAACTAGGGCTAGTTTGAACCAATTAGAATTAGAACACGGCTTTTATTTAATTATGCAATAATTAAATATCGTGTAGCGCACCTTACCGTTGTTTCGATAATTGGAGTACCTCACTAGCCATTGCCTTCCAACAAACTTCACAACCTCATCCTAGACATGCCCGCCTACTATTCTGACCCTTGTGCAACTTATAATATTGCTCTCTGGTGCTATATTTTAGCCGCACAATAAACTTCGCGGACGTTATTTATTAATTATAAATAATTTCCAATTTTGTACCCTTGTGCTTCCTAATCAAAATTGGAGACACAATCTTGACCGTTTTATGCAAACCAAATTTTATTAATATTCTACACTATACCCTCTACGCCTTGACACTTGTGCCCCACCTAATTTCATTCCCATGTACTCCTAATTAATTCTAGAACATCGTGCGCGTTTCGATTTAATTAATTAAATCCAATTTCTGCCTTTGTGCAATTTTCCAATTGTTGGGGGGCTTTTATGCAAAAACATATTGAGGTGTCCCCACCATTGGATAATTCATGAAGAAACCCAGTTTTCCCCTTCACATGGATTTTTCCGTAATTTTTCGGAATGTGCAATGCGCACATCGCCCCAATTATTTTAAATCCCATCCTTGCATTTTAAACCATGTAATTTAAAGCCCCAATACCCTCATGTGAGCCCAAGGCCCAACCCAAGAGGGGTTGACCAGTCAAACCTATTTTAGGTAAACACCAACATCATATATAAATATACCTTAAATTCTTTTTACCTAAATACCTAAAACTAACCAAAGACCCTCAGCCGACCCCCTCCCCTTACTGTTCTTCTTCTTCCTCCTCCTTCCTGGCCGGAGCCCCGACCTCCGGAGCAGCCACCACCACCACCAATAACACCCCATTCACGTCTACCTCCTCCTCCTCTTCCTTCAGCCTTCCCGACCGATCCCTGATCCGCAGCAGCGCCAAGCCACTTCACCACCCCGACCAGCCGGAGCGAATCCCGACCTGGCCAACTCACCTCCGCCGTGCACTTCACTCTCTCGACCACTGTCATCGTCCCCGACGTCTTCTCCTGTTCTCCTCCATACGATGAACCCCCGCCCTCGCTGGAAACAGCAGCGCCGAGTCCACCTCGACGAGCCTCGACTCCTCGTGACCACCGTTCTCTCCGTCGACCGGAGAATACCAGACTGAAGCACGAACAAACGTCCTCCACCACCTCTACTCCTTCTTCCTCCTCTACTCCAGCCGTCCTCCATGGCCTCGACCTCCTCCACCACTCGACCGGAGCAGCACCAAACGCTCCCATCTCCATCTCCATCTCCCTGTACACGCCTCCAGCGCCCCGACTTCATCTTCCCGTCTCCCACCGGCGTTGACTCCCCTCAAGCCGAGCCGCCCCGACTCGATGAACAGCCACCTTCTGCTCTTCCTCCTTCCCGAGCGTCGAACAGCCATCATTTCCTTCACCAACAACCTCCACTCATTTCCTCGACTCGCCGCCACCACCCTCATCTCCGACGACGGGATTCCACCACCAGCACCATCACAAACTCCTCTCCTCCTCCACCTTAATAGCCGGATCCCCCACTGGCCGGAGTACCATCCACACCACCATCATCCCTAACACCATCACCACACTCCCCATTATCATCTCCACTATCACCATGTATCGCCGGAGAAGTCCCCTGGCCGGACTCCGGCAGTCCACCTCGTCACCACCATTTGTATAATCATCATCCCCTCATCATCGTCGTTGTCGACATCTCACCATCGCCATCGACGCCGACATCGTCATCATCCCCATCATCGTGAGCATCAACATTATCATCCACCCATCACCATCATCACCTTCAATCATTAGCATCATCATCTCACTATCGTCCTCGTCATCATCATCCTCGCCTCAATACATCATCATCACATTATCATCACCCCATTATCATCCACCCAGTATCACCATCGTCGTCATTTTCATCATCACCATCTCACCCTTAATCATCAGTGTATCAGCAGCCATCAACCCATCATCAATCTCAACATGAATACCTCATCATCACTACCAACACCAACCCTAATCACTTATTTATTGCCCTTATCATCATCGTAGTAGTCGTAATCACCATCCTCATCATCGTCGTCATCACCATTATCGTCGTCAATCTCACTGTCGTCTCCGTACATGTACCCCGAGGTACGAACTTGTTCCTCACCCTTCTTATTGTTATGTATGTGCTGGTGTATATGTCTGTAGGGTATTAGCATTTCTCTATGACTGTTAGCTGACTGCAAACCCTGAGTCGGTGAACCCAATAACCTGTACGCGTACACATACGCGTATTAGAAAATTAAGTGATATATATACATATATAGATGACTGTATTATATAAGTAATTATATGCCCATGACTATATGTATAATAATATTGTACGACCCTAGGACTGTGGATTATCCCATGGTTACCTTGACCATGTTGACCCAAAGAACATGCTAGATGACTGTCTTGTGTACATTTATGTACTGGCCTAGACACATGTTATTTTGACTGACTGACTGTGATACAATAATTAATATAGGACACCCACGTAATTCAACGCGTAATTGACCGTGTTAGATGACTAGTGTTACCCCTAGTATACCCCTTGAGTCCAGTGTAAATATTGTTGTGTGTGCACTAGTGTAATGACTAATGATTTTATTGTATTATATTATATCTACATAGGATATTGGATTTATTCTGCGCGACTTCTGGAGCAGGTTATTGGTACATCGCAGCTTTCTTGCCAGACAAGTATACCTTGCCATTGTACTGTTATTTATATTCCATATGTTGCATGCATCTTTATTTTGTCTTTAGTTCATATATTTTAACTGTTATATAAAATACGCGCGACGGTGTCATCGCGGTATATTTTTATTTATGTAATTGCATTGACCTTGTTTATGAGACTACCCCATTATCATGTAGCACCATTAGGTTTTATTTGACTGGGACACATATTTTTACACGAGTTGTGAGTCTCATATAGATCACGAATGCACGTATTGACTGATCATCGGTACGTGTGGGACGTGCGTTAGGAATAACTGCTGTTAGAAACTTTGCATGCTAGTAGACTTAGCAGTTATTAGAGGTCTAGGGGCATAGCCTATTGTAGTACGGTGGTCCCATCCTTGTCCTACTTGGTTGCAGGATTGAGCCAGGGTACTAAGAATAGGCTATGAACCAAATTGTGTCATGGATGTGACATGCTTAGAGCATGGGGTGGGGAGAACAATAAGTACCGCATTTGAGCTCCTTTGCACTTTTTCTATTGTGCGGCCGGATTCTCCGCTGGAGATACGGGCGGTGATGACCACTATATATTATATTATTATCAGGTGAGCCTCCGGTGTTCGAAAGACGCCGTGCCTTTTTAGGCCCCTGGATCTCCAATAGAGAACCATGCCAAATCCTAGGTTTTCAGCCAGATAGCTCACTTGTGGGGAAAGTTATTCTTAACTGCATTCACTTAGACGGTTAGGCAACCCTTTGGATATTTATTTCAGTACTTTATTGGCATGTGTTTAAGTATCTTGTTATGTCCCTCTGAGGACCTGGTCCCCTGCCAGGTGTACCTGTTCTTGAGTATTTGCAGGAGCGCAGATTTGGATGGTTATAGATGCTTCGAGGATGTGTTCTCTTCGAGCCCATGATTGATAGCTGGTATTCTTATATTGTATTTATTGTGGGGTACTTAGATTGTATTGCTCTTATATTCGAGTTGGTAGTGGATTTGTTTCCATCCAACTATCATTCTTAGATACTTCTTATTGAGATCTAGTTTCATAAATACTGGTTATTTATTTATATTTGATTTTCGTGGATGAGATTTAGATTTTACCCTGTGACTTGTATTATATTTTATACCACTCATGGATTTGATATTCATATTACAGCGTACATATGGATTTGGTTTCCATATATTGGAGTTGCCATATCCATGCGGCTGGCATGCTTACGTGTCGTAGTCCTACGTATTTTTGGGACTGGAGCGTGACATATTTTTGTGGTGGCCCATGCAGGTCGAGAGCATATTATTTCGATTACGTTACTGTACCGAGCAAGCCTGCAAATAGGATTAGAGTATAGGATCTCATCTACATTTGACTATGACTCATCTTTCTTCTAATCTGTTCTATTTCGAACAATTATATCCTGCTTGATTCCTGTACTTCCCTAATAGTTCTTTGAGTATAGCCTTCTGCTAGCATATAGGAACCCATGTTATTAGGATGATAATTAGAGTAGCACACCTATTAAGAATACAACGAGAATATAGACACACCACTAAGTTTAGAATATCTAGTAAATCCTAGAATTCCTTATCTTTAGATTGGTATACCATTACCCCTTGATGTATTAAGAAGACTTGAGAGTAGTATAGATACTACTAGAGTTAGTTAAAAGTTTTACCATAATGTTTGACCCTAGTATTGAGGAACCAATAGAAAACCAAAATTGAATATTAGGACTGAACCTAACCTTCATAGTTAGATAGTATTGGAGAATTATAAACTTAGATCATTGTCTTGTTATTAGTAAACAGCACCTTAGGAAGCCAAGAGGAGTGAATGTAATATTTTCCTCAATCATACCCCGAACACAGAAGAGTAGCATCCCCCCTATTCTTAGAAAACCATGATGCTATCTAGAGTCCTCCATTTAATTTCATATATTTGTTCCTCTGAAACCCTAGCGTTCGCTATTTGTGCGACGACTAATCATGTTTTCTCTTCTTTATCTTTTAAACTCGTACCACCTGCCACCTCTGATCATAGACCAAGTGATTATACTCTACGATAGGATATATAGTTTGCTATAGTCATAGTTGTAATCTTGAATTTTGAATTGTGTACCTTGTAGCTAGAACCTGATAGTTGAGTTGTTCAATTAGATTGTGATGATTACCCCTAGTTGTAGACCACGTAAATTGTACCCCCACCTCGATACCAGTTAGATCCCTTTCCCCTTAACGGCTAGTAACTTTTCTATCCCTACGATTGACACCTGTTCTATGAGAACTATGATTAAGACTTAAGGTGACCCTTACCTATATAATGCAATAGGAGACCCTAATAAGTACCAAGATCTTTCCTCATATACCCTAATAAGAGTTTCTGTTCTATGTATATGTGCAAGGTTATTTTTGTAGGATCCTCTTAAGACTGTCACAGTACTAGTTTGATTCTTTTAAGTTGGGTAGTATGTCTCACAACCTAGTATCACATAGTCCACTTGACCCATCGAGATAGTGTAACTGAATAACATTAATTGTATGCTAGCATTAGACGACAACGTTTATTCAAACGGTAGAATTTAGAGGTCCATGCCCTATTGGGACGACTAGCGACTTAGACAAGGAGGTTGTATGATAACTGTAGAGATTGTAAAGTCTTTTGTTATTATTGCTTATGTTGTTTTTGTTTTTGCAAACTTGAATTATTTTGTAACTTCTCTTATCATAATCCAGCGTTATATTTTCTGTGCTACCTCGAATTATTCTGCTATTATAGCCTAGTTTTTGCAAGCTTATTCTTTATCGAGCTTGATCATGACATATGTATTATTGGAGTGCTACAATAATACATTTCAGAATCAGTGTATTAGGGTCTAGCTAACCTTAGTGCGCTTGATTCGCCCCTCGTAATACTACTTTACGTAGATTGAAATATGTAGTGATTAGTAGACGAATATACTTGCCCTAGACATGTCTGACATATCGTATCGATTATATGACTGTACTAATACGAGCATGCGAACAAAGAATCACCAAAATAGGATTTCAATCCACAACTGCTTTGACAATTCTCATTTGAATTCTTTAAAACGCCTTGGTCCTGATACTTCTATCATATTACCTCTTCCTTGAACTCTTTACCATTGTTTTCCGTCTTTCCTTGTTTCGGAAAGACGAAACCTCATGCTTGGAAATAAGTGATACCCTGATAATGCTAGGTACACCCCATAGGCTAATCATATGACTTGGTGACTCCCTGTTATAAATGATTAAGGGCATATCATAGATGATATGTTTGGTGTTAAAGACTTTGATGATTCAGTAGCATGATTAAATAATCTGGGACATAGCCATCTTAGATGAGTAGCCTTAGATGATAGATGGGTAAATTCTAAAGTTGGGTAGAAACTACAATATTAACTTAAGGAGAATTCTTTAGACTGTAATCAAGTGAGGATAGATAGAGAAACCCTACCCTAGTTTAATTTCGAGGACAAAATTATTTTAAGTTGGATAGATTGTAAACCCCCTCACCCAAAATTAGGCCTAATTTGCTTAGATAGTGAAACTATGGCTAGTTTGAACCAATTAGAATTAGAACACAGCTTTTATTTAATTATGCAATAATTAAATATCGTGTAGCGCACCTTACCATTGCTTCGATAATTGGAGAACCTCACTAGCCATTGCCTTCCAACAAACTTCCCAACCTCATCCTAGACATGTCCGCCTACGATTCTGACCCTTGTGCAACTTCTAATATCGCTCTCTGGTGCTATATTTTAGCCGCACAATAAACGTCACGGACGTTATTTATTAATTATAAATAATTTCCAATTTTGTACCCTTGTGCGTCCCAATCAAAATTGGAGACACAATCTTGACCGTTTTATGCAAACCGAATTTTATTAATATTCTACACTGTACCCTCTACGCCTTGACACTTGTGCCCCATCTAATTTTATTCCCATGTACTCCTAATTAATTCTAGAACATCGTGCGCATTTCGATTTAATTAATTAAATCCAATTTCCGCCTTTGTGCAAATTTTCAATTATTGGGGGGCTTTTATGCAAAAACACATTGAGGTGTCCCCACCATTGGACAATTCATGAAGAAACCCAGTTTTTCCCTTCACATGGATTTTTCCGTAATTTTTTGGAATGTACAACGCGCACATCGCCCCAATTATTTTAAATCCCATCCTTGCATTTTAAACCATGTAATTTAAAGCTCCAACACCCTCATGTGAGCCCAAGGCCCAACCCAAGAGGGGTTGACCAGTCAAACCTATTTTAGGTCAACACCAACATCACATATAAATATACCTTAAATTCTTTTTACCTAAATACCTAAAACTAACCAAAGACCCTCAGCCGACCCCCTCCCCTTACTGTTCTTCTTCTTCCTCCTCCTTCCTGGCCGGAGCCCCGACCTCCGGAGCGGCCACCACCACCACCAATAACACCCCATTCACGGCTACCTCCTCCTCCTCTTTCTTCAGCCTTCCCGGCCGATCCCTGACCCGCAGCAGCGCCAAGCCACTTCACCACCCCAACCAGCCGGAGCGAATCCCGACCTGGCCACCTCACCTCCGCCGTGCACTTCACTCTCTCGACCACTGTCATTGTCCCCGACGTCTTCTCCCATTCTCCTCCACACGACGAACCCCCGCCCTCGCTGGAAACAGCAGCGCCGAGTCCACCTCAACGAGCCTCGACTCCTCGTGACCACCGTTCTCCCCGCCGACCGAAGAATACCAAACTGAAGCACGAACGAACGTCCTCCACCACCTCTGCTTCTTCTTTCTCCTCTACTCCAGCCGTCCTCTACGGCCTCGACCTCCTTCACCACTCGACCGGAGCAGCACCAAACGCTGCCATCTCCATCTCCATCTCCCTGTACACGCCTCCAGCGCCCCGACTTCATCTTTCCGTCTTCCACCGGCGTCGACTCCCCTCAAGCCGAGCCGCCCCGACTCGATGAGCAGCCACCTTCTTCTCTTCCTCCTCTTCGAGCGTCGAACAGCCATCGTTTCCTTCACCAACAACCTCCACTCCTTCCCTCGACTCGCCGCCACCACCCTCATCTCCGACGACGGGATTCCACCACCAGCACCATCACAAGCTCCTCTCCTTCTCCAACTTAATAGCCGGATCCCCTACTGGCCGGAGTACCATCCACACCACCATCATCCCTAACACCATCACCACACTCCCCATTATTATCTCCACTATCACCATGTATTGCCGGAGAAGTCCCCTGGCCGGACTCTGGCAGTCCACCTCGTCACCACCATTTGTATAATCATCATCCCCTTATCATCGTCATTGTCTTCATCTCACCATCACCATCGACGCCGACATCGTCATCATCCCCATCATCGTGAGCATCAACATTATCATCCACCCATCACCATCATCACCTTCAATCATTAGCATCATCATCTCACCATCGTCCTCCCCATCATCATCCTCGCCTCAATACATCATCATCACATTATCATCACCCTATTATCATCCACCCAGTATCGCCATCGTCGTCATTATCATCGTAACCATCTCACCCTTAATCATCAGTGTATCAGCAGCCATCAACCTATCATCAATCTCAACATGAATACCTCATCATCACTACCAACACCAACACCAACCCTAATCACTTATTTATTGCCCTCATCATCATCATCGCAGTAGTCGTAATCACCATCCTCATCATCGTCGTCATCACCATCATCGTCGTCAACCTCACTGTCGTCTCCGTATACGTACCCCGAGGTACGAACTTGTTCCTCACCCTTCTTATTGTTATGTATGTGCTGGTGTATATGTCTGTAGGGTATTAGCATTTCTCTATGACTGTTAGCTGACTGCAAACCCTGAGTCGGTGAACCCAATAACCTGTACGCGTACACATACGCGTATTAGAAAATTAAGTGATATATATAAATACATATATAGATGACTGTATTATATAAGTAATTATATGCCCATGACGTGTAATAATATTGTACGACCCTAGGACTGTGGATTATCCCATGGTTACCTTGACTATGTCGACCCAAAGAACATGCTAGATGAATGTCTTGTGTACATTTATGTACTAGCCTAGACACATGTTATTTTGACTGACTGACTATGATACAATAATTAATATAGGACACCCACGTAATTCAACGCGTAATTGACCGTGTTAGATGACTAGTGTTACCCCTAGTATACCCCCTGAGTCCAGTGTAAATATTGTTGTGTGTGCACTAGTGTAATGACTAATGATTTTATTGTATTATATTATATCTACATAGGATATTAGATTTATTCTGCGCGACTTCTGGAGCAGGTTATTGGTATATCGCAGCTTTCTTGCCAGGCAAGTATACCTTGCCATTGTACTGTTATTTATATTCCATATGTTGCATGCATCTTTATTTTGTCTTTAGTTTATATATTTTAACTGTAATATAAAATATGCGCGACGGTGTCGTCGCGGTATATTTTTATTTATGTAATTGCATTGACCTTGTTTATGAGACTACCCCATTATCATGTAGCACCATTAGGTTTTATTTGACTGGGACACATATTTTTACACGAGTTGTGAGTCTCATATAGATCATGGACGCACGTATTGACTGATCATCGGTACGTGTGGGACGTGCATTAGGAATAACTGCTGTTAGAAACTTTGCATGCTAGTAGACTTAGCAGTTATTAGAGGTCTAGGGGCATAGCCTATTGTAGTACGATGGTCCCATCCTTGTCCTTGTTTGGTTGCAGGATTGAGCCAGGGTACTAAGAATAAGCTATGAACCAAATTATGTCATGGATGTGACATGCTTAGAGCATGGGGTGGGGAGAACAACAAGTACCGCATTTGAGCTCCTTTGCACTTTTTCTATTGTGCGGCCGGATTCTCCGCTGGAGATACGGGCGGTGATGACCACTATATATTATATTATTATCAGACGGGCCTTCGGTGTTCGAAAGACGTCGAATCTTTTTAGGCCCCTGGATCTCCAATAGAGAACCATGCCAAATCCCACGTTTTCAGCCAGATAGCTCACTTGTGGGGAAAGTTGTTCTTAACTGCATTCACTTAGACGGTTAGGCGACCCTTTGGATATTTATTTCAGTACTTTATTGGCATGTGTTTAAGTATCTTGTTATGTCCCTCTAAGGACCTGGTCCCCTGCCAGGTGTACCTGTTCTTGAGTATTTGTAAGAGCACAGATTTGGATGGTTATAGATACTTCGAGGATGTCTTCTCTTCGAGCCCGTGATTGATAGCTGGTATTCTTATATTGTGTTTATTGTGGGGTACTTAGATTGTATTGCTCTTATATTCGAGTTGGTAGTGGATTTATTTTCATCCAACTATCATTCTTAGATACTTCTTATTGAGATCTAGTTTCATAAATACTGGTTATTTATTTATATTTGATTTTCGTGGATGAGATTTAGATTTTACCCTGTGACTTGTATTACATTTTATACCACTCGTGGATTTGATATTCATATTACAGCATACGTATGGATTTGGTTTCCATATATTGGAGTTGCCATATCCATGCGACTGGCATGCTTACGTGTCCTAGTCCTACGTATTTTTGGGACTGGGGTATGACAGGTCTCGTTTGTGCCCTCGGTGCTGAAGCTGCTCCCTGAACTGCACGACAAGGACACTCTCTCATCTGATGCCCTTCTGTACTACAATACAAATAAACTCCCAACATATTCCTGCAAACTTCCCAGATATGGCCGAACTTCTTGCAGAAGTGGCAGGAAGATTGATGTAATTATCTCTGCTGCTGTGGTACTTGGTGAAACGGTGCCCTAGCTGGAGTTTCATGCTGCTACAGCTGCTGGAAAGGCCTGGACTGGAAATGAGGACGTTTGGCAGATATTGTACTACTGTTGGCCCCCAAAAAAGAATTACTGTCTCTTTTGGGCTTCAAACCCAACTCTCGCTCAACCTTGCGTGCCTCCGTAAGTATCTCTGAGTATGTCTCATAAAAAGACGGAATAAGGATCTTCACTTCTCAGTTTATACCCTCACAGAAACGAATAGCTCGAAGCTCCGGCTCTCTCACAAAATACTCTACAAATTGGCTCAACTTGCCGAACTCCTAAGCGTACTCCTCCACAGATATGCTCCCCTGAATGAGGCTCTCAAACTGCCTCCCAAAGTCTAGCATGTCTGCCCGAGCGAAGAACTTCTTCTTGAAGAGGTTCTTGAATACCACCCAAGACTGTCCCACGTCAACAAGAATCGGCTCATTCCTGAACCAAGTGCGGGCGACGTCGAACAGTTGAAGTCCTACTGCCTCAACCTTCAGATCCTCGGAAAGACGGGACACCCTCATAAGACGCTCAATGTCCTTGAGCCAATCATCAGCATAGACGATACCCTCCGTCCCCTTGAAGACCCTAGGCTCCAGTTTCTTGAAGTCGTGAATGTTGTCTGGCCAAAGCTGAGCAACCTGCTGCTGGACCGGAACTCATTTCTCTACTACGGTACGAGCAAGCTGATGAGCACTCTCGATGCCCTGCCATAAAGCGTTGGTCTGCCTCTGATGTGCCTAATACTGAGCCCTCTGTGCCTCGAGCATCTCATAAAATAGTATAAACATCTGTGTCGCCTCTGCTGGCATGGAAGGTGAAGGTGGAAGTCCCTCAAATACATCTGGCACAGTGCTCTGAGTAGGTGGTGGTCCTCCGAAAGCAGCTGACACTCCAATCACAGGAGAAATGACTGGTGCAGGCCCTCGGGACGTCGCAGACCTCTCAGAAGCTGCTCTCCCCTGCTGCGATCTAGTCTTAGGCGACATCCTAAGACAAAGCGAAGAAAAGAATCAATATGGCACATAATGTAAGACACTTAAGGAAATGACAGTTTAAAGATCAAGTATCAATATCAAAGGAGAATAGTTAAATGAATCAATTTTTTTTTCCTAGATGTGATTGAGTATTCTCAGCCTATAGCCTATATCCTATATCCTGAAATAGGCTCGTAATAGTATCAATTCAGAGCACCACTACGAATCATACTATTTGCGACCTCGAAGAGACCTGAATAGGCCACTACTAAAAATGTGTCATGACCCGCACCCGATGTAGGGATGCAAGTCGGGAACAACGTCCAGCCTATGCCACAGAATCGACGGTAGAACATTGTCTGGGTAATCTCTCTAGCAATATAATAAACCACCAACAATAACAATATACTCAATCACAGATCTAAGATGGAAATGATCACGAATATGATAAAGAATAGAATAGTCACATATAACTCATGAGTCTAAAATAATAACATCAATGAGTCTGAAAGAATACTAACAAATATGTTGGAGACAAATCCAGTACAAAAGAATACTAAGAAGCTATAAGTCCCGGGTCATCGGTCTCAGTTAGGATAAGTCTCTCATGAGCCAGGGTCTTTGACTCTAAGCCCACAACATCCCAAGGTCCATAATGTGTAGGGTACCACTCCTTAGTGTCGTCTGGGAGAAATATATCCAGTCAGAAAAGGAGCAAAGTATATCTCTAACAACAGTTCTAATCAATGATAAAGACTATATAATAGTAAATAGATATGAATATACAAGATGCACAATATATACAAGAGGTATACAATAAGGAAATACTGGAATAAACAATAATGAACAATATGACAATGAACAAGAATACTAATGACTAAGTGAGTGAGTACTAGATTTAACATGTGATCGGCTTGGGAACATGCAT
This sequence comes from Iris macrosiphon, assembly GCA_036927795.1. Classification (NCBI taxonomy): domain Eukaryota; kingdom Viridiplantae; phylum Streptophyta; class Magnoliopsida; order Asparagales; family Iridaceae; genus Iris; species Iris macrosiphon. Next base: position 104,458,525 of record JAYESA010000010.1, on the reverse strand, counting down.
AAGAAAACTTGTACAAGAATAATGGCCTAGTTAGTCATACGTGCGGTGTATGACCAACACTCACAGGAAAACAAGACTTGCACAAGAAGGGTATGATCACATATCTACACTAAAATACTTTCCACCCCCGACTGGTATAGTGGATCCAACCATGGTATGCTATGGCACGGGATTCTCTAGGAAGGTAGCAAGTCTCCCCGAGAATCAATGTCCGTACATATACAAGATAATCAATGAAACAAGACTTGCACAAGATATACCATATATCAAGAAATAATATCTCATGACGAGATCTGGATATACCAATCCGTGTAACCATCGTGTCAAAAAACATGGATATCCACACTAGATACAATGAACATAGAGGATATCATAAATGAGAAACTATCAGAGAATGTACTCGCCTGAAGTTCGGTAAATAGTCTCACAGATGTCTGATACGGTGCCTCAAAGACCTAAATATAGAATACAACATCAATACAAGATTTCGAAAAAGAAAATAAGTTAAACTAGTCAACAAGCCATCTCTAAGTCAAAAAGTCAAACTAGGTCAACTCTAAGTCAAACCGGTCAAACTTGGTCAAACTATGTCAAACTACCTATTTTTAGGTTGCATGAGTCTATCCCGAAGATGTTTGGTTCATCTACTATGAATCTAGGTTATACAAGCTATAACTTAGGATACTAGGATACCGTATCTCAGGATACGCAAATAGGAGATAATTATCACATATACATATATCAAATAATATTAAATATTAAATCCTAATTACCAAAAGCTATGTGAAAACCTTGGTTTTGAACCAACTTGGTATCGCAACACTAAACCTCTATCTCGATACCCAAACCAAATACCTTGGTTATCCTAAAATACCTTGATACTTACCTTGATATCTAAAGGTAATTGCCAAAACTTCGTATATATACTAACTACCCATAATAACTATATGCTAACAACTAACTATTACAATATAATATACTAAAGCATAAATACCAATTAGGAATATATACATACACTAAAACCATATATATATATATATATATATATATATATATATATATATTATTTATAAATAAAACATAAATATAACCGCAAATCTATCGTCAAACTGCTGCTGCCGTCGCTGAAGCTGCTGTTGCTAAAGCCGCTGCTATTTCTGTTGCGGTCACTGCTGCTGATGTCGCTGAAGCTGTTGTCGCTGAAGCGTTGCTGTTGTTGTTGCTGAAGTTGCTGTCGTTGCTATTGTTGTTGCTGTTGATATATGCTACTACTGTTGCTAATGTTGCTGCTGCTGCTGCTGCTGCTGCTGTTGCAATATGCTACTGCTGCTGTTGTCACTAAATCTCACTTATTTTAACACTTAATATATACTTATATATATATATACACACACACACACTCCTCTATATACATATGTACGTATCCACAATAATACATATAGCATAACATACACATTATATATATAGTAACATATTTATATATACATAACATCACAAATACGTACACGTATATATATATATATATATATATATATATATATATATATATATATATATATATATAAACATGCAAGTATATATATATATATACATCACATACAATTATATAGATAACATATATATACACATAACATATACATATATACACTACTATATATATATATATATATATATACTATAATTAATAGCTATTACATATATAGAAGATTAGCTACATATGTATATATATACACATAGGTAAAAATAGATACATGATACACACACACACACACACACACACACACACACACACACACACACATATATATATATATATATGCACATGCATATAATTACATATTATAATGACTATACAATGGAAAAGTAGATCTAGAAATAAATTGCACAATACATGGAATATATAACACCCGTATCCCACTAGATCTAGGATACGCTTGCGACACGAGTCCACCACACATCCAAACGTACCCCGAAGGATACGAGCAAGTCTAATATATTATTAATGAATAATACGAAGAGTCAAACACAAATCTACGTGTCCGTATCAAAATGTGACATGCACAAAGTCCCGTGTCGGAGGAAAAACCCCCAAATCAACACATATCACCAAATTGTTGGGATACGACCTGCACGTATCCAATTGTGGACACGACACTAGATCCAAACACACAAACATATGCCAAATGATCAATAGGGCCAATTGACACACACAACAAGTGTCAATCTCAGAATTTCTCCAAAATTGATACAAAAGTACCATAACTTTCTCAATAGGCCTCCTATGAACACAACCAAATCCTATGGGTAGCCTATGCATATGGGTTAATTTCTCATGGTTAAATCTCAGATTTAGAACCTAAATTAAGGAGGAAAAACTGAATTGTATCTATTAGGAGATGGATTTCCAATAAAACCTCCAAATGTGATAAAATTGGCCTCCAACTTGTAGATCATTGCTCCTCTTTGTAGATCCTTGCTTCCTCCTTCTAGATCCTTCCTCCACTAGTCTCTAATGGTGATTTGGGAAGGAATTGGGGTAAAATTTGGTAGAAAAGTGTTATGGAATGAAGGAATTTAGTTGAGAAAAATTCTAGATCTAGTTTTCAAATAAAAAGAGGAGAAAGAAACTGTCCCCCTCTTTTTTAATAGGCCGCCCCCTACCCCTTCCCCAAGTCACTATGTAATATCCATTATACCACTTGGTTCCTCTCATGAAAAAATAATTAAGGAGGGAAGCTTCTAGTCTAATGGTTTAATTTAAACTAATCCTCCTCCTAATCAATGGGCTTTCTAGTTGGGCTCAATTAAAACAATTAATACATGTTGGTCCATGAATCTAAACTAGTTAGGTACACCAACACAAGTCCAAAACAAATAACTAACATATAATAATAATTAAATAATATAATAAAAAATTATTTAACATGCACAATATTTAATTAATTATAAAATGACTAAAATATCCTTTCCTAGAAAATGTAGTAGTGACACAAAGTTCATACAACCTTTGTTCATCGCAAACAACTACAAGAATTTTATGTGCCTCCACAAAGATCTGACAGTCATATGTGACATCAAGTTAATGTGACAAAAGTCTATGCGGCGGGAATATTTATGCAACAGAAAGCTATTTCATCCATGCTTCTTTTCAAAGTATTTTAAACTTATCCATGTTTTGAAAACTTTGAATGAGGTCTTGTAGAAGCATGGAAAAATCCAAAAATTCATGTTCCAGGCCGCATACACTAACATGTATGCGACATGAAGCTCATACGATAACAAACTGAGGCGCATACAAGTTTGTCGCATACAGGCAGCGGTCTTTAAAGCATACGTTAGGAATCTTAGGCGCATTCGATCTTGACGCATAACGTTACTTCTGTTAGTCACAGCATTAATGGTGTTGACAACGTTCACAACATTAATGGTGCTGACAAATTTTATTTCTCTGAACGCCTCGTATTTGGTACAGACGACGGACGCAACACTTATACCAACGTCATAATTACTCTTGTCAGACAAAGCTGTGTAGTGCCACATGTTTCTGACATAAAGAGCCTTCATGCGACGTAGTCTTCATGTGGCGGAGCCTTCATAGGACGTAGCCTTCTTGCGACAGACCCTTCATGCGGCGGAGTCTTCATGCAGAAGTGATCCCATAAGCCTTCATGCGGCAGAATCTTACCATCGTAACCAACAAGAGATCCTCAACAGAGCGCATGTCACGTGTCAAGTTAACCAGGTTATGCAATTAACAGTTGTAAACATCCCAGATTACATGGGCACCCCCCAAGATCTTAGCAATAGCCAATCCCAACCAATGCCACGTGGAAGTTGGACCACAATATTGCCGCACAATTATAATCATATTCTGTTAAGAATACCATGCTGCAACCTTTAATCTACACGGGTAGACTGATAACAGAAATTTTATAAGACATGCGCGCGCACAACGATGAAAAAATACAAGGATGCTGTGAACAACTTGAAGAGTTGAGCAATGAGAAAGCTTTGGCAACATCGGCGCAATAAGCTTTTATTTCTCTCCTTTTATTCTATAACTTCAAAGACATAAAATTCTACTCTGTAACCTACACAATGATTCTATATTTATTGGATTTCAGTGTTGTTATGACAATATGTGCGCAGTTTAGACAGTTCGCACTATGTGCGCACCTTTGATGGGATGACATCCCACGATCTAGTGAATGGGTGCACAACTTGTTGCCTTCTTGACACATGGCTTCCTATACGAGGAAAGCATAGGTCATGTGACAATTATTTGTGCATATTTTATGAGAAACATGACATGTAGGACACGTAATCATTACTTTGCTTTGACAGTTAGGATCGTAGGCGCACTTTAGAAGTGGTCTGGAGACTGACGCACTTTTGATAAAATTGTTCATATGGGCGCACTTTTAAAGAAATAGCCGTGATGGCGCACTTTTGAGGAAGTAGCCATGATGACGCACTTTTGAGGAAGTAGCCGTAATGGTGCACTTTTGAAGAAATTGACCGTGATGGCAAACTTTTGAGGATTTTGGCCGTGATGGAGCACTTTTGAAGAAGTAACCGTAATGGCGCACTTTTGAAAAAATTGGCCGTGATGGCGCACTTTTGAAGAAGTAGCCGTAATGACGCAATTGACGCAATTTTAAGAAAATTGGTCGTGATGGCGCACTTTTGAGAAGTTGTCCTTAGGGCACACTTTGAAGAAGTTGATTCGTACTAGCCGGTAAAAGTCAACCTGGGTTTGCGTGCCATAGCTCAGTTGTAATGATGGCTTCTGACATCCTCGACTGCTGTTCAGCTGTCAGATTCATCGCATTTAATGCTTGGGTGAAAAAGTGATAGGCCAATTGTGCGTCTGTATTTGGCTGGATAATAACAGCCTTAGTGTGTGCCACTGTTCTATTCTTTGGAAGAGTGCACCATATTTGAAACAAGTAGAAAGTGCGCCATTCTTTCTATATTTAGTTTATTTTTAGGAAACTGTGCCATCTTCAAGAGGCGCACTTTTTATGCTTCTACAAGATACCCTTGAATTTTTTTTAATTTTGTTCAGATAAATTCGAAATACTTTGAATTAGAAGCATAAAATTTGTTGAGATGTTTGTACGCGCATTCTGAGCAGAATCCCAATGGGTTGCTGACGTGACCGCGAGGCATGCAAATATCTTGTCAATTTATTCAGTTTTGACTTGTTCCTTAGTTTGACGTGATCTTTAAGGAGATGCAAGCAGCTTTTCAGGAATAATTTTTTAGAGCTATGCCAAACTTGGCATGTCTGTCACGCCCCGATCTTCCGCAGGCTAATCGGTCGTTCCCGCTAGGCGGGAATCACCCTCGCCAGCGCTCCCGCGGAACGATCGCTTGACCCATCCGGGCGTGATACCGCACGAGCGTGAACCGCGCCCGTGCAAGGCCGTGATTCATTGGCTGGCGGTAAGAGTTCTAAGCCACAGAGTCGCACAGATTGTCCGAGTACAGCGGAGTCATGAACGCATAGCGATTCGGTAACAAGTTCTCTGAATTGACAAATATAGCGAAAGCATTAAAACATAAGTTGAAGTAAAGCAAGCTCTTTTATTGATATGAACAAGTATTACATGTGGCGTATAGCCGAGATTACAAGTCGCTCAAGCCTCTCTCTCTGAAACAGTAAAAGCGTGCCAAGTGGCTACAACAGTGGAATGTTTGTAGGGGCGATGTTCAGGCGAGTTCGGGCTATGTTCACAACATTATGTCTTGTATATGTGCTTCTGTTCCGGACGCACCGTTGCAAGGCTTCAGAGGGAACTCCTGGCCTTAGCACGTACGAAGGAGGCATCCGCACCGAACGAGGTTCTCCCGTACCCTGCATACAAACTGGTGGATTATCAGTACATTGAATGCACTGGTGGGGAAGCTACTCGCCCGCTCGACAAATCCAAACACGTAATACAGGTTCCGTGCACAACTATTAAGTTGTCTTTCTAGTTGCCTTAGGATCAGTTTCATGCAAACATTGAATAGCCTAACGTGTCGGGCAGTGCGCCGTGCGATGTTTGAGGAAACACGGCGAGACTTACCAACTTACCATCTTCTTCCCTGTCTAAGGCAAACATTGAGGCAAAACTTGTTAATTCAAGCACGGACAAGTATAAGCATTCAGGGGCATAGCATATGCAAATACGAGGGTCGTTGAACGGGACAGTATTCGGTGTGCTCAGTTATTCTTTGTTGCGATGTAATGACTCGCACGCGGATAGCCGCTAAGCGAGGATGACTTATCTATATGAACATGAGTCGCTGGCAAAGCCATAAAGGACTAATCCCAGACGAGAGTGGAACGCAACGAGAGCACACGATGCGCTACGAGCCATCTCGCCCGTACACGATGGATTGTACATGAAGTAGTCCAAGGCCAAGATGGAATGCAATATGAGTACACGATGCGCTACAAACCATCTTGCCCGCACACGATGGACTACACACGTGATGTGGTCCCGAGAAAGTGGAATGCAACGAAAGTACACGAGGTGCTGCAAACCACTCGCCCGAACACGAGGGACCACACGTGAAGTTCCATCCGGATCGGATCGGCCCCAGTGCCCCGGTGACCGTCCGTGGAACTATACCAAATTTCCGAGTTGTCCGCGACATGCACTTTCTTTTGGGTCAATCAATTATCACGAGATACACGAGAACACGAGAACACGAGTGCACAGGAACACGAGAACACGAGTGCACTGGAACACGAGTACACGAGATACTTGGATCTTGTTTTCTGTACAGTGAATAACTTGCTAAGATCAATCAGGCACGGAACGACTACTTAGTAGTCTTCCGGGGGTTTGGATGAAAATAAGGCAATATTCAAGAAGACAAGCATGCGTTGTATAAATACAATATTCACGTTGGCTCGGGCCCGAAGGTAAGCCGAGAAGCGAGATCGTTAGGGACTTTTCCGAGTAACACGTTCTAGGGCAGCATGCGAGGGTCTGAACATATGTACATAAAAGCAGTATTTTATTTCCATGTTCTAGCATAAGCAATACAAGTTGGGATTATTCTCTTAGCTAGGTGCGTTGGAATTATTAGCATGCAGGGGGTGAATCACCTAGCGACTAGCATAAACATTCCAGATTTTATGTGTGCTGGCTAAGCAAAGACAAGTTCACCGTAGCCACCCACCTTAGCGATGATTCGCCTCGGTAGAACGATACGTCAAGCGAGCCTCTGAAAGTCCAAGCCGGATTCCTGTAGGGACAAGTCTGGATATCCTTTGCTTCTTGATCGAGGCAAAGCGGGTCGGGACAGTTGTACTTTTGCTGTTCGAGACGGCAGTCCGCTTGAGCGGAACGGGGTGTTACATCCTACCCAACTCAGAAAAAGTCTCGTCCTCAAGACTTACTGAGGACAAGCAGTAATCTAGGGTTGAGGCAATCCTAGACAAGTCGTTGCACTTGTTCATTTGGATATTCACTTGCACAAGCGTCGAAATCAGCATATCGCTTAGACTGGATCGTACGCACTTTCGAAGTGCACTTCTAGCGTGAACACGTCAACCAGCTTAGTGATAGCGAAGTCTCAGCACTCGAGTTTCACCTTTTCCTAAGTCTTTGATGGTGCACTAGTTCAAGGCGTCCCTCGAATAGATACATTCAACCCAACTTAGAGTTAGTGAAAATCGGACAAGCTACTAGCGATACGCTCAAGGGTTCGCACAGGTTGGCATAAAGGCCACTCGCAGCATACAACCAGACAAGCAATCATATCAATCAAAACGCATTTTAAAAGTATTTAGACTTATTGTTGGAACATCCCATCGAGGCATTGAGAGAGAGCATGCACATAACCCACGAACGAGCTTTCGAAACAGAGATATCGAATCAAAGTCCAAAGGCGTAGAAGCCAGGCTCTGATACCACTATGTCACGCCCCGATCTCCCGCAGGCTAATCGGCCGTTCCCGCTAGGCAGAAATCACCCTCGCCAGCGCTCCCGCGGAACGATCGCTTGACCCATCCGGGCGTGATGTCGCACGAGCGTGAACCGCGCCCGTGCAAGGCCGTGATTCATTGGCTGGCGGTAAGAGTTCTAAGCCACAGAGTCGTACAGATTGTCCGAGTGCAACGGAGTCATGAACGCATAGCGATTCGGTAACAAGTTCTCTGAATTGACAAATATAGCGAAAGCATTGAAACACAAGTTGAAGTAAAGCAAGCTCTTTTATTGATATGAACAAGTGTTACAGGCGGCGTATAGCCGAGATTACAAGTCGCTCAAGCCTCTCTCTCTGAAACAGTAAAAGCGTGCCAAGTGGCTACAACAGTGGAATGTTTGTAGGGGCAATATTCAGGCGAGTTCGGGCTATGTTCACAACATTATGTCTTGTATATGTACTTCTGTTCCGGACGCACTGTTGTAAGGCTTCAGACGGAACTCCTGGCCTTAGCACGTACGAAGGAGGCATCTGCACTGAACGAGGTTCTCCCGTACCCTGCATACAAACTGGTGGATTATCAGTACATTGAATGCACTGGTAGGAAAGCTACTCGCCCGCTCGACAAATCCAAACACGTAATACAAGTTCTGTGCACAACTATTAAGTTGTCTTTCTAGTTGCCTTAGGATCAGTTTCATGCAAACATTGAATAGCCTAACGTGTCGGGCAGTGCGCCGTGCGATGTTTGAGGAAACACGGCGAGACTTACCAACTTACCATCTTCTTCCCTGTCTAAGGCAAACATTGAGGCAAAACTTGTTAATTCAAGCACGGACAAGTATAAGCATTCAGGGGCATAGCATATGCAAATACGAGGGTCGTTGAACGGGACAGTATTCGGTGTGCTCAGTTATTCTTTGTTGCGATGTAATGACTCGCACGCGGATAGCCGCTAAGCGAGGATGACTTATCTATATGAACATGAGTCGCTGGCAAAGCCATAAAGGACTAATCCCAGACGAGAGTGGAACGCAACGAGAGCACACGATGCGCTACGAGCCATCTCGCCCGTACACGATGGATTGTACATGAAGTAGTTCAAGGCCAAGATGGAATGCAATATGAGTACACGATGCGCTACAAACCATCTTGCCCGCACACGATGGACTACACACGTGATGTGGTCCCGAGAAAGTGGAATGCAACGAAAGTACACGAGGTGCTGCAAACCACTCGCCCGAACACGAGGGACCACACGTGAAGTTCCATCCGGATCGGATCGGCCCCAGTGCCCCGGTGACCGTCCGTGGAACTATACCAAATTTCCGAGTTGTCCGCGACATGCACTTTCTTTTGGGTCAATCAATTATCACGAGATACACGAGAACACGAGAACACGAGTGCACAGGAACACGAGAACACGAGTCCACTGGAACACGAGTACACGAGATACTTGGATCTTGTTTTCTGTACAGTGAATAACTTGCTAAGATCAATCAGGCACGGAACGACTACTTAGTAGTCTTCCGGGGGTTTGGATGAAAATAAGGCAATATTCAAGAAGACAAGCATGCGTTGTATAAATACAATATTCACGTTGGCTCGGGCCCGAAGGTAAGCCGAGAAGCGAGATCGTTAGGGACTTTTCCGAGTAACACGTTCTAGGGCAGCATGCGAGGGTCTGAACATATGTACATAAAAGCAGTATTTTATTTCCATGTTCTAGCATAAGCAATACAAGTTGGGATTATTCTCTTAGCTAGGTGCGTTGGAATTATTAGCATGCAGGGGGTGAATCACCTAGCGACTAGCATAAACATTCCAGATTTTATGTGTGCTGGCTAAGCAAAGACAAGTTCACCGTAGCCACCCACCTTAGCGATGATTCGCCTCGGTAGAACGATACGTCAAGCGAGCCTCTGAAAGTCCAAGCCGGATTCCTGTAGGGACAAGTCTGGATATCCTTTGCTTCTTGATCGAGGCAAAGCGGGTCGGGACAGTTGTACTTTTGCTGTTCGAGACGGCAGTCCGCTTGAGCGGAACGGGGTGTTACATCCTACCCAACTCAGAAAAAGTCTCGTCCTCGAGACTTACTGAGGACAAGCAGTAATCTAGGGTTGAGGCAATCCTAGACAAGTCGTTGCACTTGTTCATTTGGATATTCACTTGCACAAGCGTCGAAATCAGCATATCGCTTAGACTGGATCGTACGCACTTTCGAAGTGCACTTCTAGCGTGAACACGTCAACCAGCTTAGTGATAGCGAAGTCTCAGCACTCGAGTTTCACCTTTTCCTAAGTCTTTGATGGTGCACTAGTTCAAGGCGTCCCTCGAATAGATACATTCAACCCAACTTAGAGTTAGTGAAAATCGGACAAGCTACTAGCGATACGCTCAAGGGTTCGCACAGGTTGGCATAAAGGCCACTCGCAGCATACAACCAGACAAGCAATCATATCAATCAAAACGCATTTTAAAAGTATTTAGACTTATTGTTGGAACATCCCATCGAGGCATTGAGAGAGAGCATGCACATAACCCACGAACGAGCTTTCGAAACAGAGATATCGAATCAAAGTCCAAAGGCGTAGAAGCCAGGCTCTGATACCACTATGTCACGCCCCGATCTCCCGCAGGCTAATCGGCCGTTCCCGCTAGGCAGAAATCACCCTCGCCAGCGCTCCCGCGGAACGATCGCTTGACCCATCCGGGCGTGATGCCGCACGAGCGTGAACCGCGCCCGTGCAAGGCCGTGATTCATTGGCTGGCGGTAAGAGTTCTAAGCCACAGAGTCGTACAGATTGTCCGAGTGCAACGGAGTCATGAACGCATAGCGATTCGGTAACAAGTTCTCTGAATTGACAAATATAGCGAAAGCATTGAAACACAAGTTGAAGTAAAGCAAGCTCTTTTATTGATATGAACAAGTGTTACAGGCGGCGTATAGCCGAGATTACAAGTCGCTCAAGCCTCTCTCTCTGAAACAGTAAAAGCGTGCCAAGTGGCTACAACAGTGGAATGTTTGTAGGGGCAATATTCAGGCGAGTTCGGGCTATGTTCACAACATTATGTCTTGTATATGTACTTCTGTTCCGGACGCACTGTTGTAAGGCTTCAGACGGAACTCCTGGCCTTAGCACGTACGAAGGAGGCATCCGCACTGAACGAGGTTCTCCCGTACCCTGCATACAAACTGGTGGATTATCAGTACATTGAATGCACTGGTGGGAAAGCTACTCGCCCGCTCGACAAATCCAAACACGTAATACAAGTTCTGTGCACAACTATTAAGTTGTCTTTCTAGTTGCCTTAGGATCAGTTTCATGCAAACATTGAATAGCCTAACGTGTCGGGCAGTGCGCCGTGCGATGTTTGAGGAAACACGGCGAGACTTACCAACTTAGCTGTCTAAGGCAAACATTAAGGCAAAACTTGTTAATTCAAGCACGGACAAGTATAAGCATTCAGGGGCATAGCATATGCAAACACGAGGGTCGTTGAACAGGACAGTATTCGGTGTGCTCAGTTGTTCTTTGGTGCGATGCAATGACTCGCACGCGGATAGCCGCTAAGCGAGGATGACTTATCTATATGAATATGAGTCGCTGGCAAAGCCATAAAGGACTAATCCCAGACGAGAGTGGAACGCAACGAGAGCACACGATGTGCTACGAACCATCTCGCCCGTACACGATGGATTGTACATGAAGTAGTCCAAGGCCAAGATGGAATGCAACATGAGTACACGATGCGCTACAAACCATCTTGCCCACACACGATGGACTACACACGTGATGTGGTCCCGGGAAAGTGGAATGCAACGAAAGTACACGAGTTGCTGCAAACCACTCGCCCGAACACGAGGGACCACACGTGAAGTTCCATCCGGATCGGATCGGCCCCAGTGCCCCGGTGACCGTCCGTGGAACTATACCTCATTTCCGAGTTGTCCGCGACATGCACTTTCTTTTGGGTCAATCAATTATCACGAGATACACGAGAACACGAGAACACGAGTGCACAGGAACACGAGAACACGAGTGCACTAGAACACGAGTACAGGAGATACTTGGATCTTGTTTTCTGTACAGTGAATAACTTGCTAAGATCAATCAGGCACGGAACGACTACTTAGTAGTCTTCCGGGGGTTTGGATGAAAACAAGGCAACATTCAAGCAGACAAGCATGCGTTGTATAAATACAATATTCACGTTGGCTCGGGCCCAAAAGTAAGCCGAGAAGCGAGATCGTTAGGGACTTTCCCGAGTAACACGTTCTAGGGCAGCATGCGAGGGTCTGAACATATGTACATAAAAGCAGTGTTTCATTTCCATGTTCTAGCATAAGCAATACAAGTTGGGATTATTACCTTAGCTAGGTGCGTTGGAATTATTAGCATGCAGGGGGTGAATCACCTAGCGACTAGCATAAATATTCCAGATTTTATGTGTGCTAGCTAAGCAAAGACAAGTTCACCGTAGCCACCCACCTTAGCGATGATTCGCCTCGGTAGAGCGATACGTCAAGCGAGCCTCTGAAAGTCCAAGCCGGATTCCTGTAGGGACAAGTCTGGATATCCTTTGCTTCTTGATCGAGACAAAGTGGGTCGGGACAGTTGTACTTTTGCCGTTCGAGACGGCAGTCCGCTTTAGCGGAATGGGGCGTTACAATGTCTTCTCCTATAAATAGGAGAAAAATTTCACCAATACTCCTAGACTTATCTCTTTCTTGTTATGAGACTTGAGTATGGTTATTGTTAAGTGTGAGTCTAAGAATATGACCAAAATAACATGGCGCCACTAGCTTTGCTGGCCGCCGAGAAGATGCAAGAGGAGACGCTTCCCAACAATGGGTGAGAGGATCGTTTGGAGATCTTGCTATCGAGCTCTTCGTACAATGGAGCTTGGAAGGATATCATAAGCTTTATCGTTCATGCTGAACTGACATATTATCCTGAAGACTGTTTGTTTTCTTCAAACCCAGCTCACTGGAATTACTCTCTTAACATGGCCATTGTGCTGATTACAGGGTTGGGATTGTAATCCCAACTGGGACTTCTAGCGGCGGTACATCGTCCGGACATAAATGGGTCCGTGCTAATTTAAACAACCCCAGTCCTGTGTAGCATCCTCGCTTGTCCACAACATGGATTTCTTCTCCCTATATTATGGTTTGCAATAAGGAGCTCATTTCTTCTATGCCTTAATTCATCTGCATCTGGAGCAGACGGTATATAGAGATAGGGATGGCTCTGTGATAGATCCCCATCATATGAAAATTCAGGTGTAATTGATTTTCATATTTATAATCATAATTTTTAGAATAAAAATCTAGGTGTGATAGATCTCCATCATATGTAATCATGATTGAGCATCAAATTTTTTTTAGCCTGATTTGTCTTGTTGTCTGCGCATTGCTGAATGTTAATTTTTTTGCCATCTTCTAAAATATAAATTTCTAATTTGCTTTATGAAATTAGATGTGCATCGGAGAAGACTAGATACTATGCGCACTACGCTGCTTCCTCTACTGTATATGCATGCCAAAAGCTATGGGAAAAGAACTCGCGGATTCCCAACAGTCCCATCTCTAGGGATTCTGCGTCTGTTTTTTCAGTTAGGGAAACAAACCTATGTTTCCCTTCATTGATTAGGCATGTGTGGGAATTTGAACTGTCGTCCTTCTTCTTATAAAATAGTGGGGTCAGTCACTCAGTTTACAACTCCTCATTTAAATTTGCCAATGGCTTCTCAAGATACACCCACAAAGGAAACAAGAAAGTGTAAAGAAACAACTACTTCATGTTACAGCCAACTCCGGTCATGTTTCTACCACTCTTGTACCGCCTCTTATTGAGAAAAATGGAGAAGTCTCCACCCAACAGTGTAAAGCGGACCTTTTTTGGGACCTCATTGGGCCTTCATTGGGTGGATCTACTCTGTCCTAGACCGAGATTCATGATCTTTCTGTCGACTTGGGGAAACAAGAAGAATAAGGAGGAGTCGAGGTCTCCCGTCACTTGATTGCATCCTCAGACGTCTATATTTTGCATTCCCTTGCGATGTTTATGAACAACTCGGAAGATTCTGACCCATCATCTTCCTAAGTATTTGTGTTGTTCTTTCCTTGTTTTATTTTTCTTGTAAGTTTCTCAACGAAAATGAATTAAAACTTTTTGCTTTCCAAAGAATAATTTTTGTTGTGGACCCATTTATTTATTTTGCATCTAACATTAGATACAAATAATATGTTAGAGTAAAAACAAAATCAGAGGTAATGTGTATATGATATATTTTTGAACGGGATCCCACTGAATATATATACTCAGAGGTAACATGGTCATGGCAAAATATAATTTTGTAGGGGATTTAGTGGATTTGTCGCCCGTGGCATACTCATGCTGAGTATAAATGACAAATTTTGTAGGATACAATACTATCAGAGGTGATATGTACGTGATAGCTCGCTAGTTTACTCCACTGGAGAAAAGAAGAAAGAGTATTTCAAGGGTGAACTATTGTCTTCTCTGTTGGGGATAATAAATGGAATATGATTCGGAGGTAATATGGACATGAATTATATTACACTTATTGACTGGTAAAAAAATATGTGAGATTATTCCCAACCCATCTAGGGATCAGGAATATGATATCCTTAAAAAAATTAGGTTTTAAGAATAGGATATTTTGTTGGAGAGAATCGTTTGATCTCAACGAGAGTGTTTCGTTGGATCTGAGTATTTTTCCACTGGGGAACTTTGAGGACCCATTACCCATGTCTTATTCAAGAATGAATATAAGTAATAGTATAAGATACCGTGTAGGCTGCAAGTTACTGGTGATTAGAAAAATATACTTGCTGTACATCTTATTTTACTTTGCTGGAGATGGAGGAGAATATGTCGTTTCTAGACATAATACTTCTTAAGAAATTTGCCATTGATGGGCATCATTATCAAATCTCCATTATGCTTAGCGAGCATGTGGCTCCATTGGAGAATACTGTCTCCACCACATAAGGACCTTCCCATTTAGCATATATTTGCCTTTTATCTTATGGGTTATGATCATAGGTCTCCTTACTGTAAGGACCAATTCACCGACGTGGAATATTCTTTCCTTGATTTTTGATTAAAAGCTCTGAAAATACGTGCTTGGTATAGCTCAAAATATTGTTGAACGTGTGGGCACTTTTTATCTAATGCTTTTAATTCTTGCAGGCGTAATCATCATTATTCTCTACTGTTAGCTCATTAGCAATAGCTACTCTGAGAGAAGGTATCTGGATTTTGAGCGAAAGAACTGCTTAACATCCATAGACCAGAGAGAATGGTGCACAACCAGTTATAGTTCGAACGTTGTATGATAAGCCCATAAATACTCCCCGAGCTTCTTATTCTATTCACGTTTGTTGGATGAGACAAACTTTTTAAGTAGTTTGATTATGGTCTTATTGAAAACTTCTGCTGAGCCATTGGCTGCTGGATTGTAGGCCGTAGATGCTATATTCTGGATTTGATTCTTGTCACAGAACCAATAAAACGCTTTGACTGGCAAATTACAGCCCATTATAATGTATTATCCTCCGGGGAACACCGAAACGGTAGATAACATGGTGTTTGATGAAGCTAATTGTGTTGGATATTTTTACTTCTATGAGCGAGACTGCTTTAGCCCATTTGGAGAAGTAATCGGTTATTGCAAGTATGAACCGATGTCCTCTAGAAGAAGATGGGATGATCGGACTAATAATATCCATTCTCCATGCTTCAAAAGGCCAGGAGGCAACAAGAGGGTGTAAGAACTCTGTCGGTTGGTGAATAAAATCTGCATGGATTTGACATGATCTGCATTTACGAGCATAATCTATGGCATCTACAACCATGGTAGGACAATAATAACACATTCTCCTGAGGCGGTCTTGTAATTTAGGACCTGACTGATGTGTCCCACATATGCCATCATGAGCTTTCTAGAGTGATTATCCTACTCATGTTTAGAAAGACACCATAGCAGCAATCCCAAATAATAACGACGATATAATATTTTGGATGAGGCGTCATAGTAGAATCGGAGTGAGCATCTTTTAATAGAAGTGGCTTCTTTTAAATTTTCTGGAAGAATCCCTTAAACATCGTAGTCTATAAAAGGGTCTCTACAATCTTTATCCTTGGAAGTTGAATTTATGAAGTAACTCTGTTCAATGTACATATTATTTTTGGTACAGAATAATGCTTAACCTATTAGCATAATTGAGTATCATCTCTTTAAGGGAACGGCCAATAATGTTGCTAGGTCGACCAAAGCATCTGCTTCCATATTCTGTAACCGAGGCACATGCTCGATGAAGAATCCTTTGAAAGTAAAAGTCAATTCGATTGACGCCTGATGATAAGGGATGAGGTCTTCATGTCGAACCTCATACGCTTCTCTGATCTGATTGACTATCAACTTGGAATCTTTGTAGGCTTCAAGATATTCTATGTCCAATTCTTTGGCTAATTGGAGACCAATGAGTAGAGCATTGTATTCTGCCACATTATTGGAACAGTGTTCACTGAGAGAATATGCTCGATGAATGAGTAGTTTGTCATGAGATAATAGGACTATGCCCACTCCATCTACTATGTCGTCACGACCCGCACCCAATATAGGGATGCAACTCAGGAACAACGCCCAGCCTATGTCGCTGAATCGGCGGTAGAACGATGTTTGGGTAATCTATCTAACAATATAATGAGCCACCAACAATATCAAAATACTCAATCACAGATCTAAGATGGAGAATAGCTAGAATATGCTAATAGAATAGAATAGTCACAAAATAACTCATGAGTCAAAATAATAACATTAATGAGTCAGAGAAAATACTAAAAGATAAGCTGGAGACAAATCCAGTATAAAGAGAATAACTAAGAAGTTACAAGTCCCGGGTCATCTGTCTCAGTCGGGATGAGTCCCTCCTGAGCCAAGGTCTCTGGCTATAAGCCCACAACTTCCTAAGGCCCTTAATGAGTAGGGTACCACTCCTCAGTGTAATCTGGGAAAAATATATCCAGTCAGAAAAAGAGCAGAGTACATCTCTAACAGCACTTCTAATCAATGATATAAACTATGTAACAATAAATAGATGTGAATATACAACATGAAAAAATAGATACAAGAGATATACAATAATGGAAATACTGTAAATAAATACAAGAATGAACAATATGACAATGAACAAGAATACTTAAATGACTAAGTGAGTGAGTACCAGCTTTAACATATTATCGGCTTGGGAACTTGATACAAGATTTATGGCATGGCTAATCACACGTGCGGTGTATGATTAATACTATTCAATGAACAAGACTTGATACAAGGAGGATATGATCACATATCTATACTACATACTCCCAACCCCGACTGATATAGTGGATCCAACCATGGTACGCTATGGCACAGGATTCTCTAGGAAGGTAGCAAGTCTCCCCGAGAATTAGTGTCTGTATATGTACAAGAAATAATGAAACAAGGCTTGCACAAGATACACCATATATACCAAGGAATAACATCTCATGACGAGATCCGGATATACCAACCCGTGTAACCATCGTGTTAAGAAATCAAGGATATATACACTAGATACAATGAACAAAGAGGATATCATAAATGAGGAACTATCAGAGAATGTACTCGCCTGAAACCTGGTGCACAGTATCACAGATGTCCGGTACGGTGCCTTGAAGACCTAGATTGGGAATATAACATCAATACAAGGTTTCAGAATAAAAATAAGTTAAACTAGTCGACATCTAGGTCAAGGAGCTATTTCTAAGTCAAAACAGTCAAACTAGGTCGACTCTAAGTCAAATCGGTCAAACTTGATCAAACTACCTATTTCTAGGTTGTATGAGTCTATCTCTAGGATATTGGGTTCATACACTAAGAATCTAGGCCACACTAGTTAAACTAGGATATTATGAAAATCAAAAGATACCGTATCTCAAGATACGCAACTAAAAGATATAAAAATATCATATATCCATATATAATTATCAACGATATAATGTTCTAACTAATCTAGTGCTAAGTGGATACATTGTCTTTGAACCAATGCGGTACCGCACCATTACACACCCATCTCGATACCCAACTCATATACCTTGAGTATCAACCCAATACCTCGATACTTACCTTGGTATCTCAAGGTAATGTCAATCTAGCATATAGTAGCTACCCAATCTAATGACTAATATATATATATATATATATATATATATATATATATATATCTAGGAATACTAAATTACTAACAAATCACTAACTACTAATACCACTGATACATATATACATACATATAGATAAACTAGATATATATATATATATATATATATATATATATATATATATATATATATATATATATATATATATATAGGAATACTAAATTACTAACAAATCACTAACTACTAATACCACTGATACATATATACATACATATAGATAAACTAGAGATACATAAGTATATATGTATAGATCTATCTCACTAATCAATCACAAGTACATACATATAGTTACTAACTAAACTAGGTAACTATTTAGACTAGTTAAATTACTAACTACTAGTTCAACCCCCCCGGTTTGCTGTCACTGTGCTGATTGCACATGATGCGAAGCTGCTGTTTCTCGTGCTAGCGTAGCTGCTGCTGCACTGTGCTGGGTTTGCTGTTAGCTGCTGCTACTCGCGTTGAAACTGCTATGCTGCTGCTGCTACTCGGTTGAAACTGTTGTCGCTGTAGCTATGATGAAATGCTGCTGCTGTTACTCGGTTGAAACTGCTGCGCTGCTGCTGCTACTCGGTCACTGCACAGTGCAGTGTTGAATACTCACTGTCCGATCCCTTCCCCTCATCACACACAAACAACATCTATATATATATATATATATATATATATATATATATATATATATATATATATATATATATATATATATATATATAAACATACATATACATATATATGACTAGATACAAGTATATGTATAACCATTCTCTCATCTATACATATACGTATATATATACAAACATACATACATATGTAGATATAGTACCCATTATATATATATATATATATATATATATATATATATATATATATATATATATATATATATATATATATATATATATACAACATACACACTTACATTATACATATAGATACACATATACCCATAGGTAGATATATCACTCCCTCACATATATACATATAGATATAGTAGCATCACACACATTAATACATATATATAACATACATGTATACATATAACATATCTATTCAAATATCTATATATATAGATGTATATCTACATATACATAAACACATATGCATATAGATACTTGATACACTAGTATATATATATATATATATATATATATATATATATATATATATATATATATATATATATATATAACAAATAGCCAAGAACAATGGAAATTGGATCTAGAAATGCAACACAACAAACACGTGGAGTGCATCGCACCCGTATCACACTCGATCTATGATACGCTTGCGATACGAGTCCACCACACAATCAAACATACCTCGAAGGACACAAACAAGTGTAAATTACTATTTATGAACAACACAAAGAGAAAATTATATAAGTACATATCCGTGTCAAAATGTTACATGCACAAAGTCCCGTGTCGGAGGAAAATCCCCCAAATCAACACGTATCGCCAAATTATTGGAATACGATCCATACGTATCTAATTGCTGACACCATACTAGCCACAAACAAATAAACACATATCAATTTGGTTTATATGACAAATTGACAAACACAACAAGTGTCAATATTGGAATTTTCCCAAAATTGACACAAAAAGTACCATAACTTTCTCTATAGGTCTCCTATGAACCTAATTCCAATTTTTATGGGTAGCCTATGCATATAGGATAGTTTCTCATGGTTAAATCTCATATTTAGAACCTAATTAAAGGAGAAAAACTGAATTGTACCTATTGGGAGATGGATTTCCAATACAATCTCCAAATTTGATAAAATTGGCCTTCAACTTGTAGATCCTTGCTCCTTTTTGTAGATCCTTGCTTCCTCCTTCTAGATCCTTACTCTACTAGCCTCCAATGGTGATTTGGAAAGGAATTGGGATAAAATTTGGTAGGAAATTGATGTGAGAATGAAAGAATTTGGTTGAGAGAAATTCTAGATCTAGATTTGAAATGAAAAGAGGAGAGAAAAACTTTCCCCCCTCTTTTATATAGGCTGCCCCCCTATGGCCCCTCCCTCAAGCTACTATATAATCTCCATTATACCCCTTGGGGTCGCTCATGAAGAAATAATTAAGGAGGAAAGGTTCTAGTCTAATGGTTTAATTAAATTAATCATCCTCCTAATGAATGGGCTTTTATTTGGGCACAATTCTAACTAATAATAAATGTTGGTCCATGAGTCTAAACTAAACTAGTTAGGTCCACTAAAACAAGTCCAAAACAATAATCTAACATCTAATAATAACTAAACAATACAATAAATAATTATACAACATGCACTATATTTAATTAATTATAAAATTACTAAAATACCCTTTTCTAGAAAATATGGTAGTGACAAGTCTACCCTTCTTAAAATAATTTTGTCCTCAAAATTCAAAGACGAATACTACCCCCAGAAAATAACAGAACAGAGCAAAAGTACAGAATATAACTAAGAAAGAACATATCAGAACATGCCTCATGGCACAAACAAATATGGGTAACGCTCTCGCATTTCATTCTCTCTCTCCCAGGTAGACTCCCTCGGAGAGTGATGCCTCCATGCGACGTGTACCAAGGGAATAGTCTGGTTCCTCAGCACCTTCTCTCTCTGATTCAGAATCTTAACTGGCTTCTCTTGGTAGCTAAGGGTAGGGCCCACCTGTCATGCCCCAGTCCCAAAATACGTAGGACTAGGAATACGTAACACTCCCAGCCGTATATATACGAACTCTAATATATGGAAATCATATACACACATACGCTGTAAATGAATATGCAATCCACTAGTGGTAATATACTGTCACAACAAGTCACACACAATCTACATCTCATCCACAGCATAAATAATAAGTAGGAATAAAGAGCTGGAATATAACTAAATATCAAGATGTGCATCAAGTCTGATAGTCGGGTGGAAACAAATCTACTACAAAACGACTATACTGAAATAGCTACAAAATCTTAAACCAGTGGAAATAAATCACTGATACTCTGAGGGTAAGACCTCCTCAGTCAGGTACGTAGTGTCAGGTCCAGGTCCATACTCCTGTGGGTACTCCTGCTCGTCCATATCTGGAAAGGGACCAGGTCCTCAGAGGGACGTAACAAGATACATATAACATGCCAATAAAGTACTGAAATATAAACATCCAATGGTCGCCTAACCGTCTAAGTGAATACAATTTGAGAACAACTTTCCAACAGGTGGACTGTCTGGCCATAAATAGGATTGGCATGATTCTCTCGGAGAAGCAGAGGCCTATAAAGCATGTCATCTTTTGAACGACAGAGGCCGCCAAGTAGTATAGGGGTCATCTCGCGTATCTCCGGTGGAGCGTACGGGTTACATATAAGAAAAGTACAAAGGAGCCCAAATGTCTTACTTGTTGTTCTTCCCATCCCATGCTCTAAGCATGCCACGTCCATGACACGATAAAACCTCTAAATAACTGCCAGGTCTACTAGCATACAAAGTTTCTATCAGCAGTCATCCCTTAACGCACGGCTCATACGTACAGGAGGCCAGACCTGTCACGCAGTCCGTGATCTATATGAGACTCATAACTCGTGTAACAACTGTGTCACAGCCAATGAAACATAGAATGCCTCATAATAATGGGGTAGTCTCATAAAGTAGGTCCAAAATCTACAAAAATAAACATGATACGACGACATCGTCGTTGCACCCAAGTTTCCTTGGATGCACAATTTATATAGCAATAATTGAACTAAATAAATAGGAATAAACATGCATGCATCATATGGAATGTCAATTCAGTTCAATGGCAAGGTATACTTGCCGAGAAAGGTTTCCGTATAGTGCAAGCGTCCACAACAGTGTTAAGTTCAAGTAGTGAGGTTTAGGGTTTTGGGGTGTATTGTATGGATATATATAGAGAATAAGAGGCGGTGGGGAAACTTAGTGTTTAAGAAAACTAAAACTACTGCCGCTGCTATTTCTTTCTTTTCATTGGTTTTAGTTTCGGTTGAGGGGTGTTTAGTAATAATAGTGTTTAAGAAGTGGTGGAATGAGAAGCTTACACGTGTAGGAAAGCAAAGCAAAGTAAAATTGGGTTTTGCTTCTGCTGTTGATATTTTCTTCTCTCAATGGGTTGTGTTTTGGGTTTTACGCGCGGTGAAAGAAAGAATTTACACGGGGGTGTACTACTGCTGCTGAGGAGTTTTACACACAGAGAAAAATAATAGGCGGTGGTTTTGTTACTGCTATTGCTGTTTACGCGGGGTGAAAAATATACGCGGGGTGATGAGCTGCTGCTGATTAGCTCCTTACTTTACGCGGGAAGGGTGGTTAACGGTTTGCGGGTTTTGGGTTTGATCCAATAGGAAATTCTATTTTCTCTATTTAGTTCATAATTACTATAAATAATAAATTAGATAATTAATAATAATACAACAAATACGGTTTTCAGAATTAGGGGTTTTACATTCTACCCAACTTATAAAAATTTTATCCTCGAAATTAAAACTAAGCCACGGTAGAAAGTCAAGATTTGTAAGAGATATAATTTAACAAGTAAATTTAGACCTTGGTCAATGAATAGGTTCGGAAAATGTTGGCGCATGTCGTCCTCGCGTTCCCAAGTAGATTCTCTTGGCGCGCCATACTTCCATGCCACGCGGACTAAGGGAATGGATTGGTTCCTCAATACTTTCTCTCGACGATCGAGGATTCCCACGGGTGGCTCTTGATTTGACAAGCTTGGCCCAATGGTGATCTCCGAATGATCTAGAATATGACTGCTGTCTGCCACATATCGCCTGAGTTGTGACACATGGAATACATCATGTACTCCCTCAAGTGAAGGGGGTAGTGCAAGTCGATACGCTACTTCTCCCACTATCTCTAGTACGTCAAATGGTCCAATATACCTTGGACTCAACTTGCCTCGCCCTCCAAATCGAATAGTGCCTCTAGTAGGTGATATCCTCAAGAAAACATGATCGCCCTCTTTAAACTCTAAGGGACGACGATGAAGGTCTGCCCATTGTTTCTGTCTGTCTTGCGCTGCCCGCAAGTATCTTTGTATCTTCTTAACTGTCTCTACGATATTGACCACTAACTCTGGTCCCAGAATCTGACGTTCTCCTATGTCACTCCAACATACAGGGGACCTACACTTTCTTTCATGCAATGCTTTAAACGGAGCCATCTGGATGCTCGCCTGATAGCTATTGTTGTAAGAAAATTCCACAAGATGTAGGTGGTCCTCCCATGATCCTCCAAAGTCCAACATACAAGCTCTCAACATATCCTCTAATGTCTGAATAGTACGCTCTGACTGTCCATCTGTCTGTGGGTGATAAGATGTACTGAACTTTAGACGAGTTCCAAGACTTTCTTGCATGCTCCTCCAAAAATGCGACGTAAAGCATAAATCCCTGTCTGATACAATGCTGACGGGTATGCCGTGCAACCTCACGATCTGCCTCATATATAAGTCAGCCAAAGTTTCTGTAGATTGGCCAACTCTAAAAGGCAAGAAATGGGCTGACTTGGTGAGTCGGTCCACTATTACCCATACTGCATCTCTACCACTTGGCCTCCTAGGAAAACCTGTGACGAAGTCCATAGTGATGTGCTCCCACTTCCATTATGGAAACGGGAGTGATTGCAATAATCCTGCTGTTCTCTGGTGCTCTGCCTTTACTTGTTGATATATTAAACATTTAGCTACAAAGCGAGCTATCTCTCTTTTCATTCCATGCCACCAAAAGTGTTGTCGCAAATCATGATACATCTTGGTGCCTCCAGGATGAATAGAATATATCAAACTATGAGCTTCTG
Organism: Iris macrosiphon; assembly: GCA_036927795.1. Lineage (NCBI taxonomy): Eukaryota > Viridiplantae > Streptophyta > Magnoliopsida > Asparagales > Iridaceae > Iris > Iris macrosiphon. Next base: position 104,434,516 of record JAYESA010000010.1, on the reverse strand, counting down.
TCATTAGCTCCTGTCGAATCTCTCCATTTGGAACATAAAGACGATCACCACATCGTAATATCCCATCATCATGGATGCACAGTCATGTCTGCTCCCCGGCCTCTGTTCTTTCCTTTAATCTTCTAAACCTGGCATCTTTAGGCAATGCCACCTTGATTCTTTCTACTAGTGATGATTGTACTTGCAAGTTGGCTAGTGTTCCGTCTGTTCTGGGTAATATTACTTTGATACAAAGTTCTTGCAAGTCCTCCAATAATTCCTTCTGTATTGTCAAGAAGTAAGCTACTGGCTTCCGGTTTAACGCGTCTACTACAATGTTAGCCTTGCCTGGGTGATAATGTAGCTCTATCTCGAAATCTTTCATCAACTCGAGCCATCGACGTTGTCTCATATTTAACTCCTTCTGTGTGAAGACATACTTGAGGCTTTTGTGGTCTGTATATATTTCCACTCGTTTTCCATATAAGTAGTGTCTCCATAACTTTAGAGCAAATACAACGGCTACAAGTTCCAAGTCATGAGTTGGATAATTCTTCTCATGTACTCGTAACTGTCTAGATGCATATGCAATCACCTTGCCATGCTGCATCAATACGAATCCCAAATCTTTTCCTGATGCGTCACTGTAGATAACATAGCCTCCTGATCCTGATGGAATAGTTAATACTGGTGTTGTAGTCAGTCTCTTCTTCAATTCCTCGAAAGCAGCTTGACAGTCGTTGGTCCATATGAACTCTTGATCTTTGCAAGTTAACCGAGTCATAGGTGTTGCTATCTTTGAGAAGTTCTCCACGAACCGTCGGTAATATCCCGCAAGTCCAAGGAAACTTCTCACCTCCGCTGCTGTTTTAGGAACAGGCCATGTCTCGACTGCCGAGATCTTTTCTGGATCAACGGAAATACCATCTCCTGTAATGACATGTCCAAGAAATGAGACTCTGTCCAAGAAGAACTCATATTTACTGAGTTTTGCATATAACTGTTCTCTTCTCAAGGTTTCTAGGATAATTCGCAGGTGCTTCTCGTGCTCCTCGTGGCTCTTTGAATAGACAAGTATATCATCTATGAAGACGACCACGAATTGGTCCAAATACTGGTGGAAGACTTGATGCATTAAGTCCATAAAGATAGCTGGAGCATTGGTCAATCCAAATGGCATGACCAGAAACTCGTAGTGCCCATATCTTGTCCGGAATGCGGTCTTCGGAATGTCCTCCTTCCATACTTTCACCTGGTGATATCCCGATCTCAAATCTATCTTTGAGAACATCTTGGCTCCATTAAGCTGGTCAAATAGGTCATCAATGAGTGGCAGTGGATATTTATTCTTTACTGTCACTGCATTCAAGGCTCTATAGTCAATGCATATACGTACTGATCCATCCTTCTTTGGTACAAACAACACTGGTGCTCCCCAGGGTGATGCACTTGGTCGGATGAAACCTTTCTCTTCTAGTTCTTTCAATTGTGTCTTCAGCTCATCCATCGCCTTCTTCGCTAGTCTATAAACATGGGATGCTATGGGTGCTGCTCCCGTTGTCAATTCAATCAAAAATTCTATGTCTCATTCTGGGGGTAGTCCTGGCAATTCTTCTGGAAAGACATATTGGAATTATGAAATAATAGGATGATAGACAACATCGTCCATTGTGAGTTGCATACCATCAAGGATTTCTGTGGATCCTCGTGCAAACTCAAGTTCAGGCTGGCCGGGTACCTTAAAAAGAATGCTTCCTCCAAAGCAATCAAAGAAAGCATGGTACTTGCTTAGCCAGTCTATTCCAAGCACAATATCAAAAGTCGGCATAGGAAGGACTAAGAGTCGGGCATTCATCTCTCTTCCACGTATCACTATAGGACATGATCTACAAATTCTAATAATAGGTACCACTCCTCACCCAGTGAGAATTCTAATACAACTAGGTAAGGGTGTAGAGGCAATGTTGTGTTTGGCAATAAAACTAGATGATATGAATGAGTGGGTGGCTCCCGTATCAAACAATGTCGTAGCAGAAAAAGTAAAAGCAAGAGTGATACCTGCTATGACATCAATCTCCTGATCCATGTCATCCACTTCTATTGCAAAAGCTTACCCATTCCTCTGCAGCTGTCCATGTCTGGCCCTCGTGAACTGTTTCTCCTGTGTAGGTAGAGGTTGTCCTTGCTGAAATCTTCCTGCTGTTGGAGGTCGAGGTGCTCCTAGTCTAGCCATCTGTTGAGCTGGCTTTGGTGCTGCAAGCGCTAGTCTCTGTGCTGGTGGTGGAAGTGTTAATGCTTGTTGTATAGGACAGTCTTTCATCATATGCTGCCCGGAACCACATCTCATACATTGTCCCAAGCGAGTTCGACATTCCCTCATAATATGTCCGGGTTTCCCATAATAATTGCAGTGGGGCTTCCCTGGGATCTGGTATGGTCCTGCTCGGTGCTGGTACTACTGTTGTTGAGCTAAAAAACGTCTGATAGATCCTCCTTGTTGTGTCCTTGCCGGTCCTTGTTGTGTCCTCAGCTGATATCCCTTTCCTCTGCTGATGGTTTCTTGCAATCTGGCTTCTGTCAGTAACTCGGCATAAGAGATCCGGGACTGGGAGCTAGTGTAGTGTTGGAGCTCCTACGTCAGTCCATGATGAAATCTCTTGGCCTTGGCCAAGTCATCTGGTATCAGAGCAGCACCATATTTACTGAGGCGACTAAACTCAGCATCCTACTCGTCAACTGTTCTGTTCCCCTGCTCCAAGTGGAGAAACTGATTGTATAATTCATCTCTGACAGTGTCCGGAAAGTACTTCCTTTCAAAGCACTCCAGGAACTGTTCCCATGTCTGGTATGTACCCAGCTGGCGCTCCATGGATTCCCACCAGTGATGAGCATTACCATCTAGAAGCATCCTTACACCCGTCATCCATAGGCCTGCAGGTAGCTGTGATGTTTCTAATAACTTTCGAGTGTGAGTAATCCAGTTGGTAGTTTCCTTTGGATTTTTAATGCCTTTGTATGGCCTCGGACCCATTTGTACAAAGTCCTTTACTGAACCAACTCTATATAAAATAGAGGTCCCTGGTCTCAGCGTAAAGGGTTCCTGGCGTAAAACTTAAGGAAAAAAATGAGATTTTAGTCAAGTATGGATGAGATCCTTATACTCTATTCCTATACACAGGCTTGCTTGGTACAGTTATGTAACCAAGACAATATATTCAAGACCTGCATGGGCCACCACTAAAAACATGTCACGCCCCAGTCCCAAAATATGTAGGACTAGGAATACGTAACACGCCCAGCCGTATGTATACGAACTCCAATATATGGAAATCATATACACACGTACGCTGTAAATGAATATGCAGTCCACTAGTAGTAATATACTGTCACAATAAGTCACACACAATCTACATCTCATCCATAACACAAATAATAAGTAGGAATAAAGAGCTGGAATATAACTAAATATTAAGATATGTATCAAGTCTGATAGTCGGGTGGAAACAAATCCACTACAAAATGACTATACTGAAATAGCTACAAAATCTTAAACCAGTGGAAATAAGTCACAAATACTCTAAGGGTAAGACCTCCTCAGTCAGGTACGTAGTGTCAGGTCCAGGTCCATACTCCTGTGGGTACTCTTGCTCGTCCATATATGGAAAGGAACCAGGTCCTCAGAGGGACGTAACAAGATACATATAACATGCCAATAAAGTACTGAAATATAAACATCCAATGGTCGCCTAACTATCTAAGTAAATGCAATTTGATAACAACTTTCCAACAGGTGGACTATCTGGCCATAAATGGGATTGGCATGATTCTCTCGGAGAAGCAGAGGCCTATAAAGCATGTCGTGTTTTGAATGACAGAGACCGCCAAGTAGTATAGGGATCATCTCGCGTATCTCCGGTGGAGCGTATGGGTTACATATAAGGAGAGTGCAAAGTTGCCCAAATGTCTTACTTGTTGTTCTCCCCATCCCATGCTCTAAGTATGCCACGTCCATGACACGATAAAACCTCTAAATAACTGCCAAGTCTACTAGCATACAAAGTTTCTATCAGCAGTCATCCCTTAACGTACGGCTCATACGTACAGGAGGCCAAACCTGTCACGCAGTCCGTGATCTATATGAGACTCATAACTCGTGTAACAATTGTGTCACAGCCAATGAAACATAGAATGCCTCATAATAATAGGGTGGTCTCATAAAGTAGGTCCAAAATCTACAGAAATAAACATGATACGACGACATCGTCGTTGCACCAAAATTTCCTTGGACACAGAATTTATATAGCAATAATTGAACTAAATAAACAGGAATAATCATGCATGCATCATATGGAATGTAAATTCAATTCAATGGCAAGGTATACTTGCCGAGCAAGGTTTTCGTATAGTGCAAGCATCCACAACAGTGTTAAGTTCAAGTAGTGAGGTTTAGAGTTTTGGGGTGTATTGCATGGATATATATATATAAATAATAGGCGGTGGTTTTGTTACTGCTGCTGCTGTTTACGCGGGGTAAAAAATATACGCGGGGTGATGAGCTGCTGCTGATTAACTCCTTACTTTAAGCGGGAAGGGTGGTTAACGGTTTGTGGGTTTTGGGTTTGATCCAATAGGAAATTCTATTTTCTCTATTTAGCTCATAATTACTATAAATAATAAATTATATAATTAATAATAATACAACAAATATGGTTCTCAGAATTAGGGGTTTTACACCACCTCTATCTCTGAGTGATCCAATACGTGACTAGGATTCTCCATGTACCATCTCAAATATGATAAGTGAAACACATTGTGCACTCCCTCTAATGCAGGTGGCAAGTCTAGTTTATAAGCAACTACACTGACCCTCTCTAGAATAGTGAAAGGTCCGATGAATCGTGGACTAAGCTTCCCGCCTCCAACGAATTGAATCGTGCCTCGTGTCGAAGAAATTCTCAGAAACACCAAACCTCCAACCTAGAACAAAATACAACCTTAAGAACTTAATATATTACAAACAACCAATATCAAACATAAAATAAAAATCTAAAACTATACCTCAAACTCCAAAGGTCTCCGGTTGCAATCGGCCTAATGCCGTTGTCTATCCTGCGCCACTCGAAGTCTGTCTCTGATCAGCTTAACCTTCTCCGCTGCATCCACAACTATCTCTGGACCTAGCAAAGCTCTATGTCCAACATCGTCCCATGACAAGGGAGTACGACATCTCCGACCGTATAGAGCCACAAATGGTGACATCTCTATACTAGCCTGGTAGCTGTTGTTGTAAGCAAACTCTACCAAAGGAAGATGGTCCTCCCAAGAACCCCCAAAATTTAGTACACAAGTTCGCAACATATCCTCGAGAGTCTGAATAGTCCTCCATGACTGCCCATCTATTTGGAGATGATATGCAGTACTGAACTTGAGCTGGGTGCCCAAACTCGTCTGCAAACTCCTCCAGAAATGAGAAGTGAAATGACTATCCTGATCCAAGACTATGCTGACGAGAACTCCATGTATCCTAACGATTTGCCTCACATACATCTCTGCCAGCTTCTGCATAGACAAACCCACCTTGAAAGGCAAAAAGTGGACCGACTTGGTCAACCTGTCAACGATGACCCAAATTGCGTCTTTACCTCCTGGATATCGTGGAAGTCCGGACACAAATGGCTGAAATAAACCTCCTGGCCTCTGCCTCTCGGTTTTCACCTACTGGCACACTAAGCTTTTGGATACAAATTGTGCCACTTCCCACTTTATGCTATACCACCATACACTCTCTAACATATGCTGATATATTTTGTTGGCACCTGGATGTATGGAATACTGAGAGCGATGCGCTTCCTGCAACATCTCCTCATGCAGCTCCACCCTAGACACACACAATCTAGCACCATGCCACAAAGAACCATCGTCAGCAATAGTAAAATTATCTTCCAATCCTGCTCTCACCTGAGCTCTGATGCTCTTCAGATATACATCCTCATATTGGGCTGCCTTAATCCTGTCCATCAACTCTGAGTGTATCTACAAACCCTATATCTGCATAGACAAACCAGAAACTATCACCTTAATGCCCAAGCTCTCCAAGTCCTCCAACAAATATCGATCCTGCGTCAAGAACATTGCTACCAGATACCTGCTCAAGGCATCGGCAACTGTATTAGCTTTCCCATGATGATACTGTAAATATATGTCAAAATCCTTTATCATTTCCTGCCACCGACGCTACCTCATGTTCAACTCCTTCTGCATGAAAACGTACTTCAAGCTCTTGTGGTCTGTAAAAATCTTCACACGCTCTCCGTACAAATAGTGTTTCTATAATTTCAGGGCAAAGATGACTGCTGCCAACTTTAAATCATGGGTAGGATAGTTCTTTTCACGAGGACGCAATTGCCTGGATGCATAGGCAATCACTTTTACATTCTTCTGAAGAATACTACCCAAACATTTCTCCGATGCATCACTATAAATAGTGAAACCTCCTGACCCTGATGGCAACGTCAAAATAGGAGCAAACATCAACCTCTTCTTAAATTCCTCAAAAGCAAGCTGGTAGTCCTCATTCCAAACAAACTCTACATCCTTCCTGGTGAGTCTGGTCATCGGCTCGGCAATCCTCAAAAATTCTTGTATAAACTTCCTGTAGTAGCCTGCCAAACCCAAGAAACTCCTGATCTCTGCAACTGAACTCGGGGTCTTCCAAGACTCTACTGATGTGATCTTCTTCGGATCCACTAAAATTCTCTCACTAGTCATAACATGTCCCAAGAATGCCACCTTGTCTAGGAAGAACTCATACTTGGACAGCTTCCCATACAGCTTCTCCTTCCTCAGTACATCCAACACAATCCGGAAATGCTCCTCGTGCTCCTCTGGTGTCTTCGAATATATGAGTATGTCATTGATGAACACCACCATGAACTTGTCAAGGTACTGATGTAACACTTTGTTCATCAAATTTATAAACACCACCGGGGCATTAGTCAACCCAAACGGTATCACCATAAACTCATACTGACCATACCGAGTCCTGAAAGTAGTCTTCGGTATGTCCTCCAGCTTTACTTTTACCTGGTAGTAGCCTGATCTCAAGTCTATCTTAGAAAATACCTTGGCACCACTCAACTGATCGAACATGTCATCAATCCGTAGCAAAGGGTATTTATTTTTGATAGTGAGATTATTCAATATCCTGCAATCAATGCACATCGCACCGATCCATCCTTCTTCGGTACAAAGAATACCGGGGCTCCCCACGGTAAAGAACTCGATCTGATAAACCCCTTATCCTGTAACTCGTCCACCTGCTTCTTCAGCTCGACCAGCTCACTGTTGTTTACTTTATAGACATGCTGTAAAATTAGTTCTGCACCTGGCACCAAGTCTATAGAGAATTCAATATCTTGATCTGGCGACAATCTTGAAAATTCCTCAGGAAACACATCCAAGAACTCTGCTATCAATAGATGCGGCAACTCCTTGTCTTCCACCATAGCTTCACAGATAATGCCTTCTACCTGCTCTGCAGCTCCTCTAGCAAACTCGAACTCTGGCCCTCCTGGCGGACCAAACAAAACTCTACCTCCTCTAAAATCTATACTAGCAGGGTGCCTACTCAACCAATCCATCCCGAGTACAATATTGTAATTCGGAAGTGGCATTACAAGTAGACACACACTCAGCTCCTGGCCACCCAGAGTAACTCTCCGATCCTTGCAAATATCATTAACCAGGATAATGTCTTCCCCGGTTATGATCTTGCAAGTCCTAAGCAAAGACTAAGTTACCAAACCATGCTTCAGAGTAAAAGAAACTGATACAAAACTATGGGAAGCACCACTATCAAACCAAGCTAAAGCTGGAATGGAATCAAGAAGAACATAACCTGCGATAACATCTCCTGTGGGCTCGACCTCCTTGACTGTCATAGCGAACGCTCGTCCCTGACATGCAACTCCCTGATGCTAGAGATGGGCATAACGCTACTACTGGGTCGAAAGCGGTGGTCCCTTCGGCTGTACTGCTGGTGGTCTCGCCTGTATCCTCGGAGTTGGAGCTGCTCCCTGAACTGCACGACGAGCATTGGAAGGACACTCCCTCAGTTGATGCCCTTCAGTACCATAATACAGACAAACTCCCAACCTCCTCCTGCAAACTTCTCAGATGTGGCCGAGCTTCTTGCAGTAGTGGCAAGGAGCTTGCTGTAACTGTCTCTGCTGCTGCGGTACCTGATGAACCAGCGCCCTAGCTGAATTTTGGTGCTGCTGCGGTTGCTGAAAAGGCCTAGACTGGAAATAAGGACGTTTGGCAGATATTGTGCTATTTTTTGCCCCCAGAAAAGAATCGCGATCTCTCTTGGGCTTCAAACCCAACTCCCGCTCAACCTTGCATGCCTCCACAACTATCTTCGAGTAGGTCTCATAAAAAGACGAAATGAGGATCTTTACTTCCCAGTTTAGACCCTCACAAAAATGAATAGCTCGAACCTCTAACTCTCTCACAAAATACTTCGTAAATCGGCTCAGCCTGCCGAACTCTGCAGCGTATTCCTCCACAGATATGCTCCCCTAAATGAGGCTCTCAAACTGCCTCCCTAAGTCTAACTTGTCTGTCCGAGCAAAGAACTTCTTCTTGAAGAGGTCCTTGAACACCTCCCAAAACTGTCCTGCGTCAATAAAAAATGGCTCATTCCTGAACCAAGTGCGGGCGACGTCGAACAGCTGAAGTCCTATCGCCTCAACCTTCAGATCCTCAGAAAGACGGAACACCCTCATGAGATACTCAATGTCCTCGAGCCAATCATCAGCATAGACGATGCCCTCTGTCCCCTTAAAGACACTAGGCTCTAGCTTCTTGAAGTCCTGAATGTTGCCTGGCCGAAGCTGAGCAACCTGAGGACCAACCTACTGCTGGGCCGAAACTCCTCTCTCTACTTCGGCATGAGCAAGCTGATGAGCACTCTCGATGCCCTGCCGCAAGATGTTGGTCTACCTCTGGTCTGCCTCATACTGAGCCCTCTGCTCCTCCAATATCTTACGAAACAGTGTGAACATCTGTGTCGCATCTGCTGGCACAGAAGGTGGAGGTGGAAGTCCCTCAGATACAGCCAGCATAATCCTCTAAGTAGGAGGTGGACCTCCGAAAGCAGCTAACACTCCAATTACTGGAGAAGTGACTGGTGCAGGCCCTCAAAAAGTCGCAGACCTCTCAAAAACTGCTCTCCCCTGCTGTGATCTAGTCTTAGACGACATCCTGAGACAAAGCGAAAGGAAAGAATCAATATGGCACATGATATAAGACATTCAAAGGAAGGAAAATTAAAGGTCAATTATCAATATCAAGGAAGATAATTAAATTGAATCAAAAGAATTTTTCCTAGTTGTGATTGAGTATTCTCATCCTATAGCCTATAGCCTATATCCTATATCCTGAAACATGCTCGTAATAGCACTCAATTCAGAGCACCACTACGAATCGCACTAATTGTGACCTCGATGACCTGCATGGACCACCACTAAAAATGTGTCACGACCCGCACACGGTGTAGGAATGCAAGTCAGGAACAACGCACAGCCTATGCCACAGAATCAGCGGTAGAATGCTGTTTGGGTAATCTATCTAACAATATAGTGAGCCACCAACAATATCAATATACTCAATCACAGATCTAAGATAGAGAATAGCACGAATATGATAACAGAATAGAATAGTCACAAAATAACTCATGAGTAAAAATAATAACATCAATGAGTCAGAGAAAATACTAAAAGATAAGCTGGAGACGAATCTAGTACAAAGAGAATAACTAAGAAGCTACAAGTTTTGGGTCATCTGTCTCAGTCGGGATGAGTCTCAGTCGGGATGAGTCCCTCCTGAGCCAAGGTCTCTGGCTCTAAGCCCACAACTTCCTGAGGCCCGTAATGAGTAGGGTACCACTCCTCAGTGTCATCCAGGAAAAATATATCCAGTCAGAAAAGTAGCAGAGTACATCTCTAACAGTAGTTCTAATCAATGATATAAACTATATAACAGTAAATAGATATGAATATACAAGATGCAACAATAGAAACAAGAGATATACAATAAAGAAAATACTGTAAATAAATACAAGAATGAACAATATGGAAATGAACAAGAATACTTAAATGACTAAGTGAGTGAGTACCAGCTTTAACATGTTATCGGCTTGGGAACTGGATACAAGAGTTATGGTCGGGCTAATCATACGTACGGTGTATGATTAACACTATTCAATGAACAAGACTTGATACAAGGGAGGGTATGATCACATATCTATACTTGTAAAACCCCTAATTCTAAAAACCGTATTAAGTATTTAATTAATTATTAATTGAAATTATAGTACTTATGAGCTAATTAGAAGAAATAGAATTTTTGGGATTTTTATTTTAGGGTATTTGTGCAATAGGAAATTTATGGAGCAATTATAATTTTTTCTTAATTTATTCTATGTAGGAGACCCTATGGACAGTTGATAGGTTAATGGTAGGCACTAAAATAATTTCATCGAATTATATATATATATATATATATATATATATATATATATATATATATATATATATATATATATATATATAATAAAAAAAGAATTAGAAAAGAAATAAGGAATAAAAGAAAAGAAAAAGAAAAGTAATAGAATAAAAGAAAAGAATTATATAAATGAAACAAAACCCTACCCAATATCCTAACCTACCCGACCCTAATACTAAACCCATTAGTAACCCCCCCTGTGTAAACTAGTAACCGCAGTAGCAGCTAGTAGCCAAGCCGCGCGGAAGTCTTCTTCCCCCCCCTGTTGTATATATATACATATGATTGAAAACCATAAACCCTAACCAAAATCTTTTCTCCATCTCCCCCATCTGAGCACCGACGCCGAGCTCCAGCCCTGCCGCCGTTCGCTTGGGTCCGCCGGAGTTTCCCCCTGCACGGCCGTCCGCGACCCCGCGCCGCGACAGGAATACACTGCAGCGTACCTGTGTTCACATCCTATTTCCCGTCTCCTCGCTCGACCAAACTCGACTCCATCTTCACCGGTATGTTCACGACCTATCCCCCTTCCATATATGTGCTTTAGTTTACCTCGAACAGCGTGCAAAACTAGATAAAAATTGATGCCAACTTTAGGAAAAACTATATTTTTATATTTCAAAAAATCTGTTATAACTACTCACGTTCACGGACTCGTATCTCCCACCACAGAGATCCGAATTCGGTTTTTATTTTTGATATGCGGAGACCACCTAACCTAGTTTATTTTTTGTCAAATACAATAATTTATTAGTTGCTGTGGGTAGAATTAAATTAGATGAAAAACCCCGAAAACCTATTTTTTATAAATTCTTGAAATTGTGATACGGAGCGCGTCCCGCCAAACGGGACCTCCCCGTCGTGCACCAAGTGTACCAAAAGGTGGTCACAGTATATCCAGACGTGTGGGCTTTCGCAAAAACTGATTAGGACGCGTGTGCGCGTCGGAATCAGCCCGTATCCGCAAAAATTCCCTCTATCACAACTTTTGTAAAACTCCACGCCATTTAGTGTACGCTGGTCAGAATACGACAAAACTTAAGCCATTGGATTCGTGGTATCGTGCTGAACCTGTGACCCAAGTTTCACGCAATTCTGAGATAGTTGACCAAGTCGCCTATTGACGGGCCCCACGGTTGACTTTTTGGGCAAAATTGTGTTCGGCTCACCGGAATCCACATTTCAACATACCGTTGAGTTCGTACTGACTTTTAGAGTTTGTTTGACCTATAATTTGTCCTATTTAGAGACCTTTACCCCTGACACACTTTTCGGTGCAAAGTGGCCCACGTGTGGAGCCCACTTTGACCCAAAATTATCGTTTTGCCCCTGTATCCAAATTGGACGAAAGGGTAGTGTTTTCTAGCTATTTCGCTTATTCTGGAAATGCTGATGATGTTTATTTCAGCATCTGGCGACGTTCATTTTGAGGCCGTAGTTTCTGACTCTTGGTGTTTAACATCTGGACGTTACATTATGCAACTTTCTTGCCAGGCAAGTATACCTTGCCATTGTACTGTTATTCATATTCCATATGTTGCATGCATCTTTATTTTCTGTCATTAGTTCATATATTTTAACTGTTATATAAAATACGCGTACAAGAAAACTTGGGTGCAACGACGGTGTCGTCGTGATCTGTTTTTATTATGTATATACATTGACCTTGTTTATGAGACCGCCCCATTATCATGAAGCATCATCAGGTTTTATTGACCGTGACACAGTTGTTACACGAGCTGTGAGTCTCATGTGGATCACGGACTTGCGTGTAGGGTTTGGCCTTCTGTACGTGTGGGCCGTGCATTAGGGATAACTGATGTTAGAAACTTTGCATGCTAGTAGCCTTGGCAGTTATTAGAGGTATTATGTAAAACCCCTATCCTAAAAAAATCATATATACCCTTTCTATTTATTAATTATTAATTTAATTGTAGTAATTAGTGGCTAAATAGGAGAAATAGATTTTTAATAATTTTTATTTTAGGTGTTGGTGCACTTAGAGGATTTATGGGACCATCAGGAGACCCCTTGAGCTGTTGCTAGCCTAACGGTGTGCATTATCCTAATCTATAAATTTTCTTATGAGTATATATATATATATATATATATATATATATATATATATATATATATATATATATATACATACAAATATATATATTTATATATATATTTAAAAAGAAAAGAAATTAATAAACTAATAATACTAATAATAATACTACTAATAACAATCCAATACTTAAGCAAACAATAGCAAGTTCCATGCAAACCACACCCGCTGCACTATTCCAACAAAGCAACCAACCCCCCTTTTGCATTACAGCCAGCGCCCAATCTCCCTATTCGATATATATATATATATATATATATATATATATATATATATATATATATATATCTTTCATAAAACCCTAACCTAAAATCTTCAGACCCTCCTCTTCTCATCTAGACCTAGAGAGAGCCGCCGCCGCAGCCAGAGAACTCCGCCAGGCCGTCCAAACTAATCCCGACGACCGCGACCCCGCGCACTGCAGATTCCTACACGAGGTACCTTTGTTCCGAAGTTGCTTTCCGTCGACTCGCTCAACCAAACGTCGTTCCATCTTCACCGGTATACTCACCCCTTACCCTCTTCCATATCTATATGGTAGCAGACCTCAAACAACGTGTATCCATAGGCGAAAACAGCGCCCAAATTGGCGCAAGCAGACCGAATTCTGGGAATCGCAGAAAACTGCGGTGACCACCCATGTTGCCGAGTTCGTATCTCCCACCACAGAGATCCGAATTCGGTAATTATTTTTGGCATGCGCAGACCACTTGACCTATTTTATTTTTTGTTAAATAACCCTAGATTATTAACTGCTGTGGACAGAGTTAAATTCGTCACAAAATCCCGCGAACCCACTTTTCTAGATTTCCAAAAGTTATGAAACAGAGTTCGCCCCGCCAAACGGGACTGCCCCGCCGTGTACCAAGTGTACCGAACCGTGCACGCAGCATAAACGGACACGTAAAAATTCGTAGAAACTGATTCGGACGCGTGTGCGCGCCGAAATCAGCCCGTATTCGCGGACACACCCCGTGTCGCAACTTTTGTGGAAGTCGCACGCATTTTGTGCACGCTTGTCAGATTGCGACCAAACTTGCGCCCCTGGACTCGTGGTAACACGCTGGTCCCGTGACCCAATTTTCATGCAATTCTGAGATGGTTGACCAAGTCGTCAATTGGCGGGCCCCATAGTTGACTTTTTGGACAAATTGTGTTCGACCCATTGGAATCCACATTTGGACATAATGTTGGGTTCGTATTGACATTTACAGTTGTTTGACCTATAATTTGTCCCATTTAGAGACTGCTATCCTTGGCACACTTTTCGGTGCAAAGTGTGCCACACGTGGACCCCACTTTTACCCGAAATTACCATTTTGCCCCTGTATCCAAATTGGACGAAAGGTAAGTGCTTTTTAGCTATTTTTTTCATTGCGGAAACGTTGGTGATGTTTATTTAAGCATCCGGAGATATTTTTTTGGAGGCCTTAGTTCCAGGTTTCGTGTCCTTGATATTTGGGCGCGTACACTTTATAGATTTCTTGCCAGGCAAGTATACCTTGCCATTGTACTGTATTTATATTCCATATGATGCATGCATGTTTATTTCTGTTTATTTTAGTTTATTTATTTTAACTGCTATATAAATTGCGCGTCCAAGGAAACTTGGGTGCAACGACGGTGTCGTCGTACTATATTTTTATTTATGTATATGCATTGTACCTACTTTATGAGACTACCCCATCTCCATAAGGCATTTATGTTTTATTGGCCATGACACTATTCTTACACGAGTGTGAGTCACATGTAGGACACAGACTTGCGTACTCGGCTGGCCTTTGGTACGTATAGGTCGTGCGACGGATAGGGATAACTGCCAATAGAAACTTTGTATGCTAGTATACCTGGCGGTTATTAGAGGTATTATTGTGTCATGGACATGACATGCTTAGAGCATTGGGTGGGGAGAACAACAAGTAAGACATTTGGGCTCCTTTGCACTTTCCTTGTGTAACCCGTACGCTCCGCCGGAGATGCGCGGTCATGATGACCACTATATATTATATATTATCAAGCGGGCCTCCGGCGTTCAAAAGACGACGTGACTTTGTAGGCCCCTGGATCTCCAAGAGAACCATGCCAATCCCATTTTAGCCAGATAGCCCACTTGGTGGAAAGTTCTTCTCAAACTGCATTCACATAGATGGTTAGGCGACCCCATTGGATGTTTATATTACAGTACTTTATTGGCATATATTTTTTGTATCTTGTTACGTCCCTCTGAGGACCTAGTCCCTTTCCAGATATAGATGAGCAGGAGTACCCGCAGGAGTATGGACCTGGACCTGACGCTACCTATCAGTCTGAGGAGATCTTACCTTCGGATTATATGTGATTCATTGCAGCTGTTTAGAGATTATAGTTGCTATTCCTTTTGAGACATTTATTCTTATATTAGAGTTTATTCTCTTCTCTCTTTAGTAGTTTTGGTTATAGTCAATTTGTAGTGGATTTGTTTCCATCCGACTATCATACTTTGAGACTGCTTATTTGATATTCAGTTATTGATTTCCATTTATCTATTATTTGTGCTGTAGATAAGATATAGAACTGCGTATGACTTGTGTGACAGTATATTACCACTGTGGATTGGATATTCATGTACAGCGTACGTGTGTATATGGTTTCCATATATTGGAGTTCGTATACATACGACTGGCGTATTACGTATTCCTAGTCCTACATATTTTGGGACTGGAGCATGACATGTTTTTAGTGGTGGCCCATGCAGGTCGAGAATATATTGTCTCGGTTACGTAACTATACCGAACAAGCCTGCGTATAGGAATAGAGTATAAGGATCTCATCCACGCTTGACTGAAACTCATCCTTCATATTTAATACTTGTAATCCTGTTTGATTCCTGTACTTTTTCTAATCGTTTCGTACATCACCTGCAGAGAGATAGATTTGCAAAATGGATGTACTGCCGCCGATGGCGACACAACTTCTGGAGTCAATGGTCAGACTCAAGGAGGGACCCAACGATTCCTAGGCTTCCTGGGCCAAATGGACAGACTCACACTCCAGTTCCATCTGATCTTCCCGCTTCACCTATTGGAAACCTTCCAGCTTTTCCAGTACCGCAAGATGGCCAAGCGCAGATGTTCCAATTCTTTCAGATGATGATACAGGAACAGAGGCAGCAGGCAGCCGAGCAGAGGCAAGAATTTTTGGCAAGACTGGAGAGGATGGCTGCACAGGCTACTGTACCAGTCCAAGCACTAGCTCTAGTACCTCGAGCTAGGGTTGGATCAGTAAAGGACTTTATTCAAATGGGTCCAAGGCAGTACAAGGGCACTGAGAGCCCGAAGGAGACTACCAACTGGATCACTCACACGCAGAAGCTACTGGAGGCATCGCAGTTACCTACGGACCTATGGATGACGGGTGTACGGACGCTTCTAGATGGTAATGCTCATCACTGGTGGGAATCCATGGAGTGCCAGTTGGGTACTTACCAGACTTGGGAGCAGTTCTTGGAGTGCTTTGAGAGAAAGTACTTCTCGGACACCGTCAGAGATACATTGTACGATCGGTTTCTTCACTTGGAGCAGGAAAACCAAACAGTGGACGAGTATGATGCCGAGTTTAGTCGACTCAGCAAATATGGCGCTGCTTTGATACCAAATAACTTGGCTAAGGCTAAGAGGTTTCATCGAGGACTGACCTAGGAGCTACAATATTATACAAGCTCGCAGTCCCGAGTCTCTTATGCTGAACTACTGACAGAGGCCAGATTGCAAGGAACCATTAGCAGAGGAAAAGGATGTCAGCTGAGGACACAACAAGGATCGGCAAGGACACAGCAGGGACCAGCCATGACACAACAGGGAGGACCTATCAGACGTCCCTTGGCACAGCAGCATCAGCAACACAGAGCCGGACCATACCAGAATCCGGAGAAGCCCTACTGCAATTATTGTGGGAAATACGGATATATATCGAGAGATTGTCGGACTCGCTTGGGTCAGTGTATAAGATGTGGCTCCGGACATCACATGGCGAGAGACTGCCCAATGCAGATATCTACACTCCCACCACCAGTTCAGAGACTAGCGCTTCCAGCACCGAAGCCAGCCCAGCAGATGACTGGACCGGGAGCACCTCGACCCCCAGCAGCAAGAGGATTTCAGAGAGGACCACCGCTACCTACCTAGGAGGAGCAGTATATGAGGGCCGGACATGGACAGCCGCAGAGGAACATGCGAGCTTTTGCATTGGAGGTAGATGACATGGATCATGAGGTGGATGTCATAGCAGGTATTACCCTTGCTTTTACTTTTCCTGCGGTGACATTATTTGATACGGGAGCCACCCACTCATTCATATCATCTAGTTTTATTGCCAAACACAATATTGTTTCTATACCTTTATCTAGTTGTGTTAGAATTCTAACCGGAAGAGGAGTTGTACCAGTTAGCCGAGTTTGTAGATCGGATCCTATAGTGATACGTAGCAGAGAGATGAATGCCCAACTCTTAGTCCTTCCTATGCCAACTTTTGATATTGTGCTTGGAATGGACTGGCTAAGCAAGTACCATGCTTTCTTCGATTGCTTTGGAGGAAGCATTCTTTTTAAGGTACCAGGCCAGCCTGAACTTGAGTTTGCCCGAGGATCCACAGAAATCCTTGATAGCATGCAGCTCGCAATGGACGATGTTGTCTACAATCCTATTATTTCAGAATTTCTAGACTTCTTTCCAGAGGAGTTGCCAGGACTACCCTCAGACAGAGACGTAGAGTTTTCTATTGAATTAGCACCCGGAGCAGCACCTATAGCCTCACATGTTTACAGACTGGCGAAGAAGGAAATGAATGAGCTGAAGGCACAGTTAAAAGAGCTAGAGGAGAAAGGTTTCATCCGACCGAGTGCATCACCCTGGGGAGCACCAGTGCTGTTTGTACCCAAGAAGGATGGGTCAGTGCGTATGTGCATTGACTACAGAGCCTTGAATGCAGTGACAGTGAAGAACAAATATCCATTGCCACGCATTGATGACTTATTTGATCAACTCAGTGGAGCCAAGGTATTCTCGAAGATAGATTTGAGATCGGGATATCACCAGGTGAAGGTACGGAAGCAGGACATTCCGAAGACCGCATTCAGAACAAGATATGGGCACTACGAGTTTTTGGTCATGCCATTTGGATTGACCAATGCTCCAGCGATCTTCATGGACTTGATGAATCGAGTATTCCACCAGTACTTGGACCAGTTCGTGGTCTTCTTTATAGACGATATACTTGTCTATTCGAAGAGTCACGAGGAGCACGAAAAGCATCTGCGGATTGTTCTAGAGACTTTAAGGAGAGAGCAGTTATATGCAAAGCTCAACAAATATGAGTTCTTCTTGGACAGAGTTTTATTTCTTGGATATGTTGTTACAGGAGATGGTATTTCTGTTGATCCATAGAAGATCTCAGCAGTTGAGACATGGCATGTTCCTAAATCAGCAGCAGAGGTGAGGAGTTTCCTTGGACTTGCGGGATATTACCGATGGTTCGTGGAAAACTTCTCAAGGATAGCGGCACCTATGACTCGCTTGACTTGTAAGGATCAAGAATTTATATGGACCGACGAGTGTCAAGCCGTCTTTGAAGAGTTGAAGAAGCGACTGACTACAGCTCCAGTATTGACAATTTCGTCAGGATCAGGAGGTTATGTGATCTACAGTGACGCATCAGGGAAATGATTGGGATGCGTATTGATGCAGCATGGCAAGGTGATTGCATATGCATCTAGGCAGTTACGGGTACATGAGAAGAATTATCCGACTCATGACTTGGAACTTGCAGCCGTTGTATTTGCTCTGAAGCTATGGAGACATTACTTATATGGGGAACGAGTGGAGATTTATACAGACCATAAGAGCCTCAAGTACGTCTTCACGCAGAAGGAGTTAAATATGAGGCAACGTCGATGGCTCGAGTTGATGAAATTTTTTGAGATAGAGCTACATTATCATCCAGGCAAGGCTAACGTTGTAGCAGACGCATTAAGCCGGAAGCCAACAGCTTACTTCTTGACAGCACAGAGGGAACTATTAGAGGACTTGCAAGAGCTTGGCATTGAAGTGATATTACCCGGAGTAGACGGGACACTAGCCAACTTGCAAGTACAATCATCATTGGTAGAGAGGATTAAGGCAGCTTTGCCTACAGACGCCAGATTCTGGAGACTGAAGAAAAGGATAGAGGCCGGAGAGCAGACCGGATTGCACATTCATGAGGATGGGATATTACGATGTGGTGATCGTCTTTATGTTCCAAATGGAGAGATTCGACAGGAGCTGATGACAGAGGCTCATAGTTTGATTTATTCTATTCATCCTGGAGGCACCAAGATGTATCGTGACTTACGACAACACTTTTGGTGGCATGGAATGAAGAGAGAGATAGCTCGCTTTGTAGCTAAATGTCTGGTATGTCAACAAGTGAAGGCGGAGCACCAGAGGACAGCAGGATTATTGCAACCACTTCCGATTCCAGAGTGAAAGTGGGAGCACTTTACTATAGACTTCGTCACGGGTTTTCCTAAGAGTCCAAGTAGGAGAGATACAGTATGGGTAATAGTGGACCGACTCACCAAGTCAGTCCATTTCATACCATTTAGAGTTGGCCAGTCTACAGAAGCTTTAGCTGACTTATATATGAGACAGCTCGTGAGATTGCATGGCATACCAGTCAGCATTATATCGGACAGAGATTCGCGCTTTACATCGCACTTTTGGAGGAGCATGCAAGAGAGTCTTGGAACTCGTCTGAAGTTCAGTACATCTTACCACCCGCAGACAGATGGGCAGTCGGAGCGTACTATTCAGATGTTGGAGGATATGTTGAGGGCTTGCATGTTAGACTTCGGAGGATCATGGGAGGACCACCTACATCTTGTAGAGTTTTTTTACAACAATAGCTATCAAGCGAGTATTCAGATGGCTCCGTTTGAGGCATTGTATGGAAGAAAATGTAGGTCTCCTGTGTGTTGGAGTGACGTGGGAGAACGTCAGATTCTGGGACCAGAGTTGGTGGTCAACACCGTAGAGACAATCAAGAAGATTCAGGAACACTTGCGAGCAGCGCAAGATAGGCAGAAGCAGTGGACAGACCTTCATCGTCGTCCCTTGGAGTTCAAAGAGGGCGATCACGTCTTCTTGAGGATATCACCGACCAGAGGCACCATCCGATTCGGAGGGTGCGGCAAGTTGAGTCCAAGGTATATTGGACCATTTGACGTGCTCGAGAGAGTTGGAGAGGTGGCATATCGACTTGCGCTACCACCTTCACTGGAAGGAGTACATGACGTATTCCATGTGTCGCAGCTCAGGCGATATGTGGCAGACAACAGTCATGTTCTCTACCATTCAGAGATCACCATTGGGCCGAGCTTGTCTTATCAAGAGCAACCCGTGGGAATCCTTGATCGTCGAGAGAAAGTGTTGAGGAACCAGTCTATTCCCTTGGTTCGCGTAGCATGGAGGCATGGAGGGCCAGGAGAATCAACTTGGGAGCGCGAGGACGACATGCGCAAGCATTTTCCGAACCTATTCGCAGACCAAGGTATGAATTTACATTGTTAATTTATATCTCATACCATCCTTGCATTCTATCATGGCTTAATTTTAATTTCGAGGACGAAAATTTTATAAGTTTGGTAGAATGTAAAACCCCTATCCTAGAAAAATCGTATATACCCTTTTTATTTATTAATTATTTTAATTGTAGTAATTAGTGGCTAAATAGGAGAAATAGATTTTTAATAATTTTTATTTTAGGTGTTGGTGCACTTAGAGGATTTATGGGACCATCAGAAATTTTTCGGAATTTATTTCATGTAGGAGACCCCTTGAGCAGTTGCTAACCTAACGGTGTGCATTATCCTAATCTATATATATATATATATATATATATATATATATATATATATATATATATATATATATATGTATATATATATATATATATATATATTTAAAAAGAAAAAAATTAATAAACTAATAATAATAATAATAATAATACTAATAACAATCCAATACTTAAGCAACACAATAGCATGTTCCATGCAAACCACACCCGCTGCACTATTCTAACAAAGCAACCAACCCCTTTTTTTGCATTACAGCCAGCGCCCAATGCCACTAGCACAGACCCGACCCCCCTGCGGACCCGCGACACTCCCTTCTCTCTCCCTATATATATATATATATATATATATATATATATATATATATATATATATATATATATTTATCTTTCATAAAACCCTAACCTAAAACCTCCAGACCCTCCTCTTCTCATCTAGACCTAGAGAGAGCCGCCACCGCAGCCAGAGAACCCCGCCAGGCCGTCCAAACCAATCCCGACGACCGCTACCCCGCGCACTGCAGATTCCCACACGAGGTACCTTTGTTCCGGAGTTGCTTCCCGTCGACTCGCTCAACCAAACGATGTTCCGTCTTCACCGGTATGCTCACCCCTTAACCCTCTTCCATATCTGTATGATAGCAGACCTCGAACAACGTGTACCCATAGGCAAAAATAGCGCCCAAGTTGGCACAAGCAGACCGAATTCTGGGAATCATAAAAAACTGCAATGACCACCCATGTTGCCGAGTTCGTATCTCCCACCACAAAGATCCGAATTCAGTGATTCTTTTTGGTATGCATAGACCACTAGACCTAGTTTATTTTCTGTTAAATAACCCTAGATTATTAACTGCTGTGGACAGAATTAAATTCGTCACAAAACTCTGCGAACCCACTTTTTCCAGATTTCCAAAAGTTGTGAAACGGAGCGCACCCCGCCAAACGGGACTGCCCCGTCGTGTACCAAGTGTACCGAACAGTGCACACAGAGTAAACGGACACGTAAAAATTTGTAAAAACTGATTCGGACGCGTGTGCGTGCCAAAATCAGCCCGTATCTGCGGACACACCCCGTATCGCAACTTTTGTAGAAGTCGCACGCATTTTGTGCACGCTTGTCAGATTGCGACGAAACTTGCGCCACTGGACTCATGGTAATACGCTGGTCCCGTGACCCAATTTTCACGCAATTCTGAGACGGTTGACCAAGTCGCCAATTGGCGGGCCCCATAGTTGACTTTTTGGACAAAATTGTGTTCGGTCCATCGGAATCCACATTTGAACATACCGTTGGGTTCGTATTAATATTTAGAGTTGTTTGACCTATAATTTATCCCATTTAGAGACTGCTACCCTTGGTACGCTTTTCGGTGCAAAGTGGGCCAGACGTGGACCCCACTTTTACCCAAAATTACCATTTTGCCCCTGTGTCCAAATTGAACGAAAGGAAATTACTTTTTAGCTATTTTTCTCATTCTGGAAACGTTGGTGATGATTATTTCAGCATCCGAAGATGTTTGTTCGGAGGCCTTAGTTCCAGGTTCCGTGTCCTTGACATTTGGGCGCGTACACTTTACAGATTTCTTGCCAGGCAAGTATACCTTGCCATTATACTGTATTTACATTCCATATAATGCATGCATGTTTATTTCTGTTTATTTTAGTTTATTTATTTTAACTGCTATATAAATTGTGCGTCCAAGGAAACTTGGGTGCAACGACGGTGTCGTCGTACTATGTTTTTATTTATGTATATGCATTTGACCTATTTTATGAGACTACCCCATCTTCATAAGGCATTTATGTTTCATTGGCCATGACACTATTCTTACACGAGTGTGAGTCACATGTAAGACACGGACTTGCGTACTCGGTTGGCCACTGGTACGTATAGGTCGTGCGATGGATAGGGATAACTGCCAATAGAAACTTTGCATGCTAGTAGACCTGGCGGTTATTAGAGGTATTATCGTTTCATGGACATGACATGCTTAGAGCATTGGATGGGGAGAACAACAAGTAAGGCATTTGGGCCCCTTTGCACTTTCCTTGTGTAACCCGTACGCTCCGCCGGAGATGCGCGGTCATGATGACCACTATATATTATACATTATCAGGCGGGCCTCCGGCGTTCAAAAGATGACGTGCCTTTGTAGGCCCTTGGATCTCCAAGAGAACCATGCCAATCCCATTTTAGCCAGATAGCCCACTTGGTAGAAAGTTGTTCTCAAACTGCATTCACATAGATGGTTAGGCGACCCCATTGGATGTTTATATTTCAGTACTTTATTGGCATGTATTTTTTGTATCTTGTTACGTCCCTCTGAGGACCTGGTCCCTTTCCAGATATAGATAAGCAGGAGTACCCGCAGGAGTATGGACCTGGACCTGACGCTACCTATCAGTCTGAGAAGATCTTACCTTCGGATTATATGTGATTCATTGCAGCTGTTTAGAGATTATAGTTGCTATTCCTTTTGAGACATTTATTCTTATATTAGAGTTTATTCTCTTCTCTATTTAGTAGTTTTGGTTATAGTCGATTTGCAGTGGATTTGTTTCCATCCGACTATCATACTTTGAGACTGCTTATTTGATATTCAGTTATTGATTTCCATTTATCTATTATTTGTGATGTGGATGAGATATAGAATTGTGTGTGACTTATGTGACAGTATATTACCACTGTGGATTGGATATTCATGTATAGCGTACGTGTGTATATGGTTTCCATATATTGGAGTTCGTATACATACGGCTGGCGTGTTACGTATTCCTAGTCCTACGTATTTTGGGACTGGGGCGTGACATATTATCGTGTCATGGATGTGACATGCTTAGAGCATGGGGTGGGAAGAACAACAAGTATGGCGTGTGGGCTCCTTTGCACTTTTCTTTGTTCGTCCGGATGCTCCATCGGAGCGACGGGTGGTGATGACCACTATATACTATATTATTATCAGGCGGCCTCTGGCGTTCAAAAGACGACATGCTTTTGAGGCCCCTGGATCTCCAAGAGAACCATGCCAATCCCATTTTAGCTAGATAGCCCACGTGTTGGGAAAGTTGTTCTTAAACTGCATTCACTTAGACGGTTAGGCGACCCATTAGATATTTATTTCAGTACTTTATTGGCATACTTCTACGTATCTTGTTATGTCCCTCTAAGGAACTGGTCCCTTTCCAGGTGTAGCTGTTCATAGGTATTCGTAGGAGCACAGATCCGGACCGGTTACTTTAATTTCGAGGATGTCTTCTCTTCGAGCCTTGTGATTGCTAGTTGGTATTCTTATATTGTGTTTGTTGTATTGCACTTATATATTCGAGTTGGTAGTGGATTTGTGTCCATCCAACTATCATCTTTAAATACTTTGTATTGAGATCTAGTTTCATAGATGTTGGTTAATTATTATATTTGATTTTCTGTGGATGAGATTTAGATTATACCCTGTGACTTGTGATAGATTTATACCACTTGTGGATTTGATATTCATATTACAGCGTACGTATGGGTTTTAGTTTTCATATATTGGAGTTGCCATATCCATGCGGCTGGCATGCTTACGTGTCCTAGTCCTACATATTTTGGGACTGGGGCGTGACAATACTACATACTCCCCAACCCGATTGGTATAGTGGATCCAACCATGGTAGGCTATGGCACGGGATTCTCTAGGAAGGTAGCAAGTCTCCCTAAGAATCAGTGTCTGTACATGTACAAGAAACAATGAAACAAGGCTTGGACAAGATACACCATATATACCAAGGAATAATATCTCATGACGAGATCTGGATATACCAATCTGTGTAACCATCGTGTCAACAAATCAAGGATATCAATACTAGATACAATAAACATAGAGGATATTATAAATGAGAAACTATCAAAGAATATACTCGCCTGAAACCTGGTGCACAGTATCACAGATGTCCGGTACGATGCCTCGAAG
The DNA here is from genome assembly GCA_036927795.1 of Iris macrosiphon. Taxonomy (NCBI): domain Eukaryota; kingdom Viridiplantae; phylum Streptophyta; class Magnoliopsida; order Asparagales; family Iridaceae; genus Iris; species Iris macrosiphon. The sequence continues at coordinate 104,410,039 of JAYESA010000010.1, read as the reverse complement.
ACCTAGATATGGAATATAACATCAATACAAGGTTTCAAAATAAAAATAAGTTAAACTAGTTGACATCTAGGTCAAGGAGCCATTTCTATGTCAAAACAGTCAAACTAGGTCGACTCTAAGTCAAACCGGTCAAACTTGGTCAAACTAGCCTATTTTTAGGTTGCATGAGTCTATCTCTAGGATATTGGGTTCATACACTAAGAATCTAGGCCACACTAGTTAAACTAAGATATTATGAAAATCAAAAGATACCATATCTCAAGATATGCAACTAAAAGATATAGAAATATCATATAACCATATATAATTATCAATAATATAATATTCTAACTAATCTAGTGCTAAGTGGATACATTGGCTTTTAACCAATGCGGTATCGCACCACTACACACCCATCTCGATACCCAACTCAAATACCTTGAGTATCAACCCAATACCTCGACACTTACCCTGGTATCTCAAGGTAATGTCTCTTTAGCGTATAGTAGCTTCCCAATCTAATTACTAACATATATATATATAAGAATACTAAATTACTAACAAATCACTAACTACTAATACCACTGATACATATATACATACATATAGATACACTAGAGATACCTAAGTATATATTTATAGATCTATCTCACTAATCAATCACAAGTACATACATATAATTACTAACTAAACTAGGTAACTATATAGACTAGCTAAACTACTAACTACTAGTTAAACCCCCCTGTTTACTGTCACTGTGTTGATTACACACGATGCGAAGCTGCTGCTGCTCGTACTAGCGTAGCTGCTGCTGCACTGTGCTAGGTTTGCTATTAGCTGCTGCTGCTCGCGTTGAAACTTCTACGTTGCTGCTGCTACTTTGTTAAAACTGCTGTCGCTACAGCTATGCTGAAACGCTGTTGCTGCTACTCGGTTGAAACTGCTGTTGCTGCAGCTATGCTGAAACGCTACTGCTGCTACTCGGTCACTGCACAATACAGTGTCGAATACTCACTGTCCGATCCCTTTCCCTCATCATACACAAACAACACCTCTCTCTCTCTCTCTCTCTCTCTCTCTATATCTATATATATATATATATATATATATATATATATATATATATATATATATATATATATATATATATAAGTAGATACAAGTATATGTATAACCATTCTCTCATCTATACATATACGTATATATATACAAACATACATACATATGTAGATATAGTACCCATACATATATGCATATATATATCCAACATACATACTTACTTTATACATATAGATACACATATACCCATAGGTAGATATATCACTCCCTCACATATATACATATTGATATAGTAGCATCACACACATAAATACATATATATAATATACATGTATACATATAACATATCTATTCAAATAGCTATATATATAGATGTATATCTACATATACATAAACACATATGCATATAGATACTTGATACACTAGTACATATAACTACATATATATACATAACAATATATATATATATATATATATATATATATATATATATATATATATATATATATTGTTTTGTATTACAAATAGCCAAGAACAATGGAAATTGGATCTAGAAATGCAACACAACAAACACGTGGAGTGCATCGCACCCGTATCACACTTGATCTATAATACACTTGCGATACGAGTCCCCCACACAATCAAACGTACCCCGAAGGACACGAGCAAGTCTAAATTACTATTTATGAACAATACAAAGAGTAAATTACACAACTACGTGTCCGTGTTAAAATATGACATGCACAAAGTCCCGTGTTGGAGGAAAAATCCCCAAATCAACACGTATCGCCAAATTATTGGAATACGACCTACACGTATCCAATTATGGACACGATACTAGCCATAAACATACAAACACATGTTAATTTGGTTTATATGACCAATTGACAAACACAACAAGTGTCAATCTCGGAATTTTCCCCAAATTGACACAAAAAGTACCATAACTTTCTCCATAGGCCTCCTATGAACCTAATTCCAATTCATACGGGTAGCCTACGCATGTGGGATAGTTTTGCATGGTTAAATCTTAGATTTAGAACCTAATTAAAGGAGAAAAACTGAATTGTACCTATTGGGAGATGGATTACTAATGCAATCTCTAAATTTGATGAAATTGGTCTTCAACTTGTAGATCCTTGCTTCTCTTTATAGATCCTTGCTTCCTCCTTCTAGATCCTTGCTCTACTAGCCTCTAATGGTGATTTTAGAATAGAATTGGGATGAAATTTAGTAGGAAATTGATGTAGGAATGAAGAAATTTTGGTTGAGGAAAATTCTAGATCTAGATTTGAAAAAAAAAAGAGAAGAAGGAAACTTTTTCCCCTCTTTTATATAGGCTGCCCCCTTATGGCCCCTCCCTTAAGCTACTATATAATGTCCATTATACCCCTTGGGACCTCTTATGAAGAAATAATTAAGGAGGGAAGGTTCTAGTCTAATTGTTTAATTAAATTAATCATCCTCCTAATGAATGTGCTTCTAATTGGGTCAATTCTAATTAATAATAAATGTTGGTCCATGAGTCTAAACTAAACTAGTTAGGTCCACTAACACAAGTCTAAAATAATAATCTAACATCTAGTAATAACCAAATAATACAATAAATAATTGTACAACATGTACGATATTTAATTAATTATAAAATTACCAAAATATTCTTTCCTGGAAAATGTGGTAGTGACAATGTCGTATTTGGGTCCTATTCTTGATGCGCCATCAAAGAATAGTTTTCAGATATCATCCCCCATTGTCATATTAGACTAAGACTTTATATGGGATATCGTCGTATAGTTTGGAAGTTTCTGGTACAGGATGAGTTAATAGAAATTCAGCTAGCGCTTGACCCTTCACTGCTTTTTGTGGAACGTACACCATATCATAAGGCGATAGCAGCATTGCCCATGTAGCTAACCGAGAATTGAGTGTGCTCGGCTTGGTCATCAATATCCGGAGGGAATTTACTTTGGATATGACATGAATGGTTTCACCCAACACATAGTGTCGCATCTTTTGAATAACAAACATCAAGGCGAGGCATTATTTTTTTACATGATTGTATTGATGTTCAGCACTGACCATCATGTGACTAAGATAATAGATCACCTGTTTATGGCCTTCGTTACTTTTGTACAAGAAGAGCTAGGGAGTGATTCATTGCTCGAACATACAGTAAAACAGGTTTTCCTACGATCGGAGACACCAGAACTGGTGAATTTGTGAGATATCATTTGATGTCGTCAAATGCTTGTTGACATGCTTTGTTCCAGACAAAGGACACACATTTCTTTATTAAATGAGTGAAGGGTCGACATTATCCCGAGAGATTGGAGATGAACCTCCTGATGTATGCCAGACGACCATGCAGACCACGAAGTTATTTGAGATTGCTTGGAGGGCGTATTTTGAATATATATTTGATTTTACCAGGGACAACATGAATACCCTTTGTGTAAACCCCCTCACCCAAAATTAGACTTACTAGGCTTAGATAGTGAGACTAGGGCTAGTTTGAATCCAATTGGAAATAGAACACGATATTTTATTTAAATTTGCAATAATTATATCACTTAGTGCACCTTACCGTTGCTTCGATAATTGGAGCACTACACTAGCCATTGCCTTCCTACAAATTTCACATTCTTGTCCTAGACGCGCCCGCCTTCTATTCTGACCTTTGTGTAACTTATAATCATGCTCTTTTATGCTAAATTTTAGTCACATAATATTCGTCGCAGACGTTATTATTTAATTCTATGTAAATATGACTTTGTATCCTTGTGCGTTCCAATCAAAATTGGAGACACAATCTTGACCCATTTCGTACAACCCAATTAATGATAATATTCTACACTGAATTCTCTATGTCCATGACACTTGTGTCCCACATAATTTTATCCCCATCTACTTCTAATTAATTCAAGAATACCTTGCGCATTAATTTTAATTAATTTAATCTAATTTTTATCTTTGTATAATTTTTTAATTATTGGGCACTTTTATGCAAAAGTGCATTGTATTTAAACAATGTAATTTAATCAATGCAAAAGTCCATAATTTTCGGAATGTGTAACGCGCAACTTTGACCCTCATTTAATCCTAGTCATTGTATTTAAACAATGTAATTTATAGCCTCCAAACATCCCCATGTGAGACCAAGGCCCAACCCCAAGAGGATGTTGACTAAGCCAACCTATCTAGGTCAACCCTAAACCTAAATTTTACATATATATATATATATATATATATATATATATATATATATATATATATATATATATATCATATTTTTCTTTATTTTCCCCAAGCACCAAACTCAAAACCCTATTCCCAGCCGACTACACCCTATTCACTATCTCCCTTCTTCCCTGTGCAACCCGACCGGACCCCTCGCCGGAGCTCCGTCGGCCACTGCCCCACGACGCCGGAGACCCAGTCCCTCGGGCCAGACGATCACCATCTCCCTCACCCTGCACCACCATTGTCCCTCTCTGTCGACGAGGAGACGACTGCCAGACTCGACCTGAACCACCCTCTCCCTCTCTTCTCCGGCCAACTGAACGCCACCTCTCCTCCCTGCTCTGTCCACCTCCTTCACCCAAGGCCGCCTGGGCACGCCTGAAGACGCAGCACCAAGCCGGAGCCGCCTGCACGACCCGCAATCTCCTCCTCTTCCCTGTCCTCCGTCGACCACCCCATCCCTCTGAACCACCTCGACCACACCTCCCTCAACTCGAACTCGCCTGTGCTGACCACCTCGCCTCTCTTTCACCCGCCAGAACCGAGCACGCTCGCCTGAAGCACAGCTCGACCCCTCCTCCGGCCGACTGCACCACCACCATCATCCCCATCACCATTAAATATCTTCCCGAGCCTCCACCAGTCGACATCTCCTCCATCGTCACCCACGCCGAGCAACCCCTCCGCCTGACTCGACCGAGCAGCCCCGCTGCTCTTGTCATGCCCCAGTCCCAAAATACATAGGACTAGGACACGTAAGCATGCCAGCCGCATGGATATGGCAACTCCAATATATGGAAACCATAACCCATACGTACGCTGTAATATGAATATCAAATCCATAAGTGGTATAAAATGTATCACAAGTCACAGGGTACAATCTAAATCTCATCCACGAAAACAAAATATAAATAAATAACCAGTATCTATGAAACTAGATCTCAATATAAGTATCTAAAGATGATAGTTGGATGGAAACAAATCCACTACCAACTCAAATATAAAAGCAACACAATATAGGTACAACACTAAATAAACACTAGGCTCGAAGAGTAAACCTCCTCAACGATCAGTAGCAAGTCCGGATCTGCGCTCCTGTGAATACTCATGAATATCTACACCTGGAAAGGGATCAGGTCCTCAGAGGGACGTAACAAGATACATAGAAGCAAGCCAATTTGACTACAGTAAACATGTATAATATTTAAAAATAAATAAGTATGCTGTATAAGACAATCCATATGAATGCAAATGAGGACAACTTTTCGACGTATGGGCAAGGGTAGGCTACTTGATCTAAGCCTCACAACTCACACACCCGTCTAGAATATCATCAGCCGACATACCTCGGGGGTAGCGACTCTCGTGACTCCATCAATCAACATACCTCGGGGGTAGCGACCATCGGACACGATTACCATAGTGCGTGCTAGTTACTACGGTTCACCAGAGTGGTTAAAGCCCATACGCCTACTGATTGTCCTCTCATGATACTAAGTGCCATGTGTGTGTCAACATATCAAATATATAGTAATGACTGAAAGAAAATTACACATGCAAAAATTATACAGAAATAAAATAGGCATATAAAATACTGTAAGCAATTTGGCAAGGTATCTTGTCTGGTAAGAAAACTGCAAAGTGTAACGTCCAAAAGTCCACACACAGGATCAGAAGCTATGGCCTCAGAACAAATATCTCTGGATGCTGAAAAAGACATCACCAACGTTCCCAGAATAAGCGAAATAACTAAAAAGTACTTCCTTTTTATCCAATTTAGATACAGGGGCAAAACGATAATTTCGGGTCAAAGTGGGCTCTACATGTGGGCCACATTGCACCAAAAAGCGTGCCAAGGGTAAGGTCTCTAATTGGGACAAATTATAGGTCAAACGAACTCTAAAAGTCAGCACAAACTCAACGGTATGTCCAAATATGGATTCCGATGAGCCGAACACAATTTTGCCCAAAAAGTCAACCGTGGAGCCCGCCAATTGGCGACTTGGTCAACTGTCTCAGAATTGCGTGAAAATTGGGTCACAGGACTAGCGCGTTACCACGAGTCCAGTGGCACAAGTTTTATCGCAATCTGACGAACGTGCACAAAATGCACACGGCTTTCGCAAAAGTTGCGATACGGGGATTGTCCGCGGATACAGGCTTATTCTGACGCACACACGCGTCTGAATCAGTTTTCGTAAAATCTTACGTGTCCGGGTAAACTGCGCACACCTTTTGGTACACTTGGTACAAGGCGGGGTGGTCCCTTAGGCGAGGCGCGCTCCGTTTCACAATTTTTGAAAATTTAGAAAAAGTGGGTTTTTGAGATTTTTTAACAAATTTAATTCTACATACAGCAGTTAAAAAATTAATTTAATTAATAAAAATTAAACTAGGTCAAGTGGTCTCCGCATACCAAAATAAAAATCAGATTCTGATCTCTGTGGTGGAAGATACGAACCCGGGAACATAAGTGGTCTCCGTAGTTTTCTGCGATACCAAAAAGTAGTCTTTTTCTGTCAGTTTGGACGCTATTTTAGCCTAGGATTACGTGATGTTCGAAGTCAACTAACATACAGATATTGGAGAGGGTTAAGTGAGGATCATACCAGTGAAGACGGGGTCGAGTTTGGTTCAGTTAGGTGACAAAAAACGACGATGGAACACAGGTAAGTTGCTGTTGAATTCTGCAGTTTTGTAGTATTGCGCGGGGTCGCGGTCGTCGGGATGGTTTTTCGGCGGCTGGACGGGGCGGTTCTCTGGCTGGAGGGCGGCGCGGCGGACGCTCTGGACTGGCAGCTGGTCTAGATGGTAAGATGGAGAGATGAGTAGATCTAGGGTTAGGGTTTAATCATCATATATGTATGTATATATATATATATAGCTAAGGGAGGGGTCGAAATAGGCTAACGCGAAGGGGGGTGCCTTTTGTTGCTGCTTGCTTTTGCTTTAGTCTAACGGGTTAGGGTCTTAGGCTTTGGGTTAGGGTAGATCCAATAGGGATTTGAATCCATTAAGGAATTCAAAACCTATTTTTGTTCTTTTCTTTTCTGTCTTTTCTTTTTCTTTTTCCATTTCTTTTTCTTTCTTTATTTCTTTTTCTTTTATATATATATATATATATATATATATATATATATATATATTCATAGAAAAATTCTAAAATTATATTAATGCATACCATTAAGCTAGCAATAGGCCAAAGGGTCTCCTACATGAAATAAATTAGGAAAAATTTATACTGGCTCCATAAATGTTCTAAATTCCCAAACACCTAAAATAAATATTAAATAAAATATATTTCTCCTAATTAGCTCATAATTACTACAATTTAATTAATAATTAATAAAAAAATAGATTAATACGGTTTTTAGGATTAGGGATTTTACAGCTCTCGATTGAGCCGAGCGCCCCATCGCTGAACCCCCCTCACCTGAACGCTGACTGCCAATCATCCCAGCTACCACCACCGTTCACCTCTACTCCCCCTCGCCATTCTCCTTCTTCTCCTCTCGTCTGAGAGCAACACCCCCGACCACCACTCCTCCCTGTCTCCCTGTCCTCCGTCATCCTCGTCGAACCTCCCCTGGTCGGACTCCGGCAGCCCATCATCACTCCATCATTGTTGTCCTCGTCATTATCGTCGTCATCAACATCGTCATCACCCTCGTCGTCCTCGTCATCATCGTCATCTCCGTACACGTACACCGAGGTATGAATTTGTTCCCCTCCTTTCATATTTTTATGTGTGTATATGTGTATATATTTAGGTATCCCATTAGTATATGTTAATGTATATATAATTGGTATATATACGTATAGTATATGTATTCCCTAGTATATGTTTAATATAAATATATAGTACAAATTCAATTAGTGTACAAACACATATATATTGTATATGTATTTAATTCGTGTACATATATATTATAAGTATTAATGATATATGCTAGATAATAATATGTAGATTTATATATATTGTAAACCCCCTCAACCAATTTAGGGATTATATTATTTATTGTCAAAACTAGAGAATTGGGATAAACGAATTTAATATTATGGGTACCCTCTGACCATAGTGTAACTTTAGCTACGCAATGTTCATTAACTTTGCCTTGCGCAGTTAATTATTATCTAGTCAATTAATTTGTATTCAACTGCACCTCAAACAGGACCTGACCCAGCCCATCCCAATGAACCCTGGCCGGCCCAAACCTCGAGGCCAGCCCCAAACTTCCTCTCCTATATAAATACATATTCTTGTACATAGAAACCCTAAAACAAACCAAACCATCATAACCCCCTTAACCCTAGCCGACCCTCTAACCGAGCATCCCCGCTTTCCCAACCGGACCCCGACGTCAACCACTCTGCCGCCTGTCACTGCTCCCCAACGCCAACAACCACCACCGACACCCTGCGCCGCTCCGACTTCACCATTAGCACCATCCCCACCATAGTCAACCGGACCCCGACCGCGCTGAGCCGTCCTAGCACCGCCAACCGCCCCTGATCTGGCGGCGAACCACCTCCCCCGCGGTCGACAGTAACCTCGCGCCGCCTCGACCAGCAACCCCGCTGCCCAGAGCTGCCACTGCCGCTGCGACCACCCGTAGTTGCTACTGCGAGCGCTGCTGCCGCTGCCTTGATCGCCGACCGCTGACCGGAGCACCGCCACTCACCGGAGGACGACCACGCCAAGGAGCCCTCCATCCAGCCTAATAGGTAAATGCCTATATACTCCTTGTACTGTGTTCATTTATAATCGTCGTGTCGTCGTGTCAAGAATTTTGGTCTTGGACACAAACTGAATAAACCCTAATTATATACATGCTGGTATGATGATTAACAAGATTCAGAAATTGTTTAATAACTAGTAAACACCTAAATCATGAGACCTGTCATCAAGGACTAGTATTTCACCTGAACACCTGGACATAAACCAAGTACGTTGAACATAGAAACCAGGGATGTATTCGTCAAATCAGAAATAGTGGTAACCCCTTAACTTTAGTAAATTACTGTCTTAAGGCACACGTTAATCGAGGATAGAACATGTGTACACCCTAGCTACGTGCACACGTGGCGCTGTATTCGATCAACTATGAACCTGAGACAGTACCCAGGAGTAGCGTAGTAATCGTGTGTATATATGTTGCTTAGTGTCTGATGCTAGATTGATATACTATATTCTGTATTTAGGGTCATTGGATCAGCCAGGAGACACTGTATGAATCGGCTTTTGGCATTCACAGCTTGAGGACTCAGGCCAGATACCTTACCATATTTTACTGTCTAATTTAAATTATACAAATATTGTATTATATGCTTGTTGTTTTGCTTTATACAACTGTGCGCGTCCGAGATTGTCTCGGGTGCATTCGACGGATACGTCGATGATTAGTATACATTGACTTAGTCATTAGCAGACTCATCTCATTGGATGATACCCTGTTATCTTCCAAGACCTGACACTTTTACACGTATTCATAGTAACAAATCTCATGTTGGGATGCGAGTTCGCGTGTTCGACTAGCTATCGCCGCGCGTGACATGCATCACGGTTAGCAAGCAATTCAGGACAATTTTAGTATAGAGACTTGGCATTTAGATAAGGGGGTATGCGCATCGATTATTTAACTTGTATATCTACATTGGGCGGGGAGGACGACTAGTAGGCATATGGGATACCTCACTCCTTTACACTGATACTGCACTCAACGGAGTGGTACGGACGTATATATATATTACTGATCCCACGTTCTGTAGAGTGTTGGACGTTACTTGATGACATTGCAGATACCACACTCTATAGAACGTCGGACGTTACTGTATTCATGCGCCCGTGTTATAGGGGGAATGTGTGGCATATACTAGCCGGTTGCCAAGACTGGTGAATTACGTCAGCATATGTCTAGCCTACACCTTCCCATATACTCACAGTTGTCCTCACATTGCATTCACTTAGATGGTTAGCACACCCTTTATTGTATTTATTTTATTCAGTATTTATATATGGCATGTCTCTCTGTATCTTGTTACGTCCCTCTGAGGACCTGGTTCCCTTCCAGTTTTGGACGAGGCTTTCTACCCCACAGTGTACGTCCCCGGATAGGAGACGAGATTCGCTACAGCTGAGGAGTTAGAGGTGCAGCCGTCAGAGTTTTCATGACCAGTTGGTAGGCCTTCTGCCTAGATTGGGTGCATCATTATCTAGTCAGCCGATGCCCTAGTCATTATCTTTTATCTATTATTTAGTACTTTATTTTGTCATAGTAGTGGGTTTGTTTCCATCTAACATTATTGGTTGTACTATGATATCTTGAGACTGGTGTTTATCTTCTAGCAGTTTATTTAGTACTTCTTGCTGTTTATATTGTGGATGAGATTAGATTACCTGTTATTGACTGATGTTGGACATGTTAGTATTTTAGGACAGCGTAGCACCCTTCGTGGATCCATTAAATTAGGATATCCTCGGAGATGTGTCAGCTGGCTATTGCCACGTGGCCTAGTTCTATGTATTTTGGGACTGGGGCGTGACATGGTTTTAGTGGTGGCCCATGCAGGTCAACTTTTTCGCTTATGGTATGGTAACATGCCCAGCGAGCCTGTAATAAGATAGAAATTATTAGGTCTCATCCACTTTTGGTTCGTCTTTAAACTCCCTTCATACTGCTTCTAAATATCTGCATCCTGTTTGCTTGATTCCGTACTCTTTAATGAAGACCTATCTCTTGCAGCAAGATGAATTTGTGCAGTGGACGAGGACCACACCGTGCCACGATGCCAGATAACACCACTCAAGGAGAGGAGGTACCCCAAGGGCAACCCCCGCTACAGACCCTGCTGATACATTGGCACGAGATATCGCAGGACGATCCTACACCGCAGCCTGAGGGACAGACTTCCCAGACAATCACCACGCAAACTTGTGAGGGCCAAACTTCAGGAGCTACACCGATGCACAGACTGAGAGGCCGACATCCGAGAAGATGCCTACTGCACAGCCAGAAGTTCCATTACCACCACCTCCACCTTATCCACCCCAGACGCCACAGCTAGATGGCCAGCCACAGATGCTTCAGTTCTTCCAGGCAATAATGCAAGCACAGTGGCAGCAGACAGAGACATTGAGATAGAGTCTAATGACAGTACTAGAGAGGACACCTGTCACAACACCAGTACCAGCACCTCCACCAGCCCAGATAGGTGGCACTGTTAGATGGTTCCGACAGATAGGGTTAGATGGTTCTGACAGATAGGACCAGATACTTTCTCAGGCAATGAGACTGCTGAGCAGATCTCCGATTGGGTCGCCAACACGGAGATGTTACTAGAGGCTTCACAACTGTATCCAGATCTTTGGATGACCGCAGTGAGGGCCCAATTGAAAGGCAATGCCCATCACTGGTAGAATTCCATTGAGCGCAGTGCAGGCAAGAACCAGACTTGGGAACAGTTCTTAGAGTACTTCAATGCGAAGTATTTTTCAGCTACAGTCAGAAATGCCCTGTACTCCCAGTTCCTACATCTAGAATAAGGGAATATGACTGTTGACGCATATGACGCGGAGTTCAGCCACCTTAGCAGATTTGGTGCCTTTCTGATACCCAATGATCTCGAGAAAGCCCAGAGATTTCATCACAGTCTCAATTTCGAGCTACAGAGGTATACCACTACTCAAGCGAGGATTTCTTATGAAGAGGTTCTTGCAGAGGCGAGAATCCAGGAGGCCATCGTCAGAGGAGCTAGACGTTCTGGCACGACTACACCAGCCAGAGCCCAGCCCAGAGCAGGAGGACCGATCCGTCGTCCCGGAGCACAGACACAGCAGAGGGCAGCACCATACCTCCAGCAGGAGCTTCCGACTTGTCACCATTGTGGCAAGAAGGGACACGTCATTAAAGATTGCCGAAAGAAGTTGGGATTATGCATGATATATGGATCAAGTCAGCACCTTGTCAGGGATTGCCCACAGCGCAGAGAGGCAGCACTGCAGACAGGACAGAGGCCAGCAGCACCATCCCCGAGGATACTACCCCCACCAGGAGGCCAGCGACCACCAGCACCCGGAGGATTTCAGAGGGGACCACCCTTGGCCCCACAGCAGGCACAGTTTGAGCGAGCCCGACAGCAGACAGGAGGACAGAGACAGGGACAGGCCTTTACATTAGCAGCTACTGAGGAGGAAATCAAAGGAGAAGCAATCACAAGTACCATTTTAGTTGCATCATTACCTGCGACTGCATTGTTTGATTCTGGAGCTACATTATCATTTATATCTAGTAGATTCGTAGCAATGGATAGAGTAGTGACTTCTCCCTTACCTAAGAGCTGGAAGATTCTTACCGGAGGAGGTATCGTGCCAGTTACTAGCACTATCAGAACATGCTCGGTAGTTGTATGTGGTAGAGAGATGAGAGCACGATTCTTGGTATTGCCTATGACGTACTTTGATGTTGTGTTAGGCATGGACTAGTTAAGCCAGTATAACGCTGTACTGAACTGCCGGAAGGGTAGCATCACCTTTAGACTGCCAGATCAAACGGAGTTCGAGTACATGCGAGGGACCGTCGAACAAGGAGTAGGACAGATAGCGGAAACTTGCATGGCTATGGAGATTGTACCCCCGCCAATAGTTACAGAATTTGAGGATGTATTTCCTGAAGAACTGCCAGGCTTACCGCCAGATAGAGACGTAGAGTTCACCATCGGGCTAGTACCCGGAGCCATGCTAGTATCTTCAAATGTATACAGATTAGCAAAGAAGGAATTAGATGAGCTGAAGCTACAATTAGAGGAGTTGCAGAGCAAGAAATTTATCCGTCCTAGTACATCACCATGGGGAGCACCAGTGTTGTTCGTACCCAAGAAAGATGGAACAGTACGTATGTGCATTGATTACAAAGCCCTTAATGCTCTGACTATCAAGAACAAGTACCCCCTGCCGCGGATTGATGATTTATTCGACCAATTGACAAGAGCAGTGGTGTTCACAAAGATTGACTTGAGATCGGGCTATCATCAAGTGAAGGTGCGAAGAGAAGACATTCAGAAGACAGCATTCAGGACACGTTATGGTCACTACGAGTTCTTAGTGATGCCTTTTGGACTGACGAATGCGTCAACTGTATTTATGAACTTGATGAACAGAGTATTCCACCAATACTTCGACCAGTTCATGGTAGTCTTTATCGACGACATTTTGGTGTATTCGAAGAGCCACGAGGAGCACGAAGAGCATCTGAGACTAGTGTTAGAGACACTAAGGAGAGAGAGGCTTTATGCCAAGCTGAGCAAATGTGAGTTTCTCCTAGATCGTGTTGCTTTCCTTGGACATGTTATCTCAGGAGAGGGCATTTCAGTAGATCCGACGAAGATTTCATCAGTAGAGACATGGCCAACCCCTACCAATGCCTCAGAGGTGAGGAGTTTCCTAGGACTTGTCGAATATTACCGGAGGTTCGTAGAAAACTTCGCGAAGATTGCAGAGCCAATGACCCGCTTGACCCCTAAGGAGCAGGAGTTTACCTCGACCGAGGAGTGTCAGAAGGCATTCGACGAGCTGAAGAAGCGTTTGACTACTGCACCTATCTTGACCATACCTTCTGGACCCGGAGGATTCGTGATCTACAACGATGCATCCGAGAAAGGATTAGGATGTGTCTTGATGCAGCATGGAAAGGTTGTAGCTTATGCTTCTAGACAGTTGAGGACCCATGAGAAGAACTATCCCACCCACGACTTGGAGCTTGCAACAGTGATCTTTGCTTTAAAGCTTTGGAGGCACTACCTATATGGAGAAAGAGTGGAGATATTCACTGATCATAAGAGCTTGAAGTACGTCTACACCCAGAAGGATCTAAACCAGAGGCAGAGAAGATGGCTCGAGGTGATGACAAACTTTGAGATCGAGCTACAGTACCACCCGGGAAAGGCCAATGTAGTAGCTGACGCGTTGAGCAGAAGACCCATGGCATTCTTCATGACTACCCAACAACATCTGTTGAGAGAGCTAGAGTAGATGGGTATAAAGGTCGTTATGCCCGGGGTAGATGGACAGTTGTCGAGTTTCCAGTTTTAATCGACATTAGTAGAGAGAATCAAGGCTGCTTTGCCAACAGATGCCAGATTTCAGAGGCTCGGACAGAGGACAGAGGCTGGATTATAGACAGGACTGTGTATACATGAAGATAAAACTTTGAGATACGGAGATCGTCTCTATGTTCCAAATGGAGAACTTCGTCAGGAGTTGATGACAGAGGCACACAGTTCAACCTATTCTATTCATCCAGGAGGCACGAAGATGTACAGGGACTTGAGACAGTACTACTGGTGGCACGGAATGAAGAGAGAGATAGCACGCTTTATAGCCAAGTGCCTGGTGTGTCAGCAAGTCAAGGCTGAGCATCCGAGATCTGCAGGATTGCTTCAACCACTTCCTATACCGGAGTAGAAATGGGAGCATCTCACTATGGACTTTGTTACGGGCTTCCCGAGAAGTCCTAGTGGGCGCAATACAGTATGGGTAATCATGGATAGACCTCTAAGTCCGCACACTTTTTACCCTTCAGAGTTGGGCAATCGACGGAGGCCTTAGCAGATATGTACATGAGCGATATTGTGCGCCTACATGGAGTTCCAGTTAGCATCGTCTCTGACAGGGATACAAGGTTTACGTCTTACTTTTGGCGGAGTATGCAAGAGAGTCTCGGTACTCGCTTAAAGTTTAGCACAGCGTATCACCCAAAAATAGATGGGCAGTCGGAGCGTACTATTCAGATGCTAGAAGACATGTTGAGAGCGTGTATGCTTGACTTCGGAGGATCATGGGAGGACCACTTATATCTGGTCGAGTTTTCCTACAACAACAGCTATCAAGTAAGCATCCAGATGGCTCCCTATGAAGCATTGTATGGAAGAAAATATCGTTCTCCAGTATGCTGGAGTAATATAGGTTAGCGACAGATTCTCGGACCAGAGTTGGTTGTTCGCACAGTAGAAAAGGTGAAGAAGATCCAAGGGCACCTTCGAGCAGCACAAGACAGACAGAAGTATTGGGCGAATGCGCATCGTCGACCCTTAGAGTTTCAGGTTGGAGATCACGTATTTCTAAAGATCTCGCCTACTCGAGGGACTATCAGACTAGGAGGTAGAGGGAAGCTGAGCCCGAGATACATCGGACCATTCGACGTGTTAGAATGCTTCGGAGAGGTTGCTTATAGACTAGCCTTGCCACAGACCTTGGAAGGAGTTCAAGACGTCTTCCACGTATCTCAACTGAGGAGGTACATACCGGATCTGAGTCACGTACTTGACCACTCAGAGATCACAGTTGGCCCGAGCTTATCATACCAAGAGGAGCCTATTGAGATTCTGGACAGGAGTGAGAAGGTACTGCGAGGTCAGAATATTCCCTTAGTTCGCGTCGCACGGAGACATCATGCACCAGGCGAGTCGACTTGGGAACGCGAGGAGGATATTAGACAGCGCTATCCCCACCTCTTCGAAGGACTATGTATGTTTTAGCATTTTAAATTCAGTCAGAACTTCTTACCACGAGTATGTTTTAATTTCGAGGATGAAATACTCTAAGGAGGGTAGATTGTAAACTCCCTCAACCAATTTAGGGATTATATTATTTATTGTCAAAACTAGAG
Organism: Iris macrosiphon; assembly: GCA_036927795.1. Classification (NCBI taxonomy): domain Eukaryota; kingdom Viridiplantae; phylum Streptophyta; class Magnoliopsida; order Asparagales; family Iridaceae; genus Iris; species Iris macrosiphon. The sequence continues at coordinate 104,394,098 of JAYESA010000010.1, read as the reverse complement.
AATAGGGATAAACGAATTTAATTAGAATTATGGGTACCCTCTGACCATAGTGTAACTTTAGCTACGCAATATTCATTAACTTTGCCTTGCGTAGTTAATTATTATCTAGTCAATTAATTTGTGGTCAACTACACCTCAAACAGGACCTGACCCAACCCATCCCAATAAACCCTGGCCGGCCCAAACCTCGAGGCCAGCCCCAAACTTTCTATCCTATATAGATACATATTCTTGTACATAGAAACCCTAAAACAAATTAAACCATCATAACCCCCTTAACCCTAGTCGACCCACTAACCGAGCATCCCCGCTTTCCCAACCGGACCCCGACGTCAACCACCCCGCCGCCTATCACTGCTCCCCGACGTCAACCACCCCGCCGCCTGTCACTGCTCCCCGACGCCAACCACCACTACCGACACCCTGCGCCGCCCCGACTTCACCATTAGCACCATCCCCACCATAGTCACCCGGACCCCGACCGCTTTGAGCCGTACTAGCACCGCCAACTGCCCCTGATCTGGCGGTGAACCACCTCCCCCGCGGTCGACAGTCACCTTGCGCCGCCTCGACCAGCAAACCCACTGCCCAGAGCTGCCGCTGCCGCTGCGACCACCTGCAGTCGCTGCTACGAGCGTTGCCGCCGCTGCCTTGCTCGCCGGCCGCTGACCGGAGCAACGCCACTCACCGAAGGACGACCACGCCAAGGAGTCCTCCATCCAGCCTAATAGGTAAACGCCTATATACTCCTTGTACTGTGTTCATTTATAATCGTCGTGTCGTCGTGTCGAGAATTTTGGTCTTGGACACAAACTGAATAAACCCTAATTATATACATGCTGGTATGACGATTAACAAGATTCAGAAATTGTTTAATAACTAGTAAACACCTAAATCATAAGACCTGTCATCAAGGACTAGTATTTCACCTTAACACCTGGACATAAACCAAGTACGTTGAACATAGAAACCAGGGATGTATTCGTCAAATCAGAAATAGTGGTAACCCCTTAACTTTAGTAAATTACTGTCTCGAGGCACACGTTAATCGAGGATAGAACATGTGTACACCCTAGCTACGTGCACACGTGGCGCTGTATTCGATCAACTATGAACCTGAGACAGTACCTAGGAGTAGCGTAGTAATCGTGTGTATATATGTTGCTTAGTGTCTGATGCTAGATTGCTATACTATATTCTGTATTTAGGATCATTGGATCAGCCAGGAGACACTGCAGGAACCGGCTTTTGGCATTCACAGCTTGAGGACTCAGGCAAGATACCTTGCCATATTTTACTGTCTAATTTAAATTATGCAAATGTAGTATTGTATGCTTATTGTTTTGCTTTATACAACTGTGCGCGTCCGAGATTGTCTCGGGTGCATTCGACGGATACGTCGACGATTAGTATATATTGACTTAGTCATTAGCAGACTCACCTCATTGGATGATACCCTGTTATCTTCCAAGATCTAACACTTTTACACGTATTCATAGTAACAAATCTCATGTTAGGATACGAGTTCGCGTGTTCGACTAGCTATCGCCGCGCGTGACATGCATCAGGGTTAGCAAGCAATTCAGGACTATTTCAGTATAGAGAATTGGCATTTAGATAAGGGGGTATACGCGTCGATTATTTGACTTGTATATCTACATTGGTCGGGGAGGACGACTAGTAAGCATATGGGACACCCCACTCCTTTACACTGATACTACACTCGACGGAGTGATACGGACGTATATATATATTACTGATAACACGTTCTGTAGAGTGTTGGACGTTACTTGATGACATTGCAGATACCATACTCTATAGAACATCGGACGTTACTGCATTCCTGCGCCCGTGTTATAGGGGGCATGTATGGCATATACTGGTCGGTTGCCGCGACTGGTGAATTACGTCAGCATATGTCTAGCCTACACCTTCCCATATACTCACAGTTGTCCTCATATTGCATTCACTTAGATGGTTAGCACACCCTTTATTTTATTCTGTATTTATATATGGCATGTCTCTCTGTATCTTGTTACGTCCCTCTGAGGACCTGGTTCCCTTCCAGATTTGGGCGAGGCTTTCTACCCCAAAGTGTACGGCCCCGGACAGGAGACAAGATTCGCTATAGCTGAGGAGTTAGAGGTGCAGCCGTCAGAGTTTTCATGACCAGTTGGTAGGCCTTCTGCCTAGATTGGGTGCATCATTATCTAGTCAGCCGATGCCCTAGTCATTATCTTTTATCTATCATTCAGTACTTTATTTTGTCATAGTAGTAAGTTTGTTCCCATATGACATTATTGGTTGTACTATGATATCTTGAGACTGGTGTTTATCTTCCACTAGTATATTTAGTACTTCTTGTTGTTTATATTGTAGATGGGATTAGTTTACCTGTTATTGACTGATGTTGGACATGTTAGTATTTTAGGATAACGTAGCACCCTTCATGGATCCATTAAATTGGGATATCTTCGGAGACGTATCCGCTGGCTATTGCCACGTAGCCTAGTTCCATGTATTTTGGGACTGGGGCGTGACATATATGAACTAGGTAACCCGAGTGTAAATACGGATACCCCGTAGTTGCATTGACCTGGGACCATGAGAAGTGTTAGAAGACTGCCATTATGTACACTGACGTACTGGCGGGCTCGTATCATTTTGACTGTCAGTTTTGCACAGCAATTACAGACGCGACACCCGTGCAACTAGACGCACACTTGACCCTAGTTGACCAGTGTTATACCTAGCGTACCCTCTGAGTTCAGTGTAATTAAGGTTGTGTGTGTACTAGTGTAATGACTAATGATTGTATTGTATTATATTATATGTATATAGGGCCTATTGGATTGTTCTGTGCGACTTCTGGAGCAGGTTATTGATACTACGCATCTTTCTTGCCATCCAAGTATACCTTGCCTTGTTGTACGGTTTAAATCCAGATGTTATCTAATTGTATGTTTTATTGTTTCAATATTAACTGTGCGCGTCCGAGAAGACTCGGGTGCAGTCAACGAAGGCGTTAACGTTAGGACGTGTGTCTGACCTAGAGTCCAATAGACACACCTAAAGTTGTGGAGTTATCGGTATGACTCTCTAGGTCTTGATACGTATCATTACACGTCACAGAGTGAGTTCATGTAGGGACGCATGCTTCATGACTGATTGGCCATCTGTTTGAGCAGTACGTGTGACGGCATTTAGCTTAGTTGTTTATTTCTATAGCGACTTGCATTATAATATGAGATGTCCACGTCGTGTTCGCGACTTGTACATTGACATTGGGAGGGGAAGACAATTAGTAGGTGTATGGGATCGACATTTGGCTGTCGTAGTTTCAGAGTAAACTGTGGGGCCATGAGCCTCGGTGTTACTAGGTTATGGGCCATGTGTTACCCGGTTATGGGCTCAGGTTACCCGGTTATGGGCATATATGCTTGTCGATACATCCGGCAGAGGTTACTAGCTGCGCGCTATCATGATCGGTGATGTAGTCAGCATATACTCCTGGCATCTAGTTTACAGCTAATGCTAGGTACTTAGCCACTGGCTTGACTATGCTTTATACCTTTCACCTACCCATACGTACCAAGGTTGTCTTCAAATTGTATTTCACTTGGCTGGTAAGTTCACACTTGAGTTTTTACAGTATTTACTTTATGGCATGCTTCTATGTATCTTGTTATGTCCCTCTGAGGACCTAGTCCCTTTCCAGGTGTAGATGTTCATGAGTATTCGTAGGAGCGCAGATCCAGACTTGCTACTTATATTCTGAGGTGGTCTTCTCTTCGAGTCTCAGTGATTGTTGGTTTATGTACTTATATTGTGTTTGCTTTTATATTCTAGTTTGGTAGTGTATTTGTTTCCATCCGACTATCATCTTTGATACTTTATATTGAGATCTAGTTTCATAGATATTGGTTATTCAATTCTATTTGATTTCTGTGGATGAGGATTTAGATTATACCATGTGACTTGTGATAGTTTTACCACTTGTGAATTATTGTTCATGATACATCGTATGCCTGTGTTATGGTTTCCATATATTGGAGTTGCCATATACATGCGGCTGGCATGCTTACATGCCCTAGTCCTAAGTATTTTGGGACTGGGACGTGACATGTTTTTAGTGGTGGCCCATGCAGGTCGAGAGCATATTGTCTCGGTTATGTTACTGTACCGAGAAAGCCTGCACCCTAGGAATAGAGTATAGGATCTCATCCACAATTGACTATGATTTACCTTTCTTCCAATCTGTTCTATTTGAATAGCTGCATCCTGCTTGATTCATGTACTTACATAATAGTTCCTTGAGTATAGCCTTCTCCTATAATATAGAAGTCCCTGTTGTTAGATAATAAGTAGGGTAACCTTCCTATTAAAAGTGCAACTAGGATAATGACACATCACTGAGTTAGAATACATAATGAACCCTATTATTCCTTACTACCTAATAAACCCTAGCATCCCTTACCTATAGGTTGATTTACCATTATCCCTTGATATGTTTATGAATAACTTGAGAGTAGTATAGACGCTACTAGGATTAGTTCAAAATTTGACCATTGTGTTTGACCCTAGTATTAAGGAACCAATAGAAATCCAAGGTTAAATATTAGGACTAATCCTAGCTTTTCATGGTGAGATAGTACTAGAGAACTACAACTTTAGCTTCTCGTCTTATAGTAGCCGAACAATACCATAGGAAGCCAAGAGGAATAAACTAATATTTCCCTTGATCATACCTCGAACACAGAGATTAGCTACCACCTTCCCCTTAGAAGACCATGATATTATCTAAAGTCCCTCTAGTTCTGACTTCATATCTTGTTCCTCCGAAAACTTAGCACTCGCGATTTGTGCGACGACTAATTATGTTCTTCTATTCTTCATCTTTCAATTCGTGCCACCAAACCTTTCTGATTGTAGGCCAAGTGATTTTAGTTCATGTTAGGATATATAATTTGCTAGGATTATAGTTGTTACTCTTGAATTTTGAATTATGTGATTGGTAGTTAGAACTTGATAGTTTAAGTTATTCTTGTAGATTATGACCTAATGATTATCCCTTAGTTTTAAATTGCGTAACTTGTACCATACCTCGATACGAGTTATATTTCTCTTTTCTCCTTGAAGGCCAGTAATTCTTCCATTCTTACTATTGACACTTGTTCTATAAGCACTGTGACTAAGACTTAAGATGACCATGACCTATATAATAGGATACCCTAATAAGTACCAAGACCTCTTCTCGTAAACCTTAATAGGAGTTTCTACATTATTCTTAAGGCATTACAGTATTAATTTATTCTTTTAAGTTGGGTAGTGTTCCTCATAACCTAGTATCACATAGTCCTCTTGACACACTAATGAAGTGTAATTGAATGACCTTAACTATAGACTTGTATAAGAAGATAATATTTATTCAAATTGTAGAACTTAGAAGTCCATAGCCCTATTTAGTCGACTAGCGACTTAGACAAGGAGTTAGTATGACAACTGTAGAGATTGTAGAGCCTATCTTCTTTGTGAACTTGAATTATTTTGTAAATTCTCACATCATAATCTAGCGTACTTATATTTGCTGTACTACCTTGACTTATGCTGCTATTATAGCCTAGTTTTGCAAGATTATTCCTTATCGAGCTTGTTCATGATATAGGTATTATTGGAGTGCTACACTAATACATTGTCTAAATCAGAATCGGTGTATTAAGGTCTAGCTAACCTTAGTGCGCTTGGTTCGCTCTTCGCATGACTACTTTACGTGGATTGAGATATATAGTAGTAGACAAGTATACTTGCCTCTAGACATGTCTGAGTATATCGTATCGGTTATATAACTATTCCAATATGAACATGCGAATAGAAATTTACCAAATAGGATTTTAATCCACAGCTACCTTGACAATTCCCATTTGAATTCTTTAAACGCCTTGATTCCCATACTTCTATTCTATTACCTTCCCCTTGGACTCTTTATTATTGTTTTTCGTCTTTCCTTATTTCAGAAAGACGAAACCTTATGCTTGGCATAAGTTTGCTACATTGATAGTACTAGATATACCCTATAGGCTAATCACATAGTTTGGTGACTCTCTTTTATAATTGATTAAGGGCATACCATATATGATATATTTGTGTGTTAGAAACCTTGAGGATTGAATAACATGATTAAATAATTTGAGGGATATTTTCTTAGATGTATAGCCTATTGTGATAGATGGGAAAATTCTAAGTTGGGTAGAAATTGCATTATTAAACTTGAGGTAAATTCTTTTAGATTGTGAACAAGTGAGATTAGATAGAGAAACCCTACCATATTTTAATTTCGAGGACGAAATTATTTTAAGTTGGGTAGATTGTAAACTCCCTCACCCAAAATTAGACCTACTTGGCTTAGATAGTGAGATTAGGGCTAGTTTGAATCCAATTAGAAATAGAACACAGTATTTTATTTAAATTTGCAATAATTATATCACTTAGCGCACCTTACCGTTGCTTCGATAATTGGAGCACTACACTAGCCATTGCCTTCCTACAAATTTCACATTCTTGTCCTAGACGTGCCCGCCTTCTATTCTGACCTTTGTGTAACTTATAATCATGCTCTCTTATGCTAAATTTTAGTCGCACAATATTCGTCACAGACGTTATTATTTAATTCTATGTAAATACGACTTTGTATCGTTGTGCGTTCCAATCAAAATTGGAGACACAATCTTGATCCATTTCGTACAACCCAATTAATGATAATATTCTACACTGAATTCTCTATGTCCATGACACTTGTGTCCCACATAATTTTATCCCCATGTACTTCTAATTAATTCAAGAATACCTTGCGCATTAATTTTAATTAATTTAATCTAATTTCCATCTTTGTGGAATTTTCTAATTGTTGGGCACTTTTATGCAAAAGTGCATTGAGGTGTTCACACCATTGGACAATACATGAAAAAAACTCATTTTTCCCTTCACATAAATTTTTCTCATAATTTTTGGAATGTGCAACGCGCAACATCGGCCCTCATTTAATCCTAGCCATTGCATTTAAACAATATAATTTATAGCCTCCAAACATCCCCATGTGAGGCCAAGGCCCAACCCCAAGAGGATGTTGACTAAGCCCACCTATCTAGGTCAACCCCAAACCTAAATTTTACATATATATATATATATATATCATATTTTCCTTTATTTTCCCAAAATACCAAACTCAAAACCCTATTCCCAGCCGACCAAATACCCTATTCACCAACGCCCTCCTTCCCTGTGCAACCCGCCGGAGCTTTCGCCGGAGCTCCGTCGGTCACTGCCCCACGACGCCGGAGACCCAGTCCCTCGGGCCAGACGATCACAATCTCCCTCACCCTGCACTACCATCGTCCCTCTCCGTCGACGAGGAGACGACCGCCGAACTCGACCTGAACCACCCTCTCCCTCTCTTCTCCAGCCAACTGAACACCACCTCTCCTCCCTCCTCTGTCCACCTCCTTCACCCGAGGCCGCTTGGGCATGCCTGAAGATGCAGCACCACGCCGGAGCCGCCTGCACGACCCGCAGTCTCCTCATTTTCCCTGTCCTCCGTCGACCACCCCATCCCTCTGAACCCCCTCGACCATACCTCCCTCAACTCGAACTCGCCCGCGCCGACAACCTCGCCTCTCCTTCACCCGCCGGAAACTAGCATGCTCGCCTGAAGCACAGCCCGACCCCTCCTCCGGTCGACTGCACCACCACCATCATCCCTATCACCATTAAACATCTTCCCGAGCCTTCACCAGTCGACATCTCCTCCATCCGACGTCAGTCACCCACGCCGAGCAACCCCCCGCCTGACTCGACCGAGCAGCCTCGCTGCTCTCGACTGAGCCGAGAGCCCCATCGCTGAACTCCCCTCGCCTGAACGCTGACTGCCAATCATCCTAGCCACCACCACCGTTCACCTCTACTCCCCCTCGCCATTCTTCTTCTCCTCCTCTCGTCTGAGAGCAACACCCCCAACCACCACTCCTCCCTGTCTCCCTGTCCTCCGTCACCCTCGTCGGACCTTCCCCTGGCCGGACTTCGGCAGCCCATCATTACCATCATCATCATCACTCCATCATCGTTGTCCTCATCATCGTCGTTGTCATTAACGTCATCATCACCCTCGTCGTCCTCGTCATCATCGTAGTCATCGTCGTCTCCGTACACGTACCCCGAGGTACGAATTTATTCCCCTCCTTTCATATTTTTATGTGTGTGTATGTGTATATATTTAGGTATCCCATTAGTATATGTTAATGTATATATAATTGGTATATATACGTATAGTATATGTATTCCCTAGTATATGTTTAATATAAATATATAGTATAAATTCAATTAGTGTACAAACACACACACACACACACACACACACACACACACATATATATATATATATATATATATATATATATATATATATATATATATATATATATATATATTGTATATATATTTAATTGGTGTACATATATATTATAAGTATTAATGATATATGCTAGATAATAATATATAGATTTATATATATGAACTAGGTGACCCGAGTGTAAATACGGATACCCCATAGTTGCATTGACATGGGACCATGAGAAGTGTTAGAAGATTGCATTATGTATACTGACGTACTGGCGGGCCCGTATCATTTTGACTGTCTGTTTTGTACAGCAATTACAGACGCAACACCCGTGCAACTAGACGCACACTTGACCCTAGTTGACCAGTGTCATACCTAGCGTACCCTCTGAGTTCAGTGTAATTAAGGTTGTGTATGTACTAGTGTAATGACTAATGATTGTATTGTATTATATTATATGTATATAGGGCCTATTGGATTGTTCTGCGCGACTTCTGGAGCAGGTTATTGATACTACGCAGCTTTCTTGCCAGGCAAGTATACCTTGCCTTGTTGTACTGTTTAAATTCAGATGTTATCTAATTGTATGTTTTATTGTTTCAATATTAACTGTGCGCGTCCGAGAAGACTCGGGTGTAGTCAACGAAGGCGTTGACTTTAGGACTTGTGTCTGACCTAGAGTCCAGTAGACCGACCTAAACTTGTATTGGTATGACTCCCCAAGCCTTGATACGTATTATTACACGTCATAGAGTGAGTTCATGTAGGGACGCGTGCTTCATGACTGACTGGCCATCAGTATGAGCAGTACGTGTGACGGCATTTAGCTTAGTTGTTTATTTCTGTGGTGACTTGCTTTATAATATGAGATGTCCATGTCGTGTTCGTGACTTGTACATTGATATTGGGCGGGAAAGATAATTAGTAGGCGTATGGGACAGACATTTGGCTGCCGTAGTTTCAGAGTAAACTGCAGGGCTGTGAGCCTCAGTGTTACCCGGTTATGGGCCTGTGTTACCCAGTTACGGGCTCAGGTTACCCGGTTATGGGCATATATGCTTGTCGATACATCCGGTAGAGGTTACTAGCTGCGCACTATCATGATCGGTGATGTAGTCAGCATATACTCCTGGCATCTAGTTTACAGCTAATGCCAGGTACTTAGCCTCTGGCTCGACGCTATGCTTTATACCTTTCACCAACCTATACGTACCAAGGTTGTCTTCAAATTGCATTTCACTTAGCTGGTTAGTTCACCCTTGAGTTTTCACAGTATTTACTTTATGGCATGCTTTTATGTATCTTGTTATGTCCCTCTGAGGACCTGGTCCCTTTCCAGGTGTAGATGTTCATGAGTATTCGCAGGAGCGCATATCCAGACTTGCTAATTATATTTTGAGGTGGTCTTCTCTTCAAGTCTCAGTGATTGTTGGTTGATGTAGTTATATTGTGTTTGTTTTTATATTCTAGTTTGGTAGTGGATTTGTTTTCACTCGACTATCATCTTTAATACTTCATATTGAGATCTAGTTACATAGATATTGGTAATTCAATTCTATTTGATTTCTGTGGATAAGGATTTAGATTATACCCTATGACTTTTGATAGATTTACCACTTGTGAATTATTGTTCATAATACAGCGTATGCCTGTATTATGATTTCCATATATTGGAGTTGCTATATACATGCGGCTGGCATGCTTACGTGTCCTAGTCCTAAGTATTTTGGGACTAGGGCGTGACACTTTGAGGTTATAACAAATATGTAGAATTTGCCACTGGAGACTCCTATAAAGGATTTAGTTGGATACATCTTCAATGTGGTGGCGCATCAATTCGAACACAGTCTTCAAATCTTGAAGGTGATCATCTTTAAGATGACTCTTAACAACAATATCATCCATAGAGTATTGTACTGTCTTTCGTAAATGCTTCTTGAAAATTGTACTCATGGCTCGTTGATACGTTGCTCTCGCATTCTTCAAGCCGAAGGGCATGAATGTATAGCAGTTTTCTCCTAGTGGTATATGGATAGAGGTATTTTTCGTTGTTAGGCGATATCTTAATTTGATTGTATCCCGATAATCCATCCATGAAGGACATACGTTCAAAGTCACATGTATTATCGTTCATGACTTCTGTGATGGGGAGAGAAAATTCATCTTTTGGACAGGCCAAGTTCAGATATTGATAATCTATGCAGACCCAGACTTTTCAATTCTTCTTCATAACTAGGACAACATTGGCTACCCAGTCGGGATGCTGCTCTTCTCGAATGAAGCCACATGCTATCAGTTTCTTGACTTTTGCTTCAATTACATCCATCATATCCGGACGGAATCTCCGTTGCTGCTGTTTTACCGGCTTAGCATTCGAAAGAATATTTAGCTTGTGTGTGGCTATTTGAGGATCAAGGCCAGGCATATCCTTGTAACTCCATACGAAGACATTAATATACTCCTTTATTAGCTGGACGAAAGCTTGTTTATCTTCTTCGGGAAGACTTTTGCTAATAAAGATTGGTTTCGAGGAAGATTCTTCTCCTATATTAATTTGGACTACTTCATCCTCCGTACACGTTGCTCAAATCGAAGCTCCCATTGAGTATCCATCTGTTGTGCGCATGAATCATTCTCGAATGGTTCCAATAGTTTAACATCTTTATCATCTGGGCCAGTTTATACCATATTTATAGAGAAAGCCATGCTTTCATCAGAATCCCATAATGAAGAGTCAAAGGAATGAGAATACGTCTCTTCTTCTGATTTTGAACCTTCAGGACTTGTTGTTGGTGTAACATATCCCAAACCATGACTAGTCCGCTGGTAGCATATTTCTGGCTTGCCTTTTGGAGAGGAGCGATGTATAGGAGTCTGTCTACATTTTCCATAATTTAGTCCCAAACCAGACTTTAAGTTGTATCCCATTCCTTGTATAATATTCTTGGCTGGTTGGCTGTAACGATACTGTTGTATATTCCTAATATCTTCGTCAGAATTATTAGTCTACGTGACTCTTTTATTTCTAGCTTTGCCAAAAATTATCTAACATTTCTTGCCCTGTCTTATTGGGACTATGAAGTATGCATCTCATATGGTTCATATAATAAACTATATTAAAATGGAGATGCCACTGGTATGGACAGAGGTTCGTAAAGGTGAAGAGCCTCTAAGAATTTTTTAGCAAAGGGCTCAACATCAATGTAGTATGAAGTAGTGTCTTCTTTATTCATGAAATACAAGATCTCTTCTTCTTCCACATAGTCAACAGAAACTTCAGCCTTGACAGGAGGCTTGGCAAGACTGATGACAAGGGGTTGAGTTACTGATGTTGGTTGCTTGTTACGACGAAGGTCGATAACAAGTGGCTTATTCTCCGGCGTCGGTTGTTCATTACGTCGAAGGTTGATGACCAATGGCGGTGATTTTTGGAAGTTGATGCAGAGAGGCTTCAAAGAAGTTGGACGAGTAGTACATCCTTTGACTCGGATCATCAAAGGCGTCTTCTTTTGGGTGTTCTCAGCTTCATCCCCAGCTTGATTAGCTTCTTCTTTCGAGGTATTTTTTGCTTCATCTACAGCTTGATCAGCCTCTCCTTTGAATGGTTTAGAGGTCTGTTACCTCTATTTTGACTTCTTCCTGACTGTCCACATATTTGAAGCATTGGTGCAGGGTAGATGGTATAATTTGTTGCTCATATATCTATGGTGGTCCCAATAAAATATTGTAGGTTACGTCAGAGTCGATCACATAGCATGTGACGTCAGTACATATATTGTCTATCTGAATTTTTAGGCGTATCTTTCCCAACTGTTTACTTCTTTCAACATTGAAGCCTAGAATAATAGTACTAGAGGCAGATAGGTTGTGCATTGTTATCTTCAATCCTCTCAGTTGGCTTTTAGGAATGATGTTGAGTGAAGAACCAGGGTCGATGTGAATCCAGTTCACCTTAATAGATCTAATATAACCAATATAATATAGAGGCCTGTCATGCGGGTTATCCTTGAGTAGTATATCATCTTGCGTGCAGGTGATGTTAGGGATCTTCTTGATCATGATGTGGCATTGAGGTCACGCTAGTGGATCTTCATCAGGAGTCTTGAGTTGAGATAAGCATGATTCTGCATGTATCAAATCTTCGTTCAAAGCTTCATGAGTCACCTTCAACAAACGAAGTAACTCGAATATGGAAAGTTAGGCTGGAGTATTAGCCCTTTGTGCTAATATGCCAAAATTGTAGGGATTTTTAACTCCTTGTGGTATATTTTTCTTTAGAAATTTGTCCAAGCATACTCATTTTTGCTTTCCTTTCTTTGCCGCAGTAGGCTTCGAAGGACCAGGTTCGGATATGACTGGATAAACCAGAGTTGATAAAGTAGAAGGATCATTAGAAGCATCTTTCTGGACAGACTCACAAGTTTTATGATAATCTTTCCTAGATCTCATAGCAGTCATGACTTCTTCATTGCGCATCGGAGCAAGAAGCACCATGTTACAAGACTTGAGTTTCTTTTTGGCATGCCTCTTTTTGGAGTGAGTCTGTGGGATAATTTGATTGTAACCCAATCTGCTACAGGATTTGTTAGACTACCTTTGGAATTGTAGAGGAATACGTTGTCCCTTGCCAAAGTTCAAACCTTCAGCTTTCTGGAAATTATACCCCATATTTTGCATCAAGCGTACAAATTATTGGCTGTATTGATGAAATTAGGGACACTTCTCCTCAGCCACACTAGTTGAGGTTGATGCTCTAATTATAGAATGAGGAAAGAGAATTTATGTAGGAACGCCTTCATAAGAAATGAAGATTTTTTGTGCTCTATTAAGCGGAACACTGCCAATCATACACTATTACTGGTGTGTCAAGTAAAGCTTGCGAGTAGAGCTTGGTGGAGGCATTGTTCAGATTTTGAAATTTGATCTCGAGAAGTATGTCTCCTTGAGGTTGATCTTGCTCTATGTCTGTGTGATGATCCGAAGAAATTATCTTGCATGGTTTATACTTCTTGCCTTTCTTGGATTTTGAATTAGAAGATGTTGCTCCATGGTCCCAATCTGGCAGCAGGATGAGATAAATCCATATAATCTCGCCATGATCTGTGGTAAGAAGCACCAATACGAGGTAAAAGATTTACCACTTCCAATGTAGCTCGAGAAATTAGAATAACGCCGTTAGGGACTTCTTGTGTTGAGAAATCACCAAATTAAAGAGACACCATATTAGCGGTGACCGTCTTCTCCTCATTGTGAAGGGTGATAGCTTTAGCATATATCATCTGTTGTATTTTTCCTTTTCAAGACATAACAAGCCTTGGTAGGATGATGTACATACCGATGGTATAAGCAGTACTTCAGGTCGTCTATTTTACCGGCCTTCTCCGGCTTTTAATATCGAGCTATTGCAAACCTGCCGATCTTCATCAGACAGTCAAAATTGTTGTGGATATCGCTATCGTCAAAGGAATATTTCTACTTAGGTTTGGAAGATTCTGGAGGCTTTTGTGTTAGAGAAGAGGTGGGTCTCTTTGCAAAATTTATTGCTAAGGCCTCCTTTACTTTGTTGTTGCGATTATTCGAATTATTGTTTTTGTTGTTGGAGGAGTGCTTTCCTTCCTCATTAGGCATTTTTATCCCCAAGTTATGTGCCACCTTTGCGCTACTTTCAGCAACTTCGGCCTCGATGATGAACGTCGTCCAGTCTTAAAATTGAGTTGGACTCGTCCATAGCCCTACTATAGGCAGCAGATTCTTTTGGCAAGTAGCGATAAATATGGAATCTGGAATACCGTGAGGCAAATTCAGAGTTGCTTGCCTGAAATGCTCTATGAATTCGAGAGTGGATTCCTTCTTCTTCTATTTGATATCGATGAGAGACATCGTCGTATCCATGCCTCCCTCGTAGAATCGTGAGAGGAAAGGACACTTCATGTCATCAAACGAGGATATGCAGTTATCAGGTAAACTGCGATACCAATCATAGGTTATGTCGATCAAGCATCCCACGAACAATCTGGTGAGAAGAGCACCCTCCTTCTGTAGTTGAGCGTCATCATATTAAAGTAGTTAATATATTGGCTCGGCAATGTCTTGCCTTCAAACAAGACTATTGATTGGGGTTTGTATTAGGGGAGAAGAGAATATTATCCCAATAAGGAGGATAAGGCTGTTTGACCCCCAGCTTACGGAGTTGGTCTTTGTTATTTAAAAAATTGACCTGTGCCCGTAACTCCCGGATAGCTTCGAGAGGATCTTCTAGCTGGAGTGGTAGAGCTGACTGGTAAGATCTTGGTTGAACAAGTATCACCATTGACGGAGGTCCACTCCCAGTATTGGGAGGATTAATTGTTGCCGCTGCTGACTCTTGGTTTGGGACTACTTTTGGATTTGTGTTTCCCTGTCGGGGTGTTATTCCAGGAGTAAGTTTTGCAGTTATGAATGGAGCCACTTGGATAGGAGCTGGTATAGTAGAATATTGGGTAGTTATCATTTGATGCATATTTTGCATCATGGTGTGCATGTCCCTGAGAGCAGCCTCTAATGAGTTGAGACGTTGTTCAGTGCTTCCTGATGGAGGAGAGTCTTATTTGTCATCGATGGCGTAGACGCTAACATCTCTGTGTACAATGGAGAAATTGGTAGAAAGAACCATGTAGTTGGAGTCTACACTGTTAGTTTCAGAATTAGGGGATTGCTACCCCCAGCCTCTAATTATGAGGAATGGATATTCTTGTAAAGAACGAGCTCCCATCTTCGAGAACGTGTATTTTGGTATACTCCTTCAAAGGAGTCTGAAGAACTTCATCTTTATTGTCTCCCGCCACGGGAAAGACGCGAAGCCGTGTATGCTGGAGCAAAGAACGGTTCATCATCATCATACTACTGGTTGTCAACTTTCTTTGCATATCGAGGTTTTAGTATAAGTCAATCGGTCAAACACAGACCATTTTGCTTATGCACAACAATATTTGATTATAACCTTATGAAAATTACAACGATGTTCATTAGGAAATACTGTTACAAAGTCAGAAGGATCTCTCTTCTTACACTTTTGTACAATAATCTCATATAAATCATAAGAGGGAAGAGAAGAGAAAGAAGATGGCAGACTCTGCTTCTTTACATGATGTAAATTGAATCTTTTATGCACATCTTTGGTCCCCTGTGTATAGAGTGAGGTGCTGGCTTGATTGGCGAGTGATTCATTACCTCTCAAGCTTTTGTTCTTTACGGATGAGAGTAAGTTGTCCCTAGCAGTCTTCTTATGTACAAGCACACAAACAACACGTTGTGAAGAGGTTGACCCTGTTTGATGCACTTTCTGTGGCACAGACACAGATGGTATAGTTTACCTACGTGCATTTAATTTTGCACGAAGGTCTTGGCATGACGCACTAATAGTAGGCTTCTGATGAGTGGCGCCTAACATTCCCTCCATTGTACGTGTGATCATAATGTTAGGGGAATAATTTTCCTTGACTAACGCTTCATTAGTGTGCTTATAATTTTTCGTCGGTTGGCGTGTATTATGAAGAAAATTTTGTCTCTCTTTGATGAGCACGCCTGTAGAGAGATTGACTTGGACAGTAGTGTCTATAACATGCTTGTCCCGCACATTTCAACGAATATGTGCTGGTTCAGAAGCTTGGGTGTGGATCACCCTTTTCTTGATATTGCGCGAGTTGCGTGATTTGTATCCCTTGTTTAATGCAAGGGAGTTGTCCACCAAGCCATTGATCTGAACTTGTTTGACAAAATTTATAAGGGAGGTCTCGTCAATCAGAATACTTTTTCCCTTGTTTGTAGCAACTTCAGGATATGTGTGACGAGGCTTAGGTCCCCATATTTTGTGGCTCTTTCTTGATTTGAGTGCGGATGAGGGGCGAGCACTACCCCCAAAATGGAGCATTTCTTCGTATGCTTGTTAGTCGAACTTCACGAACAAGGTCTTCTGCATCGAGCCGACAGACACAACGTCGCATTGAGCTATCACTTTCTCGTCAGGGGAGAAAGTTTTTCCCAGCAGAATCGTTATCTTATTTGCGATGAACAAAGGTTGTATGAACTTTGTATTACAAACTGTTAAAAGAAAGAAAAGTATAAAAGATCTTAAACAAGAATCTAACTACAATTAATTCTGAAGAAGTATAGCTGTAGAGATATGATCTGCAAATGACCACTTTACTCCTTAGACCACACGACAATGAAGAAAATCAAGGATGATATGAACAATTTAAATATTGAGCAATGAGAAAGCTTTGGCAACAACGACATAAAACGCTTCTATTTCTCTCATTATGTTCTTGAACTTCAAAGACTTAAAATTTTAGCCTCTGTAATGTACACAATATTCCTATATTTGTAAGATTTTAGAGCAGTTATGACAATTCATGGGCACTTTGGACAATTTGTTCTATGCGCACACCTTTGATGGGATGACATCCCACGATCTAGTGAATGGGTGCACAACTTGCTACCTGCTTGACATGTGGCTTCCTATACGAAGAAAGCGTTGGTCATGGGACATTTATTTGTGCATGTTTAACGAGAAACATGGCATGTAGGATACGTAATCGTAACTTCTCTTTGTCAGTTAGGATCGTAGGCGAACTTTAGAAGTGCTATAGAGACTGGAGCACTTTTGATAAATTGTTCATATGGGCGCACATTTGAAGAATTAGCCGTGATGGCGAACTTTTAAGGAAGTAGCCATGATGGTAAACTTTTAAGGAAGTTGCTATGATGGTGCTCTTTTGAGGAAGTAGCCATGATGGCGCACTTTTAAGGAAGTAGGCATGCTGGCGCACTTTTGAGAAAGTAGCCGTAATGACGCACTTTTGAAGAAATTGGCCGTAATGACACTTTTTAGGAAATTGGCTGTGATGGCGTACTTTTGAGAATTTTGGCCGTGATGGCACACTTTTAAAGAAGTAGCCGTAATGGCACACTTTTGAGGAAATTAGCCGTGATAGCACACTTTTGAGAAGTTGGCCTTACGGCGCACTTTGATGAGGTTGGCCTTACGTCGCACTTTGAAGAAGTTGATTCGTACTGGCCGCTAAACGACAACCTGGGTCTGCGTGCCATAGCTCAGCTGTAATGATGGCTTCTGACATCCTCGACTGCTGTTCAGCTGTGAGATTCATCGCATTTAATGCTCAAGGAAAAAAGTGATAGGCTAATTGTGCATCTGTATTGGGCTGGATAAGAACAACCTTAGTGTGAGCTACTGTTATGTTCTTTGGAAGAGTGTGCCATATTTGAAACAAGTAAAAAATGCTCAATTCTTTCTATGTTTAGTTTATTTGTACAAAATTGTGCCGTCTACAAGAGGTGCACTTTTTATGCTTCTATAACTGCATTGACTTAATGTGTCACATAGGTTGCCAGTGTGTCAGATCTCTTTATAGATAAAATCTATCTCGATTTCTGAGGAGATATCTTAGGATTCTGAGCCATCGTGGATACGAGATTCAAGGCGACAATTGCATGATGATAGAGATGGATCAGAGATCAAGACGTTGCCGCCATCCCGAGCCGCATACTTGTGCCTATAAATTGGGCTTCTATTGGAGAGAGAAAGCTCTTACTTGCTTTCGAATTTCTCTCTCCTCCTTCATCTCCGACTTCTTTTCTTGGTCTTCTATGGCTCCCAAATCTTTCTATTCCACCGTCACTGCTAAGAAGACGACAACTTAGAATACTTAGAATACAGAGACACATCTTGCATAGTATGGGTAAGGGACTCACTACCGTGGCTGACCTTTCCACGCTCCCTTCTGACGTCCAGTTGTCGATCGAGGGCAGGGTTTCCTTATAGAAGACGACAACTTAGAACACAAAGACTCATCTTGCACAGTTTGTCACATAAATGAGAAATCATCTAGAATATGTGCAAGCTCGGCCGCATGGATGAGAGATTATTTTTAACATGCGCGGTCTATTTACATGGTTCTACCGCATGGATAAGAGATCATCTAGAACATGCGCAGACTATAACTCTGACACATAAATGAGAGATCATCTAGAACATGCACAAATTTTTCTTATAGTTCTACCGCATGGATGAAAGATCCTCTAGAACATGCGTAGGCTTTTCTTTGATGAATAATGTGCATAGCCCTTGCTGCAATATGCTGATGGCAAGTACCAAGATATGATAAATATGAGCACCATTCCAAAGGTTCTTTTTATATACCTTTTTTGATTTATAGTGGCTCTAGATGTATCCCCTGTTGGTGAGGTGATTCTTGGAGCTGCTCAGGTCATGTTGGACAAAAACTTCGGGGATGTAGTAGTCACTATTCAAGCCCATATTGACAAGGGTTTCCCGTCGGGTAGAAAAAAGATGATTACAGACCATTGGAATACATTGATTCCGCTACGAAAGGACCTTCCCAATTGGCTTGGAACTTCACTGTCGTCTTGTGCATCATAACCACGAGGTCACCGACTTGGAACACTATTTTCTTTACCTTCTTGTTGAAGGCTCCGAAAATGCGTGCTTGATAGAGCTCAATACGTTATTGAGCCAGGAGACATTTTTTATCAAGTGTCTCCAACTATTGTAACATCGATGATGGTTGTCCTCGGCTGTCAATTGGTTGGCGAGGGTTACCCGGAGAGAGAGAATCTGGATTTCCAGTGGCAGGACTATTTCGCTCCCGTAAACCAATGATAATGGCGTGTTGCCAGTTGGAGTCTGGATCATTGTACGGTAGGCCCAGAGACACTTACCAAGCTTCTCGGTCCAATCATGCTTGTGAGAGGAAACAAATTTTTTGAGTAATTTGATGATCGTCTTCTTGAATTCTTCTGCTAATTTGTTTGCTGCCGGATTATAAGTCGTCGAAGCTATGTTCTGTATTCGATTTTTATCGCAAAATCGATAGAATGCATGGCTTGCAAATTGTGGACCGCTATTGTGGATGATCCTTCGAGGTAATCCGAAATGGTAGATGACGTGATGGTTGATGAAGCTAATCACGTTTAATGCATTCACCTCAATAAGCGGTACAACTTTCCCCTATTTAGAGAAGTAATCGGTTATAGCCCAAATGAACCGATGCCCTTTGGATGACGGTGGGCTAATTGGGTCGATGATGTCCACGCCCCATGCTTCAAATGGCCAAGATGCAACTATTGGATATAGAAATTTTGAAGTCTGGTGGATAAAGTCAGTGTGAATTTGACACATCCTATATCTCTTTGCATACTCTACGGCATCTGCCACCATAGTGGTCCAGTAATAGCCCATGCGTCGGAGATGGTACTGTAACTTAGGAACTGGTTGGTGGGCCCTGCAGGTGCAGTCATGAGCTTCCCGAAGTGCCTGCTTTGCTTTTGCGTCCGATAGGCATCGTAGCAGGAGCCCGTCATATGATCGGCTATACAACATTTTTGAGGCAGTTTGTAGTTGAACCTGAGGGAGCATCTCTTAACAGAAATGGCCTCCTTCAGGTCTTCGGGTAGAATTTTGTTGACAACATAGTCTATGAAGGAGAACTGACAGTCTTTGGTGTCAATAGCTATCTTAGCGGCACATCTTTGACAACCATGCAGGTAATCTCTGACACAGACCAGTTCTTGACCAAATACCGTGATCGAACGCTAGGGTTTGGTAGGGAGAGCCAGGGAGGCTGCGAGACCTACGAGGGTGTCAGCTTAGACATTTTGTAATCGGGGTACGTGCTCTATAAAGAAATCGATAAAAGTGGAGATTATGTCGATCGCCGCTTGATAATAAGAGATTAAGTCCTCATGTCGGATATCGTACTTGCCTCGAACCTAGTTGACTATCAGTTTGGAGTCACCATAGGCTACTAGATAATCTACCCCCAACTGTTTATCCAATTTGATTTCGATGATAAGAGCTTTGTATTCTTCCACATTATTGGAATACAATTCCATTAGAGAATATGCGCGGTGGATGACCAAGATGTCTAGAGAGATCAACCCTACCCCCACTTTTCTTGAAGCACAGTTGAAGAATATTTGCCAAATGGATTTTTCTATCATTGTGTTAGATTCTAACAATTCATCTGGGATATCGTCGTAGAGTTATGACATATTTGGCAATAAATGTGCCGCCAATAAATCAACTAGTGCCGGCTTTTGACTGCCTTTTGAGGGATGAAGACTATGTCGTATGGTAAAATCAGTATTGCCCACGTAGCTAGGTGAGAGTTCAGTACCCATGGCTTAGTCATGAGCACTTCGAGGGATTGACTTAGAAAATAATATAAAAATTTTGCCCGGTCACATAGTGGCATTTCTTCTGAATGACGAAGACCAATACGAGGCACTCCTTCTTGACAGGGTTATACTTGTGCTCGGCACCGACCATCATTTTGCTGAGGTAAGTAGATGGCTTGCTCATAGTCCATATCACTCTTTTGAGCTAGCCGAGCGCCAAAAGAATTATCCATTCCACGGACGTAGAGTAAGAAAGGTTTTCTTACGACTGAAGCCGCCAACACTGGGGGAATTCTTGAGATAGTTCTTAATATCGTCGAACGCTCGTTGGCATTCTTCGGTCCAGACAAAGGATAATTTTTTTTCTCCGGGGGTTGCATATCAAGGATAGATTTTATTTTCTTAGGGGCTAGTGAATACCTTTCGAAGTTATGATAAAGCCCAACAACTTTCCACTGAAGACTCCCAGGAAGGACTTGGTCGAATTTACCTTGAGTTGATGTTCCCACATCAGATCGAACACTGTCTTTAGATCATGAAGATGATCATCCCAAAAATGGCTCTTAACAGCGATATCATCGACATAATACTCTACTATTTTCTGCAAATGCTCACGAAAGATGGTGCTCATAGCTCGCTGGTATGTCACACCTATAATTTTTAGGGCGAAGGGCATTGCTGTGTAACAATATACCCCCAGTGGTCTTCGGAAAAATGTATGCTTCTCATCATCCGGGAACATCTTGATCTAGTTGTAACCTGAGAACCTATCCATTAAGGACATACGCTCGAAGCCACAAGTGTTGTTTATCATCATGTCTGTGATCGCAATAGGGAATTAGTCCTTTGTCGTATTTAAATTACGAAAGTTTATGCAGACTCGGATTTTGCCGTTCTTCTTGATGACAAGAACAATATTGGCTACCCAATATGGATTCTGCTATTCGGGAATAAAGCCGCTTGCGATCAGTTTATTCACTTCAACTTTGATGGAATCCAAGACGTCTGGACGAAATCGTCGTTGTTGTTGCTTTACTGGCTTAGCATTTGGCATGATGTTGAGCTTATGCATCACAATTTGAGGATCCAAACCCGACATATCCTCATAGCTCCATGCGAAGACATCGATGTAAGTTTGCGAAAAAAAGTTTATACAAAACTTTTGTATTACAGCCTATTAAAAAGAGAGAAAAGTACAAAAAAATCCTAAACAAGAATCTAAGTACAGTTAATTCTGGGGAAGTATAGTTTTGAAGATCTGATCTACGGACGATCACTTTACTCCTTGGACAACTCGACGATGAAGAAATACAGGAAATGCAATAATGGTACGAGAAGCTTCTATTTCTCTTCTTCTATTCATGTATACCTCTCTGTCCGTCTTAATGGATGTACCAATCCTGTATTTATAGAGTTTAGGAGCAGTTATGAGAGTGTACGTGCACTTTGGACAGTATGCACTATGTTACCATTGTGTGCGCACTTTTGGTGGACTAACACGCCACGTTCTAAATGAGTGGGTGCACAACTCACTGCCTGATTGACACATAGCTTCCTATACAAGGAAAGCATAGGTCATAGGGGACAATTATTTGTACACTTTTTGTGAGAAGCATAGCGTGTAAGACACATACTCATAACTGCTCACTGTCAGTTAGGATAGTATGCGCACTTTAGAAGTGGTCTGGAGACTGGCGTACTTTTGGAAAGAAATTGGCATAGCGGCACACTTTTGATGAAGTTGGCACAGTGATTTACTTTTGATGAAGTTGGCATAACGATGCACTTTGAAAAAATTGTTACAGCGGCGCACTTTTAATGAAATTGGCATAACGGCACACTTTTGATGAAGTTAGCACAGCGGCTGGGTCGCTAAATGATAACCTGGGTCTGCGTACCGTAGCCCAGCTATAATAATGACTTCTGAATCTTCGATTTCTGTTCCAGCCTGTCAGATCTGTCGTATTTAATGTTCGGAGGGAAAGAAGACATGTAAATTGTACGCATGTCTGCACTGATAAAAGCAGCTTGAAAGTGTATCACTTTTCTGTTCTCGGAATAGTGCGCCACCCTTTGAAAAAGAAAGAAACTGCGCCATCCTCTAAATAGAGAGAAAATATGCCATTCTTCCTTTGTTAAGTTTATTTGTAGAAAATTGCGTCATCTTCATAAGGCACACTTTTTATGCTTCTACAAATCCCCCTTCAAAGTTTTTGAATTTGTGCAGATGAATTCAAAATACTTTGAATTAGAAGCATAAAAGTTGTTGAGATATTTGTGCGCGCACTCAAGGCTGAATCCCAACAGTTTTACTAACGCAGTTGTAGGTGTGACATGCACGTATCTTGTCAATTTATTGTTTTAACTTGTTCCTTGGTTTGACGCAGTCTTTAAGGAGATGGATGCAGCTTTTAAGGAGATGCATGAAGCTTTTTCAAGAATAATTTTCAAGAGATATGCCATACTTGGCATGTCTTCTCCTACAAATATGAGAAAAAATTTACCAACACTCCTAGGCTTTTATCCTTCTTGCTGTGGGACTTGAGTATGGTTATCGTTAAGTGTGAGTCTAAGAAGGTGACCGAAATAGTATGGCACTATTGGCTTTGCTGGCTATCGAGAAGACGCAAGAGGAGACGCTTCCCAACGATGTTGTCGTTGAGCTCTTTGTGTGATGGAGCATGGAAGGATAGCATAAGCTTCGTCGTTCATGTTGAACTGATGAATTACCCAGAAGACTGTTCGTTATCTTCAAACCCAGCTCGCTGGAATTACTCTCTTAACACGGCCCCTGTGTTGATTACAGGGTTGGGATTGGAATCCCCAACCGAGACTTCTAGCGGTGGCGTTGGATGGTGATGGCGGACCAGCTTGTTTGACTCGCTGTAAAACCCCTTATTTTTAAATTATAATTTTATTATTTATTCTTCCATTTATTTTTTTTTATTTTATTTTCTCAACTACATTAGAATTCTTAATTTTTTTAAAGTTTCTTATATAAATATTTATCAAAATTATTTTATTAAATTATTCTTTTATTTTTATTAAAATAATACAATTTTCTGGAATTAAGTTCATGTACAAAAATATTTTTAGAAATTTTAGAATCTTATGTATATATATATATATATATATATATATATATATATATATATATATATATATATATAACTAGTTAAAAAATAACAACCTAGACTCCACCCGACCCGACGGCCCCAGACTCGCACACCTCACAGCACCGACCCCTTCCCTCTTCTGTTCTCTCTATATATATACATATTCGAAACAAACAAAACCCTAACCCTAACCTACGAGCAACCTCCCCAGCCTTCCCCTCTTCCAATTGTGCACCCGGCCACCGCAGATCGTCGGAGACCGTCGCCATCACCGCTGCATAGTCGTGCGTCCGCCGACAGAACATCAGTTTCGTCCTTTCGAGAAGTCAGGTACCCCTTTTTTTGCTCATAATTCTGCATACCTACTTCACCGATTTTTGATCCAGTTGTTTAGATTGAATCACAACATGAACACCTTCAAATGTCTTCAAATAGTTTTTATTCAAAAAACTATATTTCTATTTTTAATCCGTCCGTAACTTTCCAAAAATTTTATTTTCCATACAAAACAAACCATCCAAAACTGTGTCAAGAGCCCATATTGGAAGGTTGATAACGAGTAGCACTTTAAGTAATTTAGAAATTGGTCTGAACAAAATTGACTCAATATAACCAGGATTGAAACGACCTAGTATTTGTACATAGTTGCTCACAAATTCTGTGCTAAATTATTAGTTAAAAATCACGAAAAACTTATTTCAAAAACTTGAAAAACTTAAGATACGGAGTGCGTCCCGACAAACCGGACCACCTTGTCATGTACTAGTTGCACCAAAAGACGCGTATGACATATCCTAACATGTGGACTTTCGCGGAAGTTGATTTGGACGTGTGTGCATGTTGGAATCAAACCGTATCGATCAAATGTTTCCCGTATCGGTGTTTTGAAAAAAACCCTAGAAGTTTTTGATCGCACGTCAGAACGCGACAAAACTTGCGCCAATGGATCCATGGTATCACGTTGGTCATGCGACCCAAGTTTTACGCAATTTTGAGATATTTGACCCAATCGCCATTTCCCTATCCTACGGTTTGACTTAACGAGCGATTTTGTAATCGGCTCAACGGAATTCAAAATTGGAGATACCGTTGCATTCGTATCGTCCTTTAGGATTTTTTTTTTGACCTATAATTTATCCCTTTTAGATACCTTTACCCTGGCATATTTTTTGGTGCAAAATTGACCATATATGGATACCGCTTTGACCCTACGTTACTGTTTTGCTCTTGTGTCCAAATTGCGTAAAGGGTAGAGTTTTCTGACTATCTCACTATTTTCGAAGATGTTGATGATGTTTATTTCAGCATCCAGAGACGTTCATTCAGAGTCACTACCTTTCGGTTCCTTGTACTTGTCGTTTGGATGTATATACTCCACAGATTACCATAGTACTACTTAGTTACATTCATTTGCTGCATATTTATTTTTTGTTATTTTTTTCTGTTTATTTTGCTATAAAACTACACGTCTAAGAATGACTTGGGTGCAACGACGATTGTGTCATCCTTTTTTTATTTTATATTATGCATATTGACTTAGTTTTTCGAGACCACCCCATAATTTTGAGGATCATTATGTTTTATTTGGTCGTGACACATTTATTACACGAGTTGTGAGTCTCATGTAGGACATGAACTTATGTATTAGGCTGGCCACCTGTACGTAAAGGTCGTGCCACGGTTAAGGAATAACTGTTAATAGAAATATCATGTTTTAACGAACTTAGCAGTTACTATAGGTGTTTGAGTGTTATGGATTGACATGTTAGTAGCATTGGGTGGGGAGAACAATGAATAATCGTATGTGACTCCTTTACACTTTCCTTTTTAGGCCCATAAGCTATGTAGGAGATGCGAGGCATTATGACCCCATTATTTACTATAGGCCTATGACGATCGAAAGAAGTTATGCCAGTGGCCCCTGGATCTCCGAGAGAACTATGACCATCCCATTATTTTAGCCAGATAGTCCATACGCGAAAAAGTTATTCTTAAACTGTGTATTACATAGACTGGTTAGGCGACCATGTTGGATGTTTACTTTCAGTACTTTATTGGCTTGCTTTTATGTATCTTGTTACGTTCCTCTGAGGACCTGATCATTTTTCGAGTAAAGACGATCAGGATTATCCGCAGGAGAACGGAACGGGACCTGGCTCATCATTCTTTATCGAGGAGGTCGTACCCTCTGAGTACCTATGATTACTTCATAGCCGTTGGATCTTTTGCTGTTATTTCTTTATTTGGCATTTTATCTTATATTGGGGTTTTGTTCTCCTCTATCATTTCAGTTGAAATATTTGATTGGTAGTAGAGTTGTCTCCACCCGACTAATTTTTTTTTTACTACTGCATACTTGGGACTTTTAGTTATTTATTTTGGTACTTCTTTACTTGTGTTTGTGGATGAGATATAGTTGCATGTGACTTGTGTTCACAATATATGTACAACTTGTGAATTATTATTCATAATACATCGTACGTATATGTTATGATTTTTCAACATATTGGAGTTGCCTTATACATACGGCTGTCATGCTACGTATTCCTAGTCCTACGTATTTTAGGACTGGTGTATGACATATTTTTGTTGTAGTCCATGCAGGTCGAGAATATTTTTTTTTTGGTTATGTTAGTGCACCGAGCAAGCTTGCAAATAGGATTAGAGTATAAGATCTCATCCACTTATTTAATCACCTCCTTTGAATCCCTATTTCATACTCTCCTCCATTGCTTGAATTGCATCTATCTTAAACTTGTTCTAACGTTGTCCTTATATTTGTGCCCAGCAAGATGAATCCTTTAATGGACGTGTTGCTCCCCTCTTGTAAAACCCCTAATTTTAATGAACAGTATTAATTATTTAATTAATTATTTAATTGATTTATATCATTCATTAGCTAATTAGAAGTAATAGAATTTATTTAATTTTTATTTCGAGGTGATTGCGCAATAGTGGATTCATAGAGCAATTATAAATTTTTTTTAATTATTTTTATGTAGAAGACCTTGTGGACAGTTGATAGATTTATTGTATGCACCAATATAAATTCCTCGAATTATATATATATATATATATATATATATATATATATATATATATATATATATATATATAGGTATATATATATTTATATATATAAAGTCTATTAATAGAAGAGAATAAAAGAAATAGTAATAAATTATAGTAGTTATAATAAACATACTAATAATAATAATAAGCGTTAGAAGTAATAATAATAATAATAATAATAATAATAATAATAATAGTAATAGTAATAGTAATAATAATAATAATAATAATAATAATGATATTATTATTATTAGTAAGTAGTAGTAATAATAGAAATGAAATAGAAAAGAAAAGAAAATGGAATAAAAGAAAAAGAAAAAAAGAAAAAAATTAGAATTGAAATCAAAACCTAAAAGAAACTATAACCCAAACCCTTATATCCAAGACCCGCAATCCGCTAAGTAAACCAAACCCTAACCCATTAGCAGCTAACCCAAACCCACCTAAGGCCATACCCGGCCCGCTACCCCACCTCAGCACATCAGCAGCAACGGCGGAAACCAAACCCGTTCGCGAGCAATTCACCCCCCGCTATTCCTATATATATATATACAATCCCACAAGACCCTAACCCTAACCCTACTCTTCCAACCTGACACCAGAGCCGCCGCCTTCAGCCCTACGCCGCCGACCGGAGCGCCGCCAGCCGTCGTCGTCGAACCGCGCGTCCACATCCACGTCAACCCGCACAGGAAAATCATAGCAACTTACCCCTGTTCCTGTGCAGATTCTCGCTTCCTCGCTCGACCAAATTCGATCCCGTCTTCACCGGTATAATCCCGACCTATCCCTCTTCCAATCCCGTAGATTAGTTTCTATCGTGCAGCGCACAAACCTAGGTAAAAATCGATGCCAAATCGAGGAAAAACTACGACATTTAATCTCAGAAAATCTGTTGCAACCACCCTTGTTTACGGACTCGTATCTCCCACCATAGAGATCTGAATTGAGTTTTTCTTCTTGCTATGCGAAGACCACCTAACCTAGATTATTTTCTATTTATTATATTATTTTATTTGATGCTGTATGTAGAATTAAATTAGGTTAAAAATCACTAAAAACCAGTTTTTCTAACTTCCAAAACTTGTGATACGGAGTGCGTCCCGCCAAATGGGACCGCCCCATCGTATACCAAGGGTACCGAAAGGTGCGCACGGTATACCCAGACGTGTGGGCTTTCGCCAAAACTGATTTAGAGGCGTGTGCGCGTCGAAATCAGCCTGTATCCGCAAAAAGTTCCCGTATCGCGACTTTTGCAAAATAATGTGCCATTTAGTGTACGCTCATCAGAACGCGACAAAACTTGCGCCATTGGATTGTTGGTATCGTGCTGGTCCTATGACCCGAGATTCATGCGATTCTGAGATGGTTGACCAAGCCGCCTATTTGCGGACCCTACGGTTGACTTTTTGGACGAATTTGTGTACGACTCGCCGGAATCCAAAATTGGACGTACTGTTGAGTTCGTATTGACGTTTAGAATTGGTTTGACCTATAATTTGTCCTATTTAGAGAACTTTACCCCTGGTACGCTTTTTGGTGCAAGTTTGCCCACATGTGGAGCCCGCTTTGACCCAAAATTATCGTTTTGCCCCTGTGTCCAAATTGGACGGAATGGTAGTATTTTCTAGCTATTTCGCTTATTCTAAGAACGTTGGTGATATTTATTTCAGCATCCGAAGACGTTCATTCTGAGACCGTAGCTTTTGATCCTGTGTGCTTGACTCCTGGACATTACACTTTGCAGCTCTTCTTGCCAGGCAAGATACCTTGCCAAATTATTATAGTACTTTTGCATGCTATTTTTATTTCTGTATTATTGCATTTATATATATTTATTGCATGTGAAGTTTCTTTCAGTCGTACTATATATTAGATATGTTGACACACACATGACACTTAGTATCATGAGAGGACAATCAGTAGGCATATGGCTTTAACCACTCTGGTAAACCGTAGTATCTAGCTCGCACAACTGGAGTGTGTCGCGCTGGTCGCTACTCCCGCGGTATGTCAATTTTTGGAGTCACACGCTGGTCGCTACCCCCGCAGTTTGTCGATTTCTGATGTTCTAGACGGGTGTGTGAGTTGTGAGGCTTAGATCGAGTAGCCTACCCTTGCCCATACGTCGAAAAGTTGTCCTCATTTGCATTCATATAGATTGTCTTGTACAGCGTACTTATATATTTTTAAACATTATGTATGTTTACTGCATTCAAATTGGCATGCTTCTATGTATCTTGTTACGTCCCTCTGAGGACCTGGTCCCTTTCCAGGTGTAGATGTTCATGACTATTCGCAGGAGCACGGATCTGGACTTACTACTTATCTCTTCCGAGGAGGTCTTACCTTCAGAGCATCTTTGATTATCTCTAGCGACGGATCGCTTCGCTGATACCTTTATATCATCATCTTATTTATATTAAAGATTTACCCTTCTCCCTCATTTTAGTATTGATATAGTCATTGGTAGTGGATTTGTCTCCACCCGACTATTATTTTGGATTATTCAGACTCATTATTCTAGTTTAGTTATTTCTTTACTATGACTTGTTGTGTGGATGAGATTTAGTATATCTGTGACTTGTGACCATATATATACCACATGTGAGTTTATATTCATATTACAGTGTACGTGTGTATTATGGTATCCATATATTGGAGTTGCCATATACATACGGCTGGCATGCTTACGTATTCCTAGTCCTACGTATTTTGGGACTGGGGCGTGACATATTTTTGTGGTGGCCTATGCAGGTCGAGAGAATATTGTCTCGGTTACGTTACTGTACCGAGCAAGCCTGCGCATAGGATTAGAATATAGGATCTCATCCACTTATTTATCACCGTCCTTAATTTTATTTCGTATTCTTATTTGATTGCTTGCATTACGTCTTGCTTGATCCCTTCTCAACGTCAATCTTTCCTTCGTGCTTGATAGGGGTTAGGATGGTGCCTTATACTAGGTATATACACTCTAGTATTCAATAACACTATTAGTTGAATTATTGTAAGTTGGATAGTATACCTCATAACCTAGTAACTCATAGTCCTGATGACTCATTAATGAAGTATAAATGAATGACACCAACTATAGGCTTGCATGAAAAGATAGTGTTTATTCAGACTGTAGAACTTAGAGGCCCATACACCCATTTGTTCGACTAGAGACCTTGCCAAGTAATTAGTATGGCAACTGTAGAGACACAACACCGATCTTCTTAGTGAACTTAAATTATTCTGTACCTTCCTCCATCATAATCAAGCGTACTTATATATTATTATTATTTTGTACTATCTCGACTTATGCTGCTATTATAGCCTAGTTTTGCAAGCTTATTCTTTTATTGAGCTTGTTCATGACATATGTATTATTGGGGGCCCACACTAATACATTGTCTAAATCAGAATCGGTGTATTATGGTCTGATCAACCGTAGTGCACTTGGTTCGATCTTTGTATCACTACTTTATGTGGATTGAGATATAGTTGACTCAACTTGTTAGACAAATATACTTGCCCTCTAGACTAGTCAAAGCATATCATGTCAGGTACATAACTGTTCTGATGTGAACATGCGAATAGGAATTTACCAAAATAATGTTTCAATCCATAACTGCCTTGGCAACTCCCTTTCGAATTCTCTAATCCCTTTGAATCCCATACTTGTATTCTATCATCTCCTTCTTGAAATTCTTTATTGTTGTTTTCCGTCTTCCCCTATTTTGGAAAGACGAACGTTCGTGCTTAGTATAAGTTGATACACGGAGAGTACTAGATATACCCCATAGGCCAAGCACTCATGATGACAAATAAGGAAGCGCATGCAAAGAAAGTCGTTGATACAAGTACGACCTTTAGTTATATTTGTCATTGCATACTCATGATCCCCTTTATGACACGAGATCTTAGGTGCATAGTAGACGTAGAATTATATATATGATAGTTTAGCAGTCATGAGGATATGTTGATATTCTACCCAGATGGCAGACACACGATGCTAATAGATGACACGAGTAGCAGTAGTAGTATTCTCTTTCTATCACCATCTTGCCCCCCTTGGGTGGCTCATCTTCTCTTCCATCTCCATCCCTTATATCGTGCTTAACTCTTCCTATCATAGTCGTATCTCTTCGTGCCATTATGAATTATTTGATTACTTTAACCTCACCCTTGTATTGTTAGTTAAAATATAAATGGTTTAGTAAATGATTAATAACTAAAAGATGAGTACATAATGATAACCCTTATGTATATGCACTATAGCAATATCTATAACCTCTTATTTAAAAAAAATCATGTATAACATCCCTTAGTCTAATAGGAATTTGTTAAATTGTTTGAAATAGTTCGTACTCCTAATAGTTTTATCAAGTTAGTCAAGACCTAAAGTGTTGCCCTAAAACTTAGACTATACCTAGGAAGAGTTGAAGGCACTTGTTAAGAACTGACAACTATGACAAATCACTGGCAAAGTAGCAACAGCTGCAGCTAGACCGTTGTAGTAGAGTAGTCAAAGTATTTGCAGACATATTGGTCAGGTGGTATGGCAGTATTAAACTACGATACTTGACGGTTACAAAAAAAAAATCATGGTTGTGAGATTCAAGACAAGTACCCCCAAGATTCTCGACCCATTAAATATATTCGTCTTCAACTTAGACAATAGCCTCAAGTGACTATGACTACTAGTGGAACTTTTGTAAGTTGGGTAGTGTAGATGAGTTAGAAATAGAATAATGTATGGACAATAAATAAGAAGTGTTAGGGTGGCAGACCATAACATTTTAGGAAGCACTGCTATATAGCAATGGAGTGTAATAGCTATAGTGATTTACTATGAATATGGGTTAGTGTCAATTTCGAGGACAAAATTTTTGTAAGTTGGGTAGAATGTAAAAATCCTAATTTTAATAAACAGTATTAATTATTTAATTAATTATTTAATTGATTTATAGCATTCATTAGCTAATTAGAAATAATAGAATTTATTTAATTTTTATTTCGAGGTGATTGCACAATAGAGGATTTATGGAGCAATTATAATTTTTTCTTAATTATTTTCATGTAGAAGACCCTGTGGACAGTTGATAGATTTATTGTATGCACCAATATAAATTCCTCAAATTATATATATATATATATATATATATATATATATATATATATATATATATATATATATATATATATTTATATTTTTATATTTATATTTATATTTATATATATAAAGTCTATTAATAGAAGAGAATAAAAAAAATAGTAATAAATTATAGTAGTAGTAATAATAAACATACTAATAATAATAATAAGCATTAGAAGTAGTAATAATAATAATAATAATAATAATAATAATAATAATAATAATAATAATAATAATAATAATTATATTATATTATTATTATTAGTAGTAGTAATAATAGAAATGAAGTAGAAAAGAAAAGAAAAAGGAATAAAAGAAAAAGAATAAAGGAAAAAGAATTAGAATTGAAATCAAAACCTAAAAGAAACTATAACCCAAACCCTTATATCCTAGACCCGTAACCCGCTAAGTAAACCAAACCCTAACCCATTAGCAGCTAACCCAAACCCACCTAAGGCCATACCCGGCCCGCTACCCCACCTCAGCACATCAGCAGCAGCGGCGAAAACCCAACCCGCGCACGAGCAATTCACCCCTGCTATTCCTATATATATATATATATATACTATCCCACAAGACCCTAACCCTAACCCTACTCTTCCAACCTGACTCCAGAGCCGCAGCCTTCCGCCCTGCGCCTTCGACCGGAGCGTCGCCCACCGTCGTCGCCGAACCGCGCGTCCACATCCACGTCAACCCGCACAGGAAAATCATAGCAACTTACCCCTATTCCCGTGAAGATTTCCGCTTCCTCACTCGACCAAACTCGACCCCGTCTTCACCGGTATGATCCCGACCTATCCCTCTTCCAATCCCGTAGATTAGTTTCTATCGTGCAGTGCACAAACCTAGGTAAAAATCGACGCCAACTCGAGGTAAAACCACGACATTTAATCTCAGAAAATCTGTTGCAACCACCCTTGTTTACAGACTCGTATCTCCCACTTTTGGAATATTCAGACTCATTATTCTAGTTTAGTTATTTCTTTACTATGACTTGTTGTGTGGTTGAGATTTAGTATATCTGTGACTTATGACCATATATATACCACATGTGAGTTTATATTCATATTATAGCGTACGTGTGTATTATGGTATCCATATATTGGAGTTGCCATATACATACGGGTGGCATGCTTACGTATTCCTAGTCCTACATATTTTGGGACTGGGGCGTGACACCTCTCCATCACAGCAGGCGACTCAGAAACTAAGGAGGAATCAAGAGTTCCATCTTCGTCGACGATGTCCCCGACTACACCACTTCAGCCAGGACAACCACTGTCACTATCCAATTCTAGAAAATAGGGTTTTTTTTTTATTTGGTAATTGTGTATTGTTCATAAATAATTATATTTATATTTAATTGTTGATTGTATTATTTTTTATTGGTTGTTTTAGGGTTTTGGCTAGTCTGGACCGATGTCAGACCCTAGTGGACCCATGTCAGACCCAACCAACACCCTTGTCAGACCTATTTTTGGGTTTAGAATAATTTTTTTTTTATTTAGTTAGTTGGGTTATTTTGGATTAGTTGGAGAGTGTTTAGAGAACCCTAAACCTAAACCCTATTTTTGGATGACTAAAGGAGAGGACTTTTTAGTCATTTTGCATTTATGTAAACCTATTTCTAGGTGTGGCCGGCCCCCCTAACCCTATTTCCCAGGTTCTCGACCGAAACTCCCCCCCCCCCTCTTTTTCATTCCTTCTTCTTCTTCTTCTTCTCCATTCTCCATTCTCCATTCTCCATTTTCTTCTTCTTCCTTCTTCCAACAAGTTTTAAGTAAGTATTTCTCCTTTTCTTTTCTTTCTTCTTCCATTTCTTCCATTTATGTGAACCCTAACCATTTGCTTTTCCCTAACCTAGGTGTGTAGAGCCTAGACTTAGTGTGGAGGCTTGGTTTGGAGGCTTGGAGGCTTGAGGGTGGTGATTTCAAGAGTTTTGGAGACTTTGGCCTTGGGATTCCAACTCCCAAGAGGTAAATCTTAACTTTTCTCTTAGTGGTTGCTATTATATAGTGTAATTAGTGGTTTAGAACATTCCTAGACCTTAAGGCTACCCGTGGAAGGAAGTTAGAACTTGTTTGGTTGTGTTTGGAGACTTTGACATTAGGTTTTGTGTCAATTTTGGGTAAAATCCGAGATTGGCCCAATTTTGGGTGATGTCCTAGGTTAGACGGACCTAGGTAGACGTGCTTGGATGTCTTGAGGGTAAGTACGTGTCTCCGTTCGGACACGTGAGGTCGTATCGCGGAGAAATGGGCATTTCGGACGATTTGGAGGTTTTCGTCGTCGTAGGTTCTATGTGCGTGCGTATTTTTGCCACGGACCTAGAATCGGCGAGTTAGTATTTTTTTCTAGGTTCTAAACCTCGATTAAAATCCGTGGGTAAATTTTGGGCCTATTTCGAGTAGGTTTGGTGTGCGTTTCACGAGGTTTCGCGAACCACACTCCACGTGTTCGTCGAAATGACCGAATGGCCATTTCGACTTGGTTTCTAGGTTTCGGGCTTGTGCGCGCGTTGGTTTAGCTTTGGGGAGTATTTGCTAGAGTTCTCGAGTTATATTTTATATATTTATATGTATTTATTGGTGTTTTGGTCGTTGTGTGTGCGTTGGTGTGTGTGTTGTGTTTGTGTGTATGTATATATGTGTATATATGAGTTTATATATATATGTATGTGTGTGTATATATATATATATGTGTGTGTGTGTGTGTGTGTGTGTGTGTGTGTGTGTGTGTGTGTGTTTATATATGTATATATGAGTGCGTATATGTGTTTGTGTAAGTGTATCTATATAGATATAAGTATATGTGTATGTGTGTCTATATATATGTGTATTTGTATATATATATATATATATATATATATATATATATATATATATTAGTATGTGTATATATATATATGTAGAGTGTGTTTATATATATATACATATGGGTGTTTATATATATATATGTGTGTGTGTACCTACATACATATGTGTATAAGTGTGTGTATATATATATATTTGGTTGTGTATATATATATATATATATATATATATATATATATATATATGTTCGTGTGTATATATATGTATATATGTATGTGCTTGTGTGTCTGTGTGTGTGGTGTGTTGAGGGGAAGATAGGAAGGCAGCAGCAGCAGAAATGAAGAAGGCAGCAGCAGCTAGAAGGAAGGGGCAGTGGCTTAAGGTAGCTAGCAGCAGCTATCTGCGAGCACAGTGCAGCCAACAGCTATGGGAGCAGGCTGCAGCAGTAGCTAGGGGAGCAGCGAGGGGGGAAAGAAGGCAGTGGCAGCTAGTAGTGCAGCGAGGTGGCAGTGGCAGAGAGCTAGCAGTGCAGCAAGGAGGCGGCCTGCTGCAGCAGCAGCAGCAATTGCTGTAGTAGCAGAAGCAGCAAGCGCCGTGCGATAGCAGCAGCAGCAGCAGCTTGGGCACCCGCGTAGCAGCAGTAGCAGGTAGCGAGAGGGGGAGAGATATCTATAGATAGATAGATAGATAGATAGATTAGTATAGATATATATAAGTAGTTAGAGATATATATATGTATAGGTATGGGTATATATATATTGTGTATGTGTGGTTATATATATATAGATACGTAGGTATAAGCATATGTGTTTGTATATATATAGTAGCCTAGATATATAGCTAGGTATATATGTATATGCTAGATAGATAGCTAGTTAGTAGTGTTTGTGAGGGATTAGTGGATATCTCAATACCTTGAGATACCTAAGGCATTGAGTATCGGAGTGAGGTTTTTGAGCAATTGCCTAGGTTTGAGTTTAGATTTGCTTTTATATGTATTGGTGTATATATTTACGCGTGTTAGCATAGGTGTTAGTGGATATAGGCGGGGTGCGTAGCCTAGGTTGAGATATTGGATACCGAGGGTATCCCGGTATCTCGAGGAGGCGAGTTTGAGGGTTTACTAGTTTAATGAGCTAGTTTTGACCTAAAATTTTAGGGGCACCCTAGTTTGACCTAGCGTTGACCATAATTGTCCTCGTTGACCACAAAAGTCAACGTTTGACCTAGTTTTGACCCAGAGTTGACTTTTTGGACCCCTGGTTGACTTTTTGACCCAAATTTCACCGGTTTGACCCGTTCGACCTAGAATAACCCTAGAAAACTGTTTTTAGTTATTTTATATCAGTTTAACTCTTTAGAACCCCGTTTAACCTTGCTTTTCGCAATAGGTTCTTGCGACGCCAGTCCGGATCTCGATCCTCACCAGTTGCTCAGGAAGTCAGGCGAGTACCTACCTCTGATAATTTCTATTTCATGATAGCGTATATATCACATGTTCTAGAACTGTAATACTTGATTCTGACACATTATTTCATGAGCTGGTACTAGTTGGATGCCGTCATGAGATGTTATCCCCCTTACCGTATTCAACGGGTACTCTATCATGTGTATTTCATCATGTGCTTCGGGTATTGATTCTCATGTGCTATCATGTGCTTCGTGTGCTCTCGCCTTCATGTGCGCGAGTTATTTATCATGTACGTAGCGTGTCGTGGTTGGATCCAAGAGTATTAGTGGGGGAGGGGAGTAGGAGTTGGTTATGTGATCAAAACCAAACAGTATTTATGTGTATGTCGGTTATGCAACTCAAGCATAACGAAGTTATCATAGATTATTCATGTGCAACCTAAGCCGATCACATAACGAACTTGTGCTCAAGGCACTTAGCTAGTATTCCTGTTTTCTCACATGCAGTTACTTCTCTACTACTTGTATTGTTCTCCAGTTTTATATTGTAGCTACTTTATCTGCTCTCCCATGTATTTATTTTTCTGTGCATCTTGTATACTTTTCTATTGCTAGTCATATACACCTTACCATGTATTTGGAGTTGCTTTCAGAGTTATGTACTTTGCTCCAGTCCTGACTGGGAATATTTTTTCCAGAGGATCCTGAGGATTTTTGCCCGACATTCTACGGGCCTGGTGTTGAGGAGTGTTGTGGCCCAAAGATTAAGGAGGAGCCCGTCGAGGAGACGCCTTTAGCACCCTAGTTAGCTAGGTGGGATTCTGGATTGTTCTCAGTCGCTATTTTGGATGACTGTATTATTTTGTTATTGTGAGATGTTGTAGACTTTAGTCGTGGACTGTATATTTGGATATTGTTCTTGCTCTTTGGTTCTTGTTTCTTTGTGATATCTTATCATGCTTTTACTCTTCCCCTAGTTATTGTGATTGAGGCATATATATATTGCGTGGTTGCCCTCCTTTTGGAGAGGTTATATTTACAGATTATTGTGAGATATAGATATTGTGACCTAGAATGGACCCACACAGCGTTCTACCACCGATTCTGCGGCGTAGGCAGGACGTACCAACGACTCATGCCCGATTTTTTGGGTGCGGGTCGTGACAACCACTGCTGGTAGACTAGACCCCCCATCAGTTCAGACGGACCCTCAGACTCTAGTACCTTCGGTGGGGCACTAGCCGCAGCAGACTACAAATCCCCAAGGTGGGAGTATGCCACCAACGCCACCCCAGTTTTTGCGTCAGATAACCTCGCAGATACCCTTCCTGCCACCTCTGCAGTTTTTGCAGCCCGACGGGAATGTTACCTCGACCAAGTTCATGCATGTCGTGATGTAGGCTCAGTGGCAGCAGAATGAGCTGTTGAGACAAGCTCTTATAGCTACAATGAACAGGCTACCAGCCCCTGTACCAGCCCCTGTACCGTAACTTTATGAGGACAATGTCAAGGGTTTTACTCAGATGAACCCAAAGCACTTCAGAGGTACGGAGACTCCTATGGAGGTCTCTGAGTGGTTCATTAGCACCGAGAAGTTACTGAAGGCATCATAGTTACCCGAGGACCTATGGATGACATCAGTAGACCTTCTACTCGAGGATAAAGCTCACCACTGGTGGAAAGCCGAGGAGAAGCAATATGGCACCAACCAAACGTGTGAGAAATTCTACAAACTCTTCAACGAGAGATTTTTCCCACCAATGTGAGAGATGTTCTCTACAACCAGTTCCTTTATCTTAAACATGGGAGTATGATGGTAGATCAGTACGATGCAGAGTTCAATTGACTGAGTCACTTTGGCGAGATGTTGATTCCTACAAAGCTAGAGAGAGCCACGAGATTCCACAATGGTTTATGAATAGATATTATGAGATTTACTACTACATAGTCGAGGATATCCCAGGCGACAGTTTTGGAAGAAGAAAGAAGTCTGGAGCTCCTTCTGAAGGAGACACATCAGATACAGAGATACCCCACACCAACAGCAGCACCCGCTAGAGTGCCCCTGGGCGGACCCATTAGATGTCTCTTGGCACATCAGCAACATCAGCAAAGAGCATGGCCTTATTAGCCCCGAGAGAAGCCTCTTTGTCATCTTAGAGATTGTCGAGTTCTTTTGGGCCAGTGTTTGAGATGCGGATCGGGACAACATTCAGTGAGGGACTGTCCGGTGCAACAAGCCTTGGCACTTTCTCAGCCGATGCAGAGGCCAGCACTTCCAACGCTACGACCAGCTCAGCAGATGTCGAGACCAATAGCGCCAGGAGCGGAAGCACCTCGACCTCCAATAGGTGGAGGATTTCAGTGAGGACCACCGCTACCTACTCAGGAGGACCAGTTTGCGAGGGCTCGGCCATAAAGACCTCCTCAGAGGTTTGGACAGGCTTTTGCTATGGAGATGGATGACACAAAGCAGGAGATTGATGTTATAGCAGGTATTACCCTTGTTGCTACTTTTTCTGTTGTGACACTATTTGATACGGGAGCCACACACTCATTCATATCTTTTAGTTTTGTTGCCAAGCATAATATTGTCACTACACCCTTGTCTAGTTGTGTTAGAATTCTCACTGGGGGAGGAGTTGTACCTTTTAGCCGTGTTTATAGATCTTATTCTGTAGTAATTCGTAGTAAAGAGATGAAAGCTCGACTTTTAGTCTTTTCTATTCTGAACTTCGATGTTGTTCTTGGGATGGATTGGTTAAGCAAGTACCATGCTTTCTTCGACTACTACGGGGGAAGCATTCTCTTTGGATTACCTGGCCAAACAGAGCTCGAGTTTGCACGAGGATCCACTGAGATGCATGATGGTGCTTAGATGGCATTTTAAGATGTCATTTATCACCCCATTATTTCAGAGTTCTAAGTCGTCTTTCCAGAAGATTTGTCAGGGCTACCTCCGGACAAAGATGTCGAATTCTCAATTGAGCTAACCCCAGTTGCAGCACCCATAGCGTCGCATGTTTGTAGATTAGAAAAGAAGGAGATGGATGAGTTGAAGGCGTAGTTAAAGGAGTTAGAGGTGAAGGCTTCATTCAATCGAGTGCATTACCTTGGGGAGCTCCATTATTGTTTATACCCAAGAAGGATGGGTCAGTGTGCATGTGCATTGACTAAAGAACCTTGAATACTGTGACTGTGAAGAATAAATACCCTCTGCCATGCATTGAAGACTTATTTGATCAACTTAGTGGAGCCAAGGTATTCTGGAAGATAGACTTGAGATCGGGATATCACCAGATGAAGGTGCGGAAGCAGGACATTCCGAAGACCGCATTCAGGATGAGATATGGACACTACGAGTTTATGGTTATGCCATTCGGGTTGACCAATGCTCTAGCTGTCTTTATGGACTTGATGAATCGAGTCATCCATCAGTATTTGACCAGTTCATGGTAGTCTTCATAGATGACATCCTTGTCTATTCGAAGAGCCACGAGGAGCATGAGAAGCACTTGTGGATTGGCTTAGAGACATTGGGGAGAGAGCGGTTATATGTGAAGCTCAGCAAATGCGAGTTCTTCTTGGATAAGGTCTTTTTTCTTGAGCATGTCGTCACTGGAGATGGTATTTTGGTAGATGCGGAGACAATCTCGACAGTTGAGACATGGCCTATTTCATTATCGGAGGTGAGGAGTTTTCTTGGACTTGAGGGATATTATCGACGGTTCATGAAAAACTTCTCGAGGATAGTAGATCCTATGACTCGGTTGACTTGCAAGGACCAAGAGTTCATATGGACGGATGAGTGTCAAGTCACTTTTGAGAAGTTGAAGAAGCGACTAACCACAACACCAGGTTTACCATTCCATCAAGATCAGGAGGCTACGTGATCTACAACGATGCATCGGGGAAAGGATTGTGATGTGTATTGATGCAGCATGTCAAGTTGATTGCCTATACATCTAGAAAGTTGAGA
The DNA here is from genome assembly GCA_036927795.1 of Iris macrosiphon. Lineage (NCBI taxonomy): Eukaryota > Viridiplantae > Streptophyta > Magnoliopsida > Asparagales > Iridaceae > Iris > Iris macrosiphon. The sequence continues at coordinate 104,353,978 of JAYESA010000010.1, read as the reverse complement.
GTACATGAGAAAAATTATCCAACTCATGACTTGGAGCTTGCTGCCATTATTTTTGCCCTGAAGCCATAGAGACATTACTTATATAGGGAACGAGTGCAGATCTATACTGACCACAAAAGCCTCAAGTATGTCTTCACGCAGAAGGAGATAAATCTGAGGCAAAGACGGTGACATAAATTGATGAAGGACTTCGAGATTTGGCTGCATTATCACCCGGACAAGGCTAACGTAGTAGCAGATGCGTTAAGCCACAATCCTATGGCACTATTCTTGATGACAAAGAGGGAGTTACTGGAGGACTTGTAGGAGCTTGGCATAGAGGTTGTATTACCAGGATCAGATGAGATACTAGCCAATTTGCAAGTGCAGTCATTGCTAGTAGAGAGGATCAGGGTAGCCTTACCTATGGATGCTAGATTCAGGAGGTTGAGAGAGAGGACCAAAGAAGGAGAGCAGACAGGATTGCGCATTCATGCTGATGGGACATTACGATGTGGTGATCGTCTATATGTTCCCAACGGAGAGCTTCGGCAGAAGATGATGATAGAGGCTCATAGCTCGATATATTCCATTCATTCGGGAGGCACCAAGATGTACCGCAACTTGCGACAATACTTTTGGTGGCATGTGATAAAGAGGGAGATAGCTCTCTTTGTGGCCAAATGTTTAGTATGTCAGCAGGTTAAGGCTGAACACCAGAGGACAGCAAGTTTATTGCAACCACTTCCGATTCTTGAGTGGAAGTGGGAGTACATCACTATGGACTTAGTCACAGGCTTTCCGAAGAGTCCAAGTGGGTGAGATGTTGTATGGGTGATAGTAGATCGGCTTACAAAGTCAGCTCATTTCTTGCCTTCTTGAGCTGGCCAGTCTACAGAAGCTTTGGCTGACTTATATATGAGGTAGATCGTGAGATTATATGGTGTTCCGGTTAGCATTGTGTCAGAAAGGGACTCGCGTTTTATATCTCACTTTTGGAGGAGCATCTTAGAGAGTTTTGGGACTCGTCTGAAGTTCAGTACATCTTATCATCCACAGACAGACGGGCAGTCGAAATGTGTAATTCAGACGCTGGAGGATATATTGAGAGCATGAATGCTGGGCTTTGGAGGATCATGGGAGGACCACCTACATCTTGTAGAGTTTTCCTACAACAATAGCTATCAAGCGAGCATCCGAGTGGCTCCCTTTGAAGGTTTGTATGGATGGAAGTATAGGTCTCATGTATGTTGGAGAGACATGGAAGAACATTAAATCTTGGGGCTAGAGTTGGTTGTCAGCACTATAGAGAAAGTAAAGAGGATACATTGGAACTTACGAGCAGCGCAAGACAGGCATAAGCAGTGGGCAGATCTTCATCGTCGTCCTTTGGAGTTCAAATAAGGCGATCATGTCTTCTTACGGATATCGCCAACTAGGGGCACTATTCGGTTTGGGGGATGCAGCAAGTTGAGTCTAAGGTACATTGGACCATTTGACGTGTTAGAATGAGTTAAAGAAGTTGCGTATCGACTGGCACTACTACATTCGCTTGAGGGAGTGCATGATGTATTCCAGGTATCGCAACTTAGGCGATATATGGCAGATAGCAGTCATGTTCTCAATCACTCCGAGATTACCATTGGGCCGAGCTTGTCATACCAAGAGCAGTCCATGGAGATTCTTGATCGTCGAGAGAAGGTATTGAGGAATCAGTCTATTCCCATGGTTCGTGTGTCATGGAGACATCACTTGCCATGAGAATCCACTTGAGAGCGCGAGGATGACATGCGCAAAAAAATTTCGTATATGTTCGAAGCTCAAGGTATGAATTACTTTGTTCTTTTCTACCATATAGCATTATCGTTTCCCTTTTGTGCTTTAGTTTTAATTTCGCGGACAAAATTTTTGTAAGTTGGGTAGGATATAAAACCCTCTATTTTTAAATTATAATTTTAGGTATTTATTCTTCTATTTATTTTGTTTATTTTATTTTCTCAATTACAATAGAGTTATTTAAAAAGAAGTTTCTTATATAAATATTTATCAAAATTATTTTATTAAATTATTATTTTATTTTTGTTAAAGTAATAAATTTTTCTGGAATTAAATTCATGTATAAAAATATTTTTTAGAAATTTTAGACTCTTATACGCACACACACACACACACACACACACATATATATATATATATATATATATATATATATATATATATATATATATATATATATAACTCGTTAAAAAAAAGAACCTAGACTCTACCCGACCCAGCGACCCCAAACCCGCAACCCTTACAGTACCGACCCCTTTTCTCTCTCTCTCTCTCTCTCTCTCTCTCTCTCTCTATATATATATATATATATATATATATATATATATATATATATATTTGAAACAAATGAAACCCTCACCCTAAGCTACGAGCAACTGCCCTAGCCATTCCCTCATCCAATCGAACACCCTGACCGCCGCAGATCGCCGGAGACCGCCGCCATCACCGCTGCACAGTCGCGCGTCCGCCGGAAGAATATCCGTTCCATCCTTTCGAACAGTCAGGTACCCATGTTTCCGCTCGTAATTCTTCATACCTACTTCACCTATTTTTGATCCAGTTGTTTAGATTGAATCACAACATGACCACCTTCAAATGTCTTCAAATAGTTTTATTCAAACAACTCTATTTCTATTTTTAATCCATCCGTGACTTTTCAAAAAATTTATTTTGAGGCATCATTATGTTTCATTTGGCCTTGCCATATTTGTTACATGAGTTGTGAGTCTCATGTAGGACACGAACTTTCGTATTAGGCTGGCCACCTATATGTAAATGTCGTACGACGGATAAGGAATAACTGCTAATAGAAATATCATATTTTAGCAGACTTAGCAGTTAATAGAGGTGTTTGCGTGATGGATTGACATGTTAGTAGCATTGGGTGGGAATAACAATAAATAAGCGTATGTGACTCCTTTACACTTTCCTTTTTTGGTTCGTAACATCCGCCACGTTATGACCCCATTTTTTACTGTAGGCCTATGAAGATCGAAAGACTATGCCAGTGGCCCCTGGATCTCCGAGAGAACTATGCCCATCCCATTATTTTAGCCAGATATTCCTTACGCGAGAAAGTTGTTCTTAAACTGCATATCACATAGACTGGTTAGGTGACCATGTGGATGTTTACTTTCAGTTCGTTATTGGCTTGCTTTTATGTATCTTGTTACGTCCTTCTGAGAACCTGGTCCCTTTCCAGGTATAGAAGATTAGAATTTTTCTCAGGAGTACGGATCGGGACCTGACTTATCATTCTCTGTCTATGAGGTCTTACCCTTTGAGTCCCATGATTACTTCTTAGTTGTTGGATCTTTTGTTGTTATTTATTTATTTGACATTTTATCTTATATTGGAGTTTCGTTCTCCTCTATCATTTCAGTTGATATAGTCGATTGGTAGTAGATTTGTCTCCACCTAATTATATTTCTTTTACTACTATGATTATATTAAATTTCTAACTCAAAATGTGGAATTCCAACCATTATGCATTGTGTTTCGAATTTCGTCTTTGCTTGGAAAACCAACCATCGCCTTATTTCACTGAAGATGTGCAACTCTGAACCATCATTTTCCTCTATATAAATAATAGAGTTGCTTGCTCGATTCTTCATTTCTTTATGCAAACTTGTCTTTGTTTCATGGCTTCACAAGATGCCTCTGAGCAGAGAATTAAGGAGGTTGATGGATTGACTACTCCTTCATCGATTGGAATTAACCCTAGTAGGACTTCCACTATTTCTATGGTGTCCTCTACGAAAGATGAGGAGGGAGTGGTCCCTATTAATCCGAGTAGATTAAATATTTTCCAGAATTCTGTTGGTCCTTCCTCGAAAAAACTCTTATTTCGGACAGATGTTAGCGACAGTCTTACTCCGTCTGTTGTCGTAGAGGAACGAGAAGATCATACCAGAATAATGGTTACCCATCGAACTATTGCATATTCTGATGTCTGCATTTTTTATGCTCTTGTAATATTTGTAAACAATTTAGAAGATTCTGACTCATCTTCTCCTTAAGTATTCGTATTGTCCTTTCCTCATTCTCCATCAACAAAGAAATTTTGTTTTACCTTAGTGATACTTCCAAATTGAGACCCATTGAATATATATCTGTTCAGAGGTATTATGGACATGACAAAATAACTCTTTGGGGGAATTTGATAGATTTATCACTAAAGGCATACTCATAATGAGTACAAATAATAAATTTTAAGGGACGCAATACTAACAGATGTGATATGGACGTGATAGATCACTAGTTTATTCCATTGGAGAAGAGAAGAAAGATTAGTTCAAGGGCGAACTATTTTTTTTTTAAGGGATAATAAATGGAACATGATTCTGAGGTAATATGGACAAGAATCACATTACACTTATTAACTGGTGAATAAATACGTGAGATTATTCCCAATCCAACTGGGAATCAGGAATAGGATATCCTTAAAATAATTGAACTTTAAGAATGGAATATTATTGTTGGAGAAAATCATTTAGATGATATCAATGAGTGTGTTCCGTTGGATCTGAGTATTGTACCGCTGGAAAACTTTGAGGACCCATTATCCATGTCTTATTCGAAAATGAATATAGGTTATAGTTCGAGAGGCCGTATAGGCTACGAGTTGCTGGAGATTAAAGATGTATTTGCTGTACATCTTATTTTAATCTGCTGGAGATGGACAGTAATTTGTCGTGCTTAGACATAATACTTCTTGGAGAATTTGTCGTTGATACGCATCATTATCAAATCTTCATTAGGCTTAGCGAGCATGTAGGCTCCGTTGAAGAATATTGTCTCCACCACATAAGGACCTTCCCATTTATGTTGGAATTTGCCTTTGCTCTTATGGGTTGTGATCATAGGTCTCCTTACTGTAAGGACCAATTCACCGACCTGGAATATTCTTTCCTTGACCTTTCGATTAAAAGCTCTAGAAATGCGTGCTTGGTATAGTTTAATACGTTGTTGAACGTGCAGGCACTTTTTATCCAATGCTTCTAATTCTTGCAGGTGCAATCGATCATTATTCTCTACTATTAGCTTATTAGCAATGGCTATTCTAAGAGAAGGTATCTAGATTTTGAGCAGAAGAACTACTTCACATTCGTAGATCAAAGAGAATGGTGTACAACTAGTTGGAGTTCAACTGTTGTACGATAAGCCCATAAATACTCCCCGAGTTTCTCATTCCAATCGAGTTTGTTGGATGAGACAAACTTTTTAAGGAGTTTGATTATGGTCTTGTTGAAGGCTTTCACTAAGCCATTGGCTGTTGGATTGTATGTCGTAGATGTTATATTCTGGATTCTAATCTTGTCACATAATCGATAAAATGCTTGACTGGCAAATTGTGGCCCATTATCATGTATTATCCTCTGGGGAACACCGAAATGATAGATAACATGGTGTATGACGAAGTTAATTACGTTGGACATCTTAACTTCGATGAGCGGGACTACTTCTGTCCATTTCGAGTAGTAATCAGCTATTGCAAGTATAAACAATGTCCTCTAGAAGAAGATGGACAGATCGGACCAATAATATCTACTCCCCAAGCTTCAAAAGGTTAGGAAGCAGATGTAGGGTGTTAGAACTCTTTTGGTTGGTGGATAAAATCAGCATGGATTTGGCATGACTTATATTTCTGAGCATAATCTATGATATTTGCCACCATGGTGGGCCAATAATAACCCATTCTCCTGAGGCGGTCTTATAATTTAGGACCTGGCTGATGTGCTACACAGATGCCATTATGAGCTTTACGGAATGATTGTCTTGCTTCAGGATTGGAAAGGCAACGTAGTATAGAAGCATAAAAAGTGTACCTCAGATAGATGTCATATTTTTCTACAAATAAACTCAATAGTAGAAGAATGTCACACTTTCTACTTGTTCTATAAGAAAGACAAGCATTTTCTTACTTTGGCGCTCTTTTCATTAATTTCAGAGGATGTCGCACTATTCAGAGTGTAGAAAAGTGGCACACTTTCTTAATGTTACGAAAGATGGCGCACAAACAATCTTCTCTCTCTCAACATTTAATGCAGCAGACTGACAAGTGAAAAAGAAAGAAACTGAAGAGTCAGAGGTCATTATTATAGCGGAGATAGGACATGCAGACCCCGGTTGTCATTTAGCGACCCAGCTACAGTGCTATTATCTTCAAAAGTGTGCCGTAAAAGTGTACCTCAGTGTCATTCTCTTCAAAAGTACACCGCAGTGCCATTTTCTTCAAAAGTGCGCCTTAGTGCCATTCTCTTCAAAATTGCGCCGTAGTGCCATTTTTAAAAAGTGCGTCACTACGCCAACTCCTTCAAAAGTGTGCCTCAGTGTCATTTTTCTCAGAAGTGCGCAGTAGTGACATTCTCTTCAAAAGTGCTCCACAATGCCATTCTCTTCAGAAGTGCACCCAGTGCTATTTCTTCAAAAGTATGCCTCAGTGCCATTCCCCTTAAAATTGTGTCGTAGTGTCATTCTCTTCAGAAGTGCATCGCGATGCCATTCTTACTAAAAATGTGCCAGTCTCCAAACGACTCCAAAAGTGCTCATACTATCCTAATCAATAGTGAGAAGTTACGAATGCGTGTTTTACATATCGTACTTCTCGTGAAAGGTGTACAAATAACTGTTCTCCATGACTTATGCTTTCCTCGTATAGGAAGCTACGTGTCAAGCAGGCAGCAAGTTGTGCACCCACTTATACAGAATATAGGGTGTTAATCCACCAAAAGTGTGCACATAATGGTAAGACAGTGTTTATTATCCATAGTGCACGCACCCTCTCGTAATCGCCTCTAAAACCTATAAATGGGAACACACACAGAGGACATGGACGAACAGAGAGATAAAAATGAGGCTAGAATTCTCAATTCTTTGAAATTCAAGAGCAGAGTGAGAGAAATATAATCTTCTCTTGCCATTGTGCCAGTGCTTTCTTATTGTTCAACTCTCTAAGTTGTTCGCAACAATCTTCAAGTCTTACAAATTCAAGAGCAGAGCGAGAGAAATAGAAACTTCTCATACCACTGTGCCAAAGCTTTCTTATTGTTCAACTCTCGAAGTTTTTCGTAGCATTTCCTACACTTCTTTGTCGTCGTATACATTTCTTCATGGTCGAGTGGTCCAAGGAGTAAAGTGATCGTTTGAAGATCACATTTCTATAACTATACTTCCCCAGAATAAATTGTACTTAGATTCCTGTTTAGGATCTTCTTTTGAACTTTTTAACAGTTTGTAACACAAAAGTTACGTATAAAAAAATTTTCTTGCAAAAAAAGATGGCGACTCTACTGGGGACTTCCTTCTCCTCTGACGAGAAGGCGATAGCTTAACTCAATATTGATTCTGTTGGCTCAACGTAGAACACCTTGGTCGTGAAGTTCGACCAACATGCATATGAAAAAATGCTCTATTCTGGGGGTAGTGTTCACCCCTCATCCACACTCAAGTCGAGGAAAACTCGTAAAGTGTGGGTGCCCAAACCTCATTATGCATATCCCAAAGTTGCTGCCAACAATGAAAAGAGCATTCTGATTGACGAGAGTTCCTTTATCAATTATGTTCAGATTAATGACTTGGTGGACAATTTCCTTGCGTTAAATATGGGATACAATTCGCGCAACTTGCACAATTTCAAGCAAAGGGTGATTGATACCCAAGCTTCTGAATCCCTTGCGTTAAACATGGGATACAATTCGCACAACTTGCACAATTTTGATCAGAGGGTGATCCACACCAAAACTCCTTAACCAGCACATATTTGTTGTAATATGTGAGGCAAGCAAGCATGGACACCACTGTCCAAAATAACCAGCGCACAAATGAAGTATTGTTCAGGGAGAATCACTCTTCTAACATCTTGATTACACGCACAATGGAGGGAAAATCATGCGCCACTCATATAAAATTAAATGCGTGTAGACAAAGTGAGCCAACTTCATCTGCACAACAGAATGTGCGCCGAACAGGAGAAATTTCTACACAATATGCTGATTGTGCACGTCTGCACAAGAGGGCTGTTAGAGAAAACTTTATCTCCTCCCTGAAGAGTAAAAACTCGAGATATGATGAATCACTTGCCAATCAAGCCAGCACATCGCTCTATACACAAGGGACCAAAAATGTGCACAAAAGATTCAATATTTCTCATGTAAAGAGGCAGAGTCTGCCCTCTTCCTCCTCTTCTCTCCTCTTTTTTGATTTACGTGACTTTATTATACAAAAACATAAGGAGAGGCCCCCCCTGACATTCAATACAAGAAAAATGATCATTTACGGCACGCGAAATATGCCGTAAAAGATCTTTTAGGACGTACATTTTTGTGCTGTAAAAGGCCATGCCGTAAATAATCCTTTTATTTATGGCGCGCATTCGAACATTGTAAATGACCCTCTCTATCATTTTTATAATGCGCATTTGAACGCTGTAAATGATCCTCTTAATCTTTTTTATTACACACATTCAAGCATTGTAAATCATTATCTCCATGTTTTTTACAACACGCATTCAAACGCTGTAGATGACCCTCTCCATCTTTTTACAACGCACATTAGAACATTGTAAATGGCCCTATTCATCTTTTTTACAACAGATATTTGAACGCTGTAAATGATCATCTCCATCTTTTTTACTTCGCCTTCCCGTTGCGTCCTCATCCAGTTCTTGCAAATATTTCAACACCTTTTCTGCTGATAAAAATACCACAAAAAGACACTTACTCATAGACTATTAGTATGCTGATATTGGTTTCTAATTATAAATAACAAGAAATCATTGATCTCACACACCATCCAACCTATTTTTCTAACAAATATACAGTACATGCAACATGAGAACGGGAAATGCTAAACAAATTAACATCAACTTGGAGAAAAAGAATAGTACAATCAATCCACGGACCCTTAAGAAAAATTTATAGGACCTTGCCATACTAGAAAAGAGTGATTTGTAGCTCAACAAGAGGCTATCGAAGCCAGATGTGTCGTTGCTCGGCACACATGTAAACCCCCTGATTTTGCAAGAATTTTAAATTGGGATTTTTCACAATTTGCTGGAATTTTCTGGAAATTTTCTGTAATTAAAATCAGGGTTTTAATTATTAAATGATTTTTAATTGTTAATAAATAATATTAAAATATCATGGAAACAATATTTTTTGGTGTAAAATGGAAAACTGGACTTAGGATAATTTTTCTGGATTTTATTGGGCCTCAGACCTATTTTTAAATACCCAAAAACTATTTACTTATTTATTTATTTATTTATTTATTTACTGATTTTTATTATTATTATTATTATTATTATTATTAGTGTTATGTTTCGGCCCGGCCCAGTGGGCCGAAGCCCAGCCAAGCCCAGCCAGCCCTGGTTAGCGGGTCGGGCGGGTCCGCCCAACCCGGAACCCGCGCCCGACCCGACCCGACCCGGTCCCCATTCCCTTCCCCACGCTGTGCAGCCCAATTCCCCCGCGCCACCGCCCGGGTTCTCCGCCGCCTCCGCCGGAACGAGCCACGACCCCCCCCTCGGCGCGCCTAACCCGGCCACGACCCCTCGCCTGAGCCCTATTTAAACCCCCTACCTCCTTCTTCCTCCCCCAAACGCAAGCCCTAACCCTAACTCCGGCGACCCGACTCCGGCCACCTCCTCTTCTCCTTCCCCACGCCCGGAACCCTCCGTCCACCTCCCTCAGCCGCTAGCTCCGCCCCTCCAGCGTCTAACCACCCGACTCCAGCGCCTCCTCCTCCATTTCCTCCGCCCGCCGCCTCCGGTGACCCGATCGACGACCCCCCTGCCAGCAGCGCCCGAGCCCGGCGACGCCTCGCCGACCGTTGGCCAGTCCCGCGCAGCTCCGACGACCTCTGCCCTAGGTCGGACATGGCTGACCCGGACACAGCAGGACGCGGACATGTGGACACGTCCAGGACGCGTGTCGGACACCTAAAACCCCGTTTCGAGGAGCCAGTTCAGGTACTCGTATCTCGCACCTCGTATCTCCGATTTCGATTCCGTAAATTGCAACGCATAGCCTGTATGACCCTCTCGGTGCCCGGACAAACCGCTCGGGGCATCCGTCCTGTGGTGATCGCACACCGCGATCCAAAAATGGGAAAAACTAGACCCTGTTTCACCCCGGAACTGAGTACGCCCCGCCAAACGGGATGACTTGGTCGCGTGCGGTCTTCACAGATACGTGCGCACCGTCGATACGGACGTGTGGGATTTCGCGGAAGCTGATTCGGGTGTGTGTGCACACCGAAATCAACGCGTATCCGCGGACATCGCTCCGTATCCGACTTTTTTGCAATTCACCCCAACTTTGCGTACACACGTCGGATCGAGACTAAACTTGCGCCATCGGACTCGTAGCGATACGCTGGTCCTGTGGGTCAAGTTTGGTTCGATTCTGAGAACGTTGACGAAATTGCGTGTCGTGGGCCCCACAGGCCCCGCTCGACGGGCGATTTTGTGATCGACTCATCGGAATCCAATTCTGGAAGTTTCGTTGGGTTCGTAGCATCGTTCCTGACCTGTTGACACTAAGTTTGGTGAAATTGGAGACCTTTGACCCTGACACGTTTTTTGGTGCAAAGCGGGCCCACATGCGAATCCCGTTTTGACCCAAAATTGCTATTTTTGTCCTTGTCTCCAAATTGGACTCAAGGACAGGCGTTTCTAGCTATTTGATATCTTCTGAGCATGATGGTAATGTTTATTTCAGCATCCGGAGACATTTTTGGAATTTTCCCAAGGATAGAACTGTAGTTGGGATCCAAACATCAGGCAAGTACCTGCACTTCAAGTTTAATCTTTATATTGTGATAAATTAATTCCTTGCTCTACTAGTACCATTGATGATTACACTTAGTGTTAGATTTTGGACTTTCATGTCTTGCTTTTCGTGTCGGGTGGGAGAATACTAGGAGGCATGTAGTTTACCCTTCCCCCTATCGTGACGAATAGCTGTTGGTACACGACTGTCCATCAGCCGGATCTCGATTATTCATTGTGTTATAGCCGCCTAGGACGGCCTTATTAGCCTTATAAACCCCTACATGCCAACTATGTATTCTAAATACACAAGTTCACACACATAGTTTCTTGTCTTGTTGCAGTTCCTGTTGTCTTGTTGCGGTTTCATTTACTTGTCTCATTTATTCCTGTTTTACTCATATCCCTGTTTACAGCATTTAACTCTTAGTTATTATTACTTCTTATTTATACATATTCTCAACATGATACTTAGTCAGTTCTTTTCTACTTGTCATAAATATTTAGTTTAATCTTTGTTGTGCATTGTGTACTTTGCTCCTTTCCTGACTGGATCCGTTGATTTAGGCGATGATGAGGACTATGCCCCCACCTTTTATGGTCCCTATGAGGTAGCAGGTGATACTTTTGAGGAGTCGGTTCCTACTCAGGAGACTACTTTTGAGGAGTAGTCAGCCAGTTAGCTAGTATTTTCTTTCAGCACAATACTCGAGTTTGTCCCCGATTTATCTTCTGGTTTTGTATAAACTATGAATCTGGTTGTCACATTTATTCATTTGAAATCTTAGCATTCCTATTTCCTGTGATTATCCTTGCCTGTTTATTCTTGTGGATGAGCTAGATGTTAAATTACCTATGAATATGATCTAGACAGCGTACTACCGCCGACACAGCGGCGTAGGCTGGACGTACCCACGTACTCGTGCCCGAATATCCGGGTGCGGGTCGTGACACATTTTTATGGTGGCCATGCAGGTCAACGACTAAATTGTTCGATTTCAACTTAGGGACCGAACAGGCCTGCAATAAAATTGAGGATTTTAGGAAAAGCTCATCCACTTGATTAAATCGTTCTTGATATCCATATCGACTTCGAATTATTTTATTGACTTGCATCCTGCCTTGATTCCTGTGCGCCTCTTATCGTTTATTTTGGATGCAGAGTAATGGATCTACCAGCAAGCGACGAAATTTCTACAAAGATCACCACGAGGTGCTGTGATAAACCAACAAGCTCTACCAGCACTCGAACCGAGACCACCCTTGGTACCACAAGCAGCACTCTTCCAACAGGCCCAGCAGCAGCAGAGTAATCCACCACCAGGACGCGGACAAGCTTTCGCAATGACTTTGGAGGACGCGCGGACTCTTGGAGTAGCTAATGCGCGTAAGTGATTCGTAGATACCGTTTCTAGTATTGTTTAGCTCGTGCCTATTGGTTCGTGACCTCAGCCCCAATCTAGTAATTTTGAACTTGCTAATAACCTGATATGCTTTTATATTAGATTGTAGAGTCTTTTGTTATTGTGCTTATTGTGTGTTGTTTCGTGAACTTAAATAATTTGTACCTCCTTTCATCATCATCTAGCGCACTTAATTTTGTTGTACTTGACTTATGCTGCTATTCTATAGCCTAGTTTTGCAAGCCTACTCTTTATCAGGCTTGTCCATGACATATGTGTTATTGAGGCCTGATCAACCCCACTAATACAAGTGTCTATTCAGAATCAGTGTATTACGGTCTGATCAACCTTAGTGCATTTTGGTTCGCACTTCGCACGACTACTTTACGTGGATTGAGATATATAGTTGGCTAGTATACTTGCCCCTAAATATGTCCGAGCATATCGTATCAGTTACATAACTGTACTAATACGAACATGCGAACAAGTGATTACCAGAATAGAATTTCAATCCATAACCGCTTGACAATTCCCATTTGAATTCTTTAAACGCCTTGATCCCTATACTTCTGTTATATCACCTCATCCTTGAACTCTTTAATATTGATCTTCGTCTTCCCTTATTTCGGAAAGACGGAATCTTGTGCTTGGTATAAATTTGATATATAGATAGTACTAGGTATACCCCTCAGACCGGTCGAATTAATGATGACCCTTTATGATTAAGGGAATACCATAGGTGATGTGTTGGTGTTAAAGACTTAAGGATTCAATATCATGATTAAATAAGTTGGGACATAGCTTTACTAGTTGTATAGCCTTAGAGGATAGATGGGTAAAATCTAAGTTGGGTAGAGACCGTAATGTTCACTTGAGAGGAATCCTTTAGACTGTAATCAAGTGAGATTGGATAGAGAGAACCCTACCATATTTTTAATTTCGAGGACGAAATTTTTTATAAGTTGGGTAGATTGTAAACCCCCTGATTTTGCAAGAATTTTAAATTGGAATTTTTCACAATTTGCTGGAATTTTCTGGGAATTTTCTGTAATTAAAATCAGGGTTTTAATTATTAAATAATTTTTAATTGTTAATAAATAATATTAAAATATCATGGAAACAATATTTTTTGGTGTAAAATGAAAAACTGGACTTAGGGTAATTTTTCTGGATTTTATTGGACCTCAGACCTATTTTTAAATACCCAAAAACTATTTACTTATTTATTTATTTATTTATTTATTTACTAATTTTTATTATTATTATTATTATTAGTGTTATGTTTCGGCCCGGCCCAGTGGGCCGAAGCCCAGCCAAGCCCAGCCAGCCCTGGTTAGCGGGTCGGGCGGGTCCGCCCAACCCGGAACCCGCGCCCGACCCGACCCGGTCCCTATTCCCTTCCCCACGCTGTGCAGCCCAATTCCCCCGCGCCACCGCCCGGGTTCTCCGCCGCCTCCGCCGGAACGAGCCACGACCCCCCCCTCGGCGCGCCTAACCCGGCCACGACCCCTCGCCTGAGCCCTATTTAAACCCCCTACCTCCTTCTTCCTCCCCCAAACGCAAGCCCTAACCCTAACTCCGGCGACTCGACTCCGGCCACCTCCTCTTCTCCTTCCCCACGCCCGGAACCCTCCGTCCACCTCCCTCAGCCGCTAGCTCCGCCCCTCCAGCGCCTAGCCACCCGACTCCAGCGCCTCCTCCTCCATTTCCTCCGCCCGCCGCCTCCGGTGACCCGATCGACGACCCCCCTGCCAGCAGCGCCCGAGCCCGGCGACGCCTCGCCTACCATCGGCCAGTCCCGCGCAGCTCCGACGACCTCTGCCCTAGGTCGGACACGGCTGACCCGAACACAGCAGGACGCGGACACGTGGACACGTCCAGGACGCGTGTCGGACACCTAAAACCCCGTTTCGAGGAGCCAGTTCAGGTACTCGTATCTCGCACCTCGTATCTCCGATTTCGATTCCGTAAATTGTAACGCGTATCCTGTATGACCCTCTCGGTGCCCGGACAAACCGCTCGGGGCATCGCGTCCTGTGGTGATCGCACACCGCGATCCAAAAACGGGAAAAACCAGACCCTGTTTCACCCCGGAACTGAGTACGCCCCGCCAAACGGGACGACTTGGTCGCGTGTGGTCTTCACAGATACGTGCGCGCCGTCGATACGGACATGTGGGATTTCGCGGAAGCTGATTCGGGTGTGTGTGCACACTGAAATCAACGCGTATCCCCGGACATCGTCCCGTATCCGACTTTTCTGCAATTCACCCCAACTTTGCGTACACACGTCGGATCGAGACGAAACTTGCGCCATCGGACTCGTAGCGATACGTCGGTCCTGTGGGTCAAGTTTGGTTCGATTCTGAGAACATTGACGAAATCGCGTGTCGTGGGCCCCACAGGTCCCGCTCGACGGGCGATTTTGTGATCGACTCATCGGAATCCAATTCTGGAAGTTCCGTTGGGTTCGTAGCATCGTTCCTGACCTGTTGACACTAAGTTTTGTGAAATTAGAGATCTTTGACCCTGACACGTTTTTTGGTGCAAAGCGGGGCCCACATGCGGACCCCGTTTTGACCCGAAATTGTCATTTTTGTCCTTGTCTCCAAATTGGACTCAAGGACAGGCGTTTCTAGCTATTTGATATCTTCTGAGCATGATGGTAATGTTTATTTCAGCATCCGGAGACATTTCTGAAAATTTCTCGAGGATAGAATTGTAGTTGGGATCCAAACATCAGGCAAGTACCTGCACTTCAAGTTTAATCTTTATATTGTGATAAATTAATTCCTTGCTCTACTAGTACCATTGATGATTACACTTAGTGTTAGATTTTGGACTTTCATGTCTTACTTTTCGTGTCGAGTGGGAGAATACTAGGAGGCATGTAGTTTACCCTTCCCCCTATCGTGACGAATAGCTGTTGGTACACGACTGTCCATCAGCCGGATCTCGATTATTCATTGTGTGATAGCCGCCTAGGACGGCCTTATTAGCCTTATAAACCCCTACATGCCAACTATGTATTCTAAATACACAAGTTCACACACATAGTTTCTTGTCTTGTTGCAGTTCCTTTTGTCTTGTTGCAGTTCCTTTTGTCTTGTTGCGGTTTCATTTACTTGTCTCATTTATTCATGTTTTACTCATATCCCTGTTTACAGCATTTAACTCTTAGTTATTATTACTTCTTATTTATACATATTCTCAACATGATACTTAGTCAGTTCTTTTCTACTTGTCATAAATATTTAGTTTAATCTTTGTTGTGCATTGTGTACTTTGCTCCTTTCCTGACTGGATCCGTTGATTTAGGCGATGATGAGGACTATGCCCCCACCTTTTATGGTCCCTATGAGGTAGCAGGTGATACTTTTGAGGAGCCGGTTCCTACTCAGGAGACTACTTTTGAGGAGTAGTCAGCCAGTTAGCTAGTATTTTCTTTCAGCACAATACTCGGGTTTGTCCCCGATTTATCTTCTGGTTTTGTATAAACTATGAATCTGGTTGTCACATTTATTCATTTGAAATCTTAGCATTCCTATTTCCTGTGATTATCCTTGCCTGTTTATTCTTGTGGATGAGCTAGATGTTAAATTACCTATGAATATGATCTAGACAGCGTACTACCGCCGACACTGCGGCGTAGGCTGGACGTACCCACGTACTCGTGCCCGAATATCCGGGTGCGGGCCGTGACAACACACGTTTGATCCGACAAGAAGGCACATTCCTCTGGCGAGTACGCCCACGAATCAACCTAGTCGTAACAGTACCCAAACTCACTGCCGATGCACAAATCAGGATCAGTGTCGAACACTCTCATGTCCAATCTCGGCAGCTTGACTCAACGATTTCTCCTAGCTCATGACGAAGGAGTCAATCAAGTATATCTTCATGTACATGAACGTGCAACTTCGCATGTACAACTGAAAGTTAAAAAAATGTTGTAACCTTTTTGTTTGCTTGACTGCATCATTTTTTGTGGAGGAATGTCAAGCATTTGTACCAAAAAATAAATAAAAAGAAGTAAAACTTACATTTGGTGAAGAAATTGATGCACCAATGTGAACACTTTGGGAACCTTATTACTGTGGAGAATCTCATAAAACTTATGATGAGGGTAGCAATGTGAATACGAGAACAATCCGCTGAAGAAGGATTGGTTATGGCAACTTCCTGCCATTGCGCCAAATTAAATTCTTGAAAACTGATAATTAAGTTGTGAATAGATTTGAAGGTTAAAATATTTGACCAGGCAATCCTTGTGGTGGCGGCACGTTGGCCTGCTCCTCCTCCGCATCTTGGGTAGTCTTGGATCCAACCACGGTTTTGTAGCATTGGAAAGTGCGGTTTGGTTCAATATGCAAATGTCAAGGTCATCAAATACTAACAAAAGATCAATATTTAGAGATTTGTCAAATGAGGACTCAGTATAATATTGCAGCATGAAGTCGAATACACTAAGACATTCAAAGAGGAAGATTTATTTTGTGGGGAACAACTTATAGAATCAAAAAGTAATTGCCATCCAACGTCGGCTACTTGCTCGCTGCCTTTTCCGTCCCCGTCCTCTTTACTGATATCCTCAAAAAATTTGAACTAAAATTAAATTTTAAGATCCAAAAAACTCTAGATCAAACAAAATTTCTACAAAAATAAAGTGAATAACAAGAAGATCTTTACTTGGCAATACCCTTGTTCGATGCGTCGGACTTTGTTTTCACTTCTTTCATGGCGGAATCAGCGAGAGAGGAAGAAAAAAAAAGTCAGATCTGTGAGAAATCAGGAAATTTTCGGCAGAAAGTTGATGAAAAATATGAATAAATTAGGGTTTCACCTGGTGTTAAGATTGGAGTGATAAAAATAGTTGGACAGATCTAGTAAGGATCGGTAGGTCTAAAAAGTTAGGAGAGAGGTTTTCATTGTTTGGTAACACTTTTTGTTGGAATGAAAATAGAGGAGGGAAATAAAAACATAAGAGGAAAATAAAAAATGCGTGTGAAATTTGTGCGGGAATTTGAAAATTTTAAGGGTGCGTTTGGTACGCGAAATTCTATATAGTCGAAAATTCTATATTTTCAGGATTCAAATTTCAAGTAGTTAAATTTTCTGGAAAACTAAATTATCATTTTCTGTGTCTATACAAATATTTTGGGGAAAAAAATTGAAAGAAAAACGAAAAAATGAAAAAAGGGGAAAAATCCAAAAAACCGAAAAAAAACCAAGAAAAAAAGATCAAAAAATAAAAAAACGAAAAATAACAAAATAGAAAAAGAAAAAGAAAAAAAATATAAAAACGACCAAAAACGAAAAAAAGGCTAGAAACGATCAAAAACGAAAAGCAAACAAAAAACGATAATAAAGAAAAAAAAAAGTAAAAAAACAAGCAAAAAAGGCAAAGAAAAGACTAAAAATAGAAAAAGAAGAGAAAACGATAAAAAACGACAAAAACGACAAAAAAAGAAAAATGGCCAAAAATAAAAAAGACAAAAAAAGATAA
This sequence comes from Iris macrosiphon, assembly GCA_036927795.1. Classification (NCBI taxonomy): domain Eukaryota; kingdom Viridiplantae; phylum Streptophyta; class Magnoliopsida; order Asparagales; family Iridaceae; genus Iris; species Iris macrosiphon. Next base: position 104,336,263 of record JAYESA010000010.1, on the reverse strand, counting down.
AAAAACAAATAAAAATGATCAAAAACGAAAAAAAACAAAAAAAATCGAGAAAAATGATCAAAAACGAAAAAAAGATCAGAAACGAAAAAAAGGACAAAAATGAAAAAGTCCAAAACAACAAAACGACTAAAAATGACTAAAAACAACAAAAATTTGATAAAAACGACTAAAAAAGGATAAAAAGGACAAAAAATGTAATCAATAACGACAAAAAAAGACTAAAAACAACCACAAACAACTAAAAAAAATAATAATAATAGCGACCAAAAATGATCAAAAGAACTAAAAATCGCAATAAATGACTAAAGAGATAATAAAAAAACGACAAAAATAACTAAAAACGATAAAAAAGAACAAAAATGACTAAAAATGATCAAAAATGACCAAAAAGTGACTAAAATTGATAAAAAATAAAAAAGACCAAAAAACGACCACAAACGACTAAAAACGACAAAAAAACTAAAAAAAGTCTAAAAAAGAAAACTTAAAACTTAAAATGATAAAAAATGATAAATACGACAAAAATGGAAAAAATAATTAAAAATGTAAAAAATGAATAAAAATGATCAAAAACGACAAGAAAATGTCAAAATACGAAAAATGAAAGCTAAAGTGACAACACCCTCCGGTCCCTTCAGACAGGTTGACTTAGAACTTTGAAAGATCAAAAACCTTTACCAAATGACTAAAATCGACCAAAAAGATCAAAAACGAAAAAATAGACCAAAAACGGAAAAAGCAAAAAAAGATAAAAAACGATAAAAAGATATCAAAAAAAGAAAAATACTTGAACAAAATTTTTTTTTGCCCGTACAAAAAATATATATACTTACCTATTCTTAAGGGATAGGGTTCCTATGTTTCGTTGGTAAATTATTTATTCGGTTATTCGTAATTTCTGGAAATACTTATTTACTAAACAAACATGGTAATAGATTTGCACAATAAAAATTTTCGAGATTAAAAAAAAGATTACCGCGTCCCAAACGTCCCCCAAGTAAAAAAAATTTACAAGGAGAAAAACTAAAAATAAATATCTTTCACAACGTGTTGAAGCACGCCGTAAATGAGTCATCTTTCACAACGCACAAACTTGCTTGTCGTAAAAGAGTCTTCAATTACAACGCGCAATAATGCATGCCATAAATGAGTCTTCAATTAGAACGCGCAATAATGCATGCCTTAAATGAGTCATCAACCACAACGCGCAATAATGCATGCCGTAAATGCGTCCTCAACCACAACGCACAAAAATGCATGTCGTAAATAAGTTTTCATTCACAACTCGCAAGGCAAACATGTTGTAAAAGAGTACAAAATCAGCTCTTTTATGGCTCACAAATTTGCACGCTGTAAAAGTGTGTCATTTACAACGCGCAGCCGATGCGCGTCGTAAATTGTGCGCCGTAAATGCTACATTTTCTTGTAGTGATTACACCGGTATTTCCTAATGAACATCATTACAATTGTCATAAAGTTATAATCGAATGTTGTTGTGCATTAGCAAAACGGTATGTGTTTGAACGATTGACTTACACTATATCTCTTTAGCCTCAACATACAAAGCAAGTTTACAACCAGGAGCACAATGACAAACCACTTTTTGCTTCAACATATACGGCTTTGCATCTTTCCCGTGGTAGGAGACAATCAGGAATAAGTTCTTCAAGAACACCCAGTTAGAGGAGATTTGATCAAATCGTCGACTCCTTTGAAGGAGTATACCAAAATACCGGTTCTCGAAGACGGGAGCTCATTCGTCACGAGAATCCCCATTCCTCAAAATTCGAGGCTGGGGTAGAAATCCTCCTGATTCTGAAACTGATTGTGTAGACTCAAACTACACGGTTCTTTCCACCAATCCCTCTTCCGTATAAAGGTATGTTAGTGTTTACGCCGTTGGTGATGAACAAGACGCTTCTCCATCAGAAGCTACTGAACAACACCTCAACTCGCTAGAGGCCGCTCTCAAGGATATGCACACTATGATGCAAAATATGCATCAAATGATGACAGCCCAATATTCTGCTACACCATCACCCGTTTAAGTGGCTTCATTCATACCTGCGCAGCCTACTCCTGGAACAACACCTCTGCAAGCTAACACAAGTCCAGAAGCGGTCATAAACCAAGAGTCAGTAGCGCCAACTCTTAATCCCCTCAATATTATGGGTGGATCTCCGTCGGTGATGATTCCTGTTCAACCAGGATCCTATCAGTCAGCTGCACCACTCTGACCAGAAAATCCTCTTGAAGCTATCCGAGAGTTACGTGCACAGGTCGATGTTTTAAAGAACAAAGACCAACTCCGTAAGCTGGGGGTAAAATAGCCTTATTCTCCGTATTGGGATAATGTCTCGTTCCCTTATAAATACAAACCCCAATCGATAGTTTTGTTTGAAGGCAGGACATCACCGAGCCAATATATCAATTACTTCCATATAATGATGACTCATCTACAAAAAAAGGATGCACTCCTTACCAGATTATTTGTGGGATGCTTGGCCGACATAGCCTACGATTGGTATCACAGTTTACCTGATAACTGCATATCCTCGTTTGATGACATGAAGTATTTTTTCCTCTTACGATTATACGAGGAAGGTATGGATATGACTATGTCTTCAATCATCGATAATAAATAGAAGGAGAAAAAATTTGCAACAACAAAAAGAAGCTCCTGGACAGGTCCAACTTAATTTTAAGATTGGACGACGTTCATCATCGGGGCCGAAGCTGCTGAAGGCAATGCAAAAATGGCACACAATTTGGGGTTACAAATGACCAATGCGGAAGGGAAGCGTCCCTCCAATAGAGTGAATAATCGTAACAGCAAAGAAAATGAGGCCTTGGCGATAAATCTGTCAAAGCAACCCACCTATCCTCTATCACAAAATCCTACAGAGTCCTCCAGGTCTAAGAAAGAATATTACTTTGATGAGAGTGATATCCCTAGAATTGTTGAATACATGATAAAAAGCAACAAGGTGTTGTTGCCTGAAGTCAGGCGACCAAATAAGGTTGGTAAAACAGATGTACTGCTTGTACCATTATCATGCCCTTTCTTGGGGTGACTCTGTGGGTTAGTCTCGTCGTAGCCTAATCTACTACGGGATTTATTGGACTGTCCTTGGAGTTATAGAGGAATATGTCGTCCCTTGCCAAAGTTCAAACCTTCAGCTTTCAAAAAATGACACCCTATTTTTTTATCAGGAGTACAGCTTGTTGGCTGTATTGATAAAATTGGGGGCGATCCTCCTCAAGCATCTGAGTCGAGGTCAATGCTTTAATGGTTGTAGAAAGAGGAGGAAGAATTTGTGTACGAACACCTTCATAAGCGCTAAAGATTTGTTATGCCCTATATAGCGGTACACTGCCAATCATGGACCATTGCTGGTGCGTCAAGCGAAGCTTGCGAGTAGAGCTTGGTGGGGCAATATTCATATTTCAAAATCTGACATCGAAAGATACATCTTCCCAATGTTGGTCCTGATCTCTGTCTGAATGAGGATCCAAATAAATCATATTGCATGATTTATACTTCTTACCCTTCTTAGATTTTGAATTAGAAGATGCTGATCCCTGGTCCCAATCTGACAGCAGATCGGGATGAATCCACATAATATCGCCATGATCTGTGATAAGAGGCATCAATTCCTCTGTTTGCCTTTTAGACGGCGAAAGATTTACCACTTCCATCATAGTTTGAGGTATTGGAAAAGATTTACCACTTCCATCATAGCTCCAGGTATTGGGACGACGCTGTTCAGGACTTCTTGTGCTGGAAATTCACTGAATTGAAGAAAAACTATATTGGCAGTGATTGTCTTTTCTTCGTTGTAAAGGGTGATAGTTTTAGCATCTATCAACTTCTGTATCTTTCTTTTCAAGACATAACAAGCCTTGGTAGGGTAATTTATGTATCGGTGGTACAAGCAGTACTTCAGATCGTCTGTTTTACTAGTCTCACTTGGTCACTGACTTCAGGCAACTGCAGCTTGTTGCTTTTTATCAAGCATTAGAAAATGCAGGGGATATCGTTCTCGTCAAAGAAATATTCATCCTTAGGCATGGAGGACTCTTTAGGATTTTGTGTTGGAGGAGAGGTGGGTCGCTTTGACAGATTTATCGCCAAGGCCTCCTTTCCTTTGCTGTTGCGATTATTTGCACTATTGGAGGAACGCTTCCCTTCCTCATTGGTCATTTGTAACCCCAAATTGCATTCCATTTTTGTATTGCCTTCAGCAGCTTTAGCCCCGATGATGAACATCGTCCAGTCTTGAAATTGAGTTGGACCTGTCCAGAGCCCTACTATAGGTAGTAGGTTCTTTTTTCAGGTATCAATAAACGCAAAGTCCGGAATACCGAAGGGTAACTTCAGAGTTGCCTGCAGGAAACGCTCAACTAATTTGTGAGCGAATTCCTTCTCCTTTTGTTTGATATTGATAAGTGAAGACATCATCATATCCATGCCTCCCTCGTAGAATCATAATAGAAAAAGACACTTTATGTTATCAAATAAGGATATGCAGTTATCAGGTAAACTGTGATATCAATCGTAGGCTATGCCTGCCAAGCATCTCAAGAATAATCTGGTAAGGAGAGCATCATCTTTCTACAGATGAGTCATCATAAGTATTTGATATATTAGCTCGGTGATGTCCTGCTTTCAAACAAGACTATAGATTGGTGTTTGTATTTAGGAGGGAACGAAATATTATCCCAATGCGGAGGATAAGGCTATTTTACCCTTAGCTTGCGAAGTTGGTCTTTGTTCTTTAAAAATCGATATGTACACTCAACTCTTGGATAGCTTCGAGAGGATCTTCTGGTTGGAGTAGTGCGTCTGACTGATAGGATCCGGGTTGAACAAAAATCATTATCGGCGGAGATCCACCCCCAATGTTGAGAGGATTAAGAGTTTGTACTACTGACTCTTGGTTTATGACCGATTCTAGATTTGTGTTATCCTACAAAGGCATTGTTCTAGGAGTAGGCTGCGCAGGTATGAAAGAAGCCACTTGGACGGGTGCTGGTGTAGCGGACTGTTGGGTTGTCATTTTTTGATGCATATTTTGCATCATAGTGTACATATCCTTGAGAGCGGCCTCTAGTGAGTTGAGGCGTTATTCAGTGGCCTCTGATGGAGAAGAATCTTGTTCATTACTGACGCCGTAAACGCTAACATCCTTGTGTACAAAGGAGGGATTGGTAGAAAGAACCATGTAGTTGGAGTCTACACGGTCAGGTTCAGAATCGAGGGGATTGCTACACCCAGCCTCGGATTCTGATGAATGGGGATTCTCCTGACTAACGAGCTCCCGTATGTGAGAACGAGTATTTTTGTATACTCCTTCAAAGGAGTCGATGAGTTGGTCAAATCTCCTCTGGATAGGTGTTCTTGAAGAACTTATTCTTGATTGTCTCCTACCACGGGAAAGATACGAAGCCATATGCATTGGAAAAAAAATGGTTCGTTATCGTGCTCCTAGTTGTCAACTTGCTTTGTATGTTGAGGCTTAGGAGACATAGTGTGAGTCAATCGATCGAATACAAACTATTTTGCAGATGCACAACAACATTCGATTACAACTTTATAACAAATGCAACGATGTTCATTAGGAAATATCGTTATAATATCAGAGGGGCCCCTTTTCTTACGTTTTTGTATAATAAGCTCAAGTAAATAAAAAAAGGGAAGATAAGAGGAGGAAGAGGGCAGACTCTGCCTCTTTACATGAGATATATTTGTCACGACCAGTACCCAGAATTTGGGCATGAGTCGTGGGTACGTCTAGCCTACGCCGCAGCATCGACAGTAGAACGCTGTCTAGGTCACAATACTACCTATCACATCTCACAATGATATATATAATCTGTAATGATCTTAACTCCATAAGGAGGACAAGATGAATATAAATATAACAAGAAATATCAATATTCAATCACATAGTTCTATAAGGAAGAGAAATGACACGATAATGATATAAAGGAAAAAAGAATAAAAATAATACATCACACATCCATGAGTCTAGAGTCTAAACAATAACATAAGGATCCAAATAAATATACAACTCAGAGTATCTCAAGTCTATAATCCAACTACAAAAAGAAAGCTAGACTCTAAGTCTCTACTAATAGATCTAATACTGGAATGGGATCCTCCTGAAGCTCCTGAGTAAAATCCTCGTCTACTCCGGATCCGTAATAAGTAGGGCAGAAAGCCTCGAGATTTTCTGAAAAATATTATCCAGTCAGGCTTAGAACGAAGAACATAAACTAACAACAGTTCCATTAATTTAACCAAGATTATAAAACAGTAAGAAATAAAGATACAAGATAGGGGAAATATTGGACAACAAGAAAAATGGTACGCAGATAACTATCTCACAGGTAATAATAAACTGTAAATAAACAAGGAATAACTGTATCAGCAGGTATAAACTGGAATAGAGATACGAACAACAACTAAGTGCCTTAAAATATTAATTATTATGTGATTGACTTGGGACGTATCAGCCCCTACCATATATGATTGGCTTTGCACAAGTACAGTAAGGGATCAGGTCAATCAAGTATGATTGACTATGCACAAGTACATATAAGGGGATCAGGCCAATCATATACGGGGAGCTATGCACAAGTAATAAGATCAGGCTACACCCTCGTGTAGTGAGGGTGAGCTATGCACAAATAGATGGTATATGATCACATAATCAACTAATACTTCTCCATCCCCGGTTAGTAAAATGGATCCAATCACGACTCCTCATGACCGGTATCTACGATACTTACCCGTGAATCTATTGTATCAAAAATCAAGCATAACACTACATACTAGAATCATAGTAATCGTCAAATAAGGAAACTGTTAGAGAATGTACTAGCCTAAAATCCTGAGAAAAGTGTGAGGATTGATACCCAAAATAGAGTCACAAAAATCTAAATATCAAATATCAATGTTAAAAGGTGGTTTGATGTTAATTGTTACTTACTATGTTGAAATATGATTTCTAGGCCAAAACTAGGTCTTGAAAGTTAAACTAGGTCAATACCTAGGTTCCTTGGTCGATTCTAGGTTTTCTAGGCCTTGACACGGTCAATTAGTCAATAACAGACTTCTACTAGCTATTACCTAGCTGGTACTAATTAGTACTAATGTATTCTAGATATAATAGTATTACACAAACTACTATTTACTATAGTAGATACTATTAATATCATATACTATGGTATCAAGGTAAACTTACCTTATCTTGATGTTAGAAACACTAGACTGAAACTAACCCATGACACCCTAAATACCCCCACTTAACATTTATAACTAACCTCAACACCCATTACCAGTACACTGAATAATGATACTCTATTTAACCCCTGAACTAACACCCCCCCCCCCCCGTTAAATACTCCCACACTAATACATCCCTGCCTGACACACTCTTGCAGTGCACAAGAGTGCACTGCACTCCCATAACTGAACACAAGCCACCAAGTCACCAAGCACAGACATACATGTACATATATGTTCGAGCATGTATTTGTCAGTACCCCTATTCCACACCTTGTTGTGCATAACCAAACAGGACAACTAAACTGAACATTGTTCAGTCTACTAATACAACAACTTGGTTGCAATAGATAATGTGATGCACTGCTAGATGAACCGCACTCCACTTCAAGGTTGCAGCACCTGCTTACCCCGACCTGTACACAACTCAACTGCAGGCATTGACATTTCAAATATTTCCTGCAACACTGCTCGAGCACTGCTGCAGGCTGTGGTACCTGCTCGAGCCCAAATGTCAACTAGAGCACCTAATCATCAGGTAAAACCTGATACTTGAGCACCCAAGAACTCCATGCGAAATTGAACCCCATGCGGCACCAACACCCATGCGGCTTGGAGAGCATGTAGCCACTATTTTCATGGACGTGTGGCTCTGAACCATTGGCACTTATTTTTATAGTTTTATCTTTTCTTCCTGACACACTTTATGGCTTGTCACATCAGTCATATTAGTCACTTTATGTCACATCACTGACACTTTATTTATTGTCGTCATTTCATCACTTATCCCAAGGAGTAGACCTTAATCCTGAGTATGCGGCCAGGATCCATATGCGGCCTGACTTCATGCGACCAGACTTTTCATGCAGCCTAACTCCATATGCGGCCTGACTCTTATACGGCCAGGATTATCATGCGGCCTAACTTCCTATGTGGCCTAGAGACCCCTGCGGCCTTGCTTGTTTTGATTGAATGTCTTCTTGATTCATGTGACCCAATATATGATTGGTAATTGGACTCGAATATTGTATCCGTGCTGATACCACTATTGCCTGAAAATTATTCATGATTTAATATGCACCGAGGTACGACATATTATGTCACGTATTAAGTGATTATATCTGGGTTGTGCATCAAGAATGCCTCCAAATTTCTGAATACGTAATATTATAAATATATATATATATATATATTGTTTCCCCAGCACATACATAATAAGCGAGTCAACTACCAAAGCATGGCTAGGATATTGATTGTATGAATGTTGTATACACGCTCAGGTGAAACCAGATTTGATTTCAAAGGATTCGTATCTAGCATGCCTGTATTTTGTACGATATCTTAAAGGAAATTCTTATGTGACCACGGCTTGAGATTTCAAACACAATATATGGCTAATTAGGTAACTAAAAGTGGTAGTAACATTGGAGGGAACGGTATCCCGAGATTATGCCAATGAACCTTCCCACAGAGATTCATTCTAAGTGCATTATGGACTGACCACCGCAGATACTGTATATCATCTGCCTTAGTGGAGTGCAGTATCTGACTATTATTATTATGCCGAGCCACTGTTTCAATATAGGAATATTGGAACCGTTAATATCATAATTTTATCATAGTGGCCCTACGGGGGACTGGTGCATCCTGTAAGTGCCTGTTTTATTTATTTGGTTCGGTTAGCTCATGTTCGGCACTGGCATGATCTAAGGATTCTTATTATACAATATTTCTGAGATAACCTCAGGCTCCACAAAAATAGCAAGCCGTATAAATGGTTGGACGATTTAGGAAAAATTGGATTTGGTTGTGATTGTATTATTCAGCTAGTAGCCTAGGGAAGTGGAATATCATAGTGTGATGGTTCAACCCTTGTCCTTTTTTTGTTGTAGGGTTGGGCTTTTGCACTAGGATATGCCCAGGACCTAAATTATGACACTGAACCTATGTATTATTATATGTTTTTCTTGGGTTTTTTGTTTCTCTATTGCGTGCTTCCTTTGTGGTACTTGTTATTTGGGGTCTAACCCCACTGGTTTTGTATGGCCAGATTTTGAGCCAGCATCCGAGGATCCAGCGTACTTTCTCCAACTCATGGCGCATACCAGGAACATGGTCGTAGGGGATAGCTAGTAGGTTTTCTTCTTTCCTACTCATAAATGAACATTTACTTCTTTTTGGCGTTTAGCCACCGACCCTGTTAGCCGGTTCATCTAGATATTAGTTTTCTTACATGATTGTATTAAATCAGACTGTAGCTGATCATTATCATGTACTTTTGTTACCCTTTCAGCTTCTTGTTTTGCAAGTTGGACTCTAGAACATTTTGAGAAAGCATTTGGGATGCCTTATTGCTTTATCATATATGCTCTATGCTTATTGTTTCTTGTTTGAATGATTGAGATATAGAAGTTCTTAACCCTAGGAGACTTGATTATAGCATGTACTCCCTTGTCTTATACAACCGTGATCGTCGTACGACGTATAGCACCTTGTACGAGGTGGCTGGCCATATTTGTCTCTGTATTCTGGTACTGGGGCGTGACAAAAGGGCATGTTTATAAGGATTGTCGGAAGATGCTGGGGACAAGCATGATTTATGGGGTGAGCCAACACCTTGCCCGAGATTGTCCGTAGCACAGTACCATAGCACCGCCAGCAAGACATTGGCCAGTTGCACCCGTCCAGAGGGCACCTTACCAGGAGCGGAAGGTCAGCGTCCACCTACACCCGGTGGATATCAGAGGGGACCCCTATTGTCCCCACAAGAGGTACAGTTCGATCGGACCCGACATCCGGCAGGAGGACAGAGACTCGGACAGGATTTTGCACTTGCTGTGACAAAGGAGGATCCCAAGGGGGAAGCAATCACAAGTACCGTTCTAGTTTAATCATTACTTGCAACCTCATTGTTTGATTATGGTGCTATACTATCATTTGTCTCTACTAGTTTCATAGCTATGCATAGAGTAGCCACTTCCCCCTTACCGAAGAGTTGGAAGATTCTTACCAGAGGAGGTATCGTCCCGCCTACCAGTACTGTTAGAACGTGCTCAGTAGTCGTGTGCGGTCGGGAATTGAGAGCTTAACTTTTGGTATTTCCAATGCCAAATTTTGACGTTGTGCTAGGGATGGACTGGTTGAGCCAGTACCATGTCATACTGGATTGCCGGGGGGGTAACATCATTTTCAGACCGCCAGATCACCCAGAGCTGGAGTTCATGCAAGGGACCATTGAGCAAAGAGTATGCCTGGTAGCTGGAGTCTACATGGATATGGAGGTCACACCCCTACCGATTATTTCAGAGTTCGAGGATATCTTCCCAAAGGAGTTGTCGGGTCTACCTCTAGATAGAGAAGTGGAGTTCACCATTGAATTGGTACCTGGAACAGCGTCGGTTTCTTTTAATGTGTACCGGTTGGCGAAGAAGGAACTGGATGTGCTGAAGCTACAGTTGGAGGATTTACAGAACAAGAGATTTTCCCGTCCGAGTGCATCGTCCTGGGGAGCCACAGTCTTGTTTGTACCAAAGAAAGACGGGACAGCCGTATATATATTAATTACAAAGTACCCTCTGCCATGGATTGATGACTTGTTCGACCAGCTGACAGGGGCAGGGTGTTCTCAAAGATCGACTTGAGGTCGGGATACCATCAGGTGAAGGTGCGGAGAGAAGATATTCCAAAAATGGCATTCAGGACTCGTTATGGTCATTACGATTTCTTGGGGATACTTTCTGGATTGATGAATGCACTTGCTTTTTTCATGAACTTGATGAACATAGTCTTCTACCAGTACTTGGACCAATTTTGTTAGTGTTCTTCGACGACATTCCGGTATATTTGAAGAGATACGTGAAGCACTTGAGTACAGTATTGGAGACGCTGAAGCATGAAAGGCTCTACGCCAAGTTGAGTAAATGTGAGTTCTTTCTGGATCATGTCTCTTTCCTAGGATATTTCATATCTGGAGATGGTATCTCAGTTGATCCAGACAATATCTCAGCAGTAGAGACATGGCCGATGTTACCGGAGGTTCGTAGAGAACTTCGCGAGGATCGCAAAGCCAATGACCTGCTTGACCGGCGAGGAGTAGAAGTTAATTTGGTTAGAGGAGTTTCATACGACGTTCGATAAGCTGAATAAGAGTCTAACTACGGTACTTATTTTGACTATACCTTCTGAACAGGGAGGATTCACGATCTACAATGATGTGTCCGGGAAGGGACTTGGAGTTGTCTTGATGCAGCATGGGAAGGTTATGGCCTATACCTCTAGGAAGTTGAAGACCCATGAGAAGAACTACCCCACACATGATTTGGAGCTTGCCGCAGTGATCTTTGCCCTGAAACTTTGGAGGCACTACCTATACGGAGAGCGGGTGGATATCTTCACATATCACAAAAGCCTGAAGTACGTCTATACTCAGAAGGACCTGAACCAGAGACAAATATATTGGCTTGAGGTGATGACAAACATTGAGATTGAGCTACAGTAGCACCCGGGGAAGGCCAATATGGTAGCTGACGCATTGAGTAGGAGGTTCATGGCATTCTTTCTGACTACCCAGCAACACCTATTGAGAGATCTGGAGAAGTTGGGTATAGAGGTCATCATGCCAGGAGCAGACAGCCAGTTGTCGAGTCTTCAGGTACAATCGACATTGGTTGAGAGGATCAAGGCTGCCTTACCGACATATGCTAGATTCCAGAGACTTCGACAGAGGAAATAGGCTGGGATTCAAACCAGCTTGCGCATACATGGGAACGGGACTTTGAGGTACGGAGACCGCCTATATATTCCGAATGGAGAGCTTCATCAGGAACTGATGGCGGAGGCGCACAGTTCAGCAAACTCTATTCATCCAGGTGGCACAAAGATGTACAGAGACTTGAGATAGTACTACTGGTGGCATGGGATGAAGAGAGAAGTAGCCCGCTTTATGGTAAAGTGCCTAGTGTGTCAGCAAGTCAAGGTTGAGCATCACAGATCTGCAGGGTTACTTCAGCCGCTCCTGATACTTGAGTAGAATTGGAAGCACATCACTATGGACTTTGTTACAGGATTTTCGAAGAGTCCTAGTGGTCGTAATATTGTATGGGTGATCGTTGACTGACTCACCAAGTCCGCTCACTTTCTACCTTTCAGAGTTGGACAATCAACAGATGTCCTAGCAGAGATGTATATGAGAGAGATCGTGCGACTACATGGGGTGCCAGTCAGCATAGTATCTGACAGAGATATAAGGTTCACATCATACTTTTGGCGGAGTATACAGGAGAGTCTTGGGACCCGCCTGAAGTTCAGCACCTCTTATATCCCGCGGACAGATGGCCAGTCCGAGCGCACCATTCAGACATTGGAGAACATGTTGAGGGCATGTATGCTTGACTTTGGCGGATCAGGGGGGGACCATTTGCATTTGGTCAAGTTTTCTTACAACAACAGCTATCACACTACCAAAATATGATGAAATAGCGACGTTTTTAGCGACGTCGTGAGTAAACATCGCTAATGTTAAAGAATTTAGCGACATAGTAAGTAAACGTCGATGTACGTCACTGTTTGCGATGAATAACGGCTAGTAGTGATGGTACTTTGGTTTTTTGAAAGAATAGTCGCTCTATGTTTTTTTAACGTCGTTAAATGTCGCTAAATTTTTTAATTTAGCGACGTTTAGCGACTTTTTTATCGACGATTTTAATATTTTAATAACGATATTTATAAACGTAGCAAAACGTTGTTTAATTTTTTTATTTGTGATATTTAGCGACGTCTACATAGTCGATAATATTTTTAGAATTAGCGATGTTTAGCGACTATATAAACATTGTTAATAGCGACGATTAGCGACGTGTTTAAGAGACGTCGCTAATATTTTTTCAATATAGCGATCCGGTTTCACTTTTTCTCCATTCTCACTCGAAATTTTTCCAATTTTTCTCCTTTCCCCCCACCTCCATGACCCAACCCCCTCCTCGGTCAACCCCCTCCTCTTCGGCTACCTATTCCTTAGGTAAATCCTAATCCTAACTCGGACACACACACACACACACACATACACACACGAACACTAACACTAACCCAAACTTGGACACGCGGACACACTAACATGCATACACTAATCCTAACACGGACACGAATACACACACACACATGTTTGTATCATGTCATCTCATGATACGTATGGTGAAATTGTAGGACACATGGATATGAAAGGTTAGGACATGATATCGAGGATAAGGTTGTAAGCATTTTATCGGACACGGACACACGCATACATTGGGTATAAATCATGCACGGTTATAAGCATTATTGTTGTTTTAGGCAATTAAGTAGAAAAACTGAGTGACTTGATTAGGTGAGGTTAAAAAAATTCCTACAATCATGTATCCTAGTTTAGAGCTATACAAGGCGACCCAAAAAAATGGCATATTGTGCATGTGCATGATGTATGTGTGTGTGCTAAGGGGGGAGTGTAACTCAGTTCTGTAGCAAGGGGTGATAGGTGCATAGCAGTACACTGCAATATACTTAGGAAGGAGGTCGAGTTATATCAAGTGAGGTGTTGTGCAGTGCACACTTGTGCACAGTGAAGAGTGTGTGTGTGTGTGTGTGTGTGTGTGTGTGTGTGTGTGTGTGTGTGTGTGTGTGTCATTGAGTATATGTTTTAGTCAAGATATTGTGTTTGGACCCACACTTGACATTTATAATATCAATATAAATAATATCTACCGGACCTAAAATCTCTTTATTTTTTGTTTCATAATCTATATAGGGTTGACACTATATATCTACCGGTGAGTGTATCAGTGAGTGTCAACTCTATATCCTGGGCAAAAAAAAATTGACACTGGATATCCATGACTTGACTTTTCAATTAGAAAGTCATGGCCTAAACAAATGTCAATTGTAGATATCCAGAATATATTAGTTGAAACTCACTGATGCACTACAATATGAGTATCCAGGATACAGAGTTGACACTGCAATGTCAATACAAATAATATCTACCAGTGTAAATGTCAAGTAGATAATACCTAGAGTGTAATTTTTAACTCAACAGACCCGATAAAAATAGTTTGGGCATTCTTATGTGTGTGTAGACGAGTAGTATACAACATAATTGGGTATTCCTGAGTATCAATGCTAGGACTAGGAGTATCAGTGCATATAAGATAAATTTTCAGAAGAGGATTGAAAATATCGATATGAAATCCATTTAGACTTGTGACATGTACTGTAATTTAAACTATTTTTTAACGATGTCTATTCATCTTTGCATATCTGAAACGAGTGTCATTTGGATAATATATACTACCAAATATTTACATGAGTATATTCTTGAACGATGTCTATTCATCTTTGCAGAAGTATCTAGAAATGGATCTAAATTACTATCTGCGTCATCGTTCGTGGATGTACAACCGTCATCCTGATGACATGTGCGGTGTACGAGATAAATTCATAGTGGGTGTACAGCAGTTCCTGCAGTTCACCAAGGCGTTCCCTCAATACATGGACAGTACCAAACTTAAGTGTCCATGTGTGAGATGTCGCAACTTGAAATATCATCCAAAATTGAAAGTCACATATCATTTATACTCGAAGGGTTTCATGCATAAATACTATCAGTGGACCGCGCACGGAGAACTTGTGTCTTTAGCATCGGAGTCGGAGCCTTATATGGAGACGTATATGGATGTCCACGACCACGCTGCTTACGAAGACAGGTGTGTGAATATGGTTTTTGATTCGGCGGAGCCTAGTTCCGATCCGGACAATCATGATACAACTGAGGAGGCACTGAATATCGATGTTGCGAAGTTCATAGAGTTGTTGGAAAATACAAGGACTTCATTATATCAAGGTTGTGAGGATTATTCACCATTGGAGGTTGTAGTGCCCCACTCCGCGTTAGTACTATGTGCAAGAGATATCTGTTTGCTGACTCAAAAAGAAAACCTTCTTGGAGAGCTCCTTGTTGAACCAGAAGATGACTGATCTAGGTGACAAAACTTTATTCTCTGATTCTTGCACGTCTTAATAATGAATCTGAGTTTTTGCAATTCTTGTTCGCTTAATAAGATAATGATCGTATGAGAATGATAGAATGAGAACCTGCATGCTTAACTAGAGAACTTATATGCTTGTCTAAAAGAGATAGAATAATTGCCATACTAAGTTAAAGAATAGAATATTGCATGCTTAGTTACACGAACACAGTTATCGAATAAATCTCTGCCATGTGAATAAATAAGAGTAAAAGAATGTTCATATATTTCAATCGTATGCTAAACAAGAGTAGAACTGCATGCTTAGCTAAAAGAGAGAGATGAATCGTGCCATATTTTGCTTGTCATTGATGCTTAAAATATAGAAGTGTTTAAAATGCTTGAATGGTATCAGAGAGATGACGGCCAGTCTGCATAAAGATAGAGATAGCGGACTGTCCGCACATAGAAGAGAATAGATTGATTATATACTTGTTTATTAAATTATTGCATCCATATAGAGTTTATCTGATAGAGTTGCATTCATGCATTAGTCTTTAGACAACTTATGCACAAGGATAATCATACGATCGGTTCCCAGGGTACTGGAACCGTTCACCCTAGGAGGGATCAGAGAGAATACCCTACGAAAAAGAAGTCCTCGCGATCAGGGGGAAATTTATGTCTATTAGATAGCTAGTTTACGAGTCAAAGCAGCTAGTATATGAGCGAGTATATTAATGCAGTACTGGGCCATGATAACACCGCTTCTAATCATGAGTAAGTAGACTCATGGGCCATCATATAGTTAGGTCGCATGCTAGGATTCAGCCTTCTTGCTTACCTAACTGTTTGATGCAAAGACGGACAGGAAATAGAATATATGTGCTTATGTATATTGTTGCTAACTTGTATGTCTGCTGCAGGGATAACCGTTCGGCAAAAGGGTAAGAATCACTAAATAAGTGATATTCATGCTATCGAACATGCTCTCTTATATTAAATGCTTTTATAGAGAAGTCTTATTTTCGTATATGCTTCTATCTTGTTCACACAATAAGATGATAATTGATGATAAAAGAAAGAGAGAGATGCTAAGAAGATAGTCTACTAGATGCATGCTAGAGTCTTTAGAGAAATGGATATGACTCTTGAGACACGCTGCACACCAGAGATAGTAATTGGTCTTGCTTATCGTGCATGAACTGCTTGCCTTTCCTGCTTAGTTGTTTTGAACATGAACTCTGATTTCAAATATGTTTCCAAAAGAAGTAATATGACTATGTTCTCGTACCGCATGAAACGAACCTAGGTAAAACTAGAAAGATCACAAGTAATAAAATATTTTATAACATAATTACTTAGTGTTGATTTTAGTGAATGTTGCTTCTATTCGTTGATTTTATACTCACCAATTCTTTCTCCAAAGTGCTGACCCACCAACAGTTTGCTTGTTCGCATGTGTTGGATCTTCCGAGAAAGCGAAACCCGAGCCTCATCCCAGGACCCAGAAATCTAGAGTCAATGCCTTGAGCCGTATCAAGATTGCTTTGAGATGCTTTTGTATAAAGGGATGTAATGTATGGAACGATGTCATTGTAATCAAGAGAAAGAGAGGTTGAGCGAATTGTAATCTTGGCCAAGCGCCGCTTGTAACATATCTTGATTATCATTAAAGAGCTTATTTTCTTATGCCATTATGTTCTTTAATTTTCTATAATATTGTGTCGTTGCTCCCGTCTTGAATAGCTTACTTGCCCTTGTTCAAGCTTTGGCCTTGTGCAAGCGCAGCTTAGGCTTGCACGAAATTACGCCCAAGCAAGGATGATCGGTCCCGCAAGGACCCAAGCGAGGACGAACATCCCCCTGCAGGATCGGGGTATGTCATAATGGTATCAGAGCAACTCGATTCTTTGCCCATTATATTGTCTTCGACTCAGAGATGTTCCAGATATTGTGTTGCAATAAACATTCCATACAATAAGTCCATAGATATTCTCAAATATGCTAGCAAAAGTTTTTTGGATTTGATTTATTGCATGAGAGTTGTGATTTCGTGCTTGTTGATTGCTAGAGTTTTCGATTGAGGATGGTGAGGGATGAGGACTATCGCTGCTCTGGATATCAAAAGTTTCTCCTTGAAGTTTCGACGAAACTTTTCTTGGTGGGTAAGTATGTATTGCCCCGCTCCGCATTGGCACTATGTACAAGAGATATCGGTTTGCTGACTCAAAAAAAAAATTTCTTGGAGAGCTTCTTGTTGAACCAGAAGATGACTGATCTAGGTGAGTGGGCAGAACTTCATTCTCTGATTCTTGTACGTCTTAATAATAAATCTGAGTTTTTGTAATGCTTGTACGCTTAATAAAATAATGATCGCATGAGAATGAGAGAACGAGAACATGCATGCTTAACTAGAGAACTTGTATGCTTATCTAAAAGATAGAACAATTTTCATGCTAAGTTAAAGAATAGAATATTCCATGCTTAGTTACACGGACATAGCTATCGAACGAATCATTGTCATGCTAATAAATAAGAGTAAAAAAATGTTCATATGTTTCCATCGTATGCTAAACAAAAGTATAACGGCATGCTAAGCTAAAAGAGATAGATGAATCGTACCATATTTTGCTTGTCATTGATGCTTCAAAGATAGAACTGTTTGAAATGCTTGAATGGTATCAGAGAGATGGCGGCCAGTCCGTATAGAAATAGAGATAGCGGCATGTCCGAATAAAGAAGAGAAGAGATTGATTATATGCTTGTTTATTGAACTGTTGCATCCATATAGAGTTTATCTGATATAGTTGCATTCATGCATTGGTCTTTAGACAACTTGTGCACAAGGATAATCCCACGGCCGGTTCCCGGGGCACTAGGGACCGTTTGCCCTAGGGGGGATCAGAGAGAATACCCTGAGGCAAAGAAGTCCTCGCGATCAAGGGGGTATTCATGTCTATTAGATAGCTAGTTTACGAGTCAAAGCAACTAGTATATGAGCGAGCATATTAGTGCAGTGCTGGGTCATGATAACACTGCTTCTAATTATGAGGAAGTAGACTCATGGTCCATCATATAGTTAGGTCGCATGCTAGGATTCAGTCTTCTTGCTTACCTAACTGTTTGATGCAGAGACGGACAGAAAATAGAACATATGTGCTTATGTATATTATTGCTAACTTGTATGTCTGCTGCAGGGCTAACCGTTCAGCGAAAAGGTAAAATTCACTGAATAAGTGATATTCATGCTATCAAACATGCTCTCTTATATTTAATGCTTTCATAGAGAAGTCTTGTTTTCGTATATGCTTCTATCTCGTTCACACGATAAGATGATAATTGATGATAAAAGAAAGAGAGAGGTGCTAAGAAAATAGTCCACTAGATGCATGCTAGAGTCTTTAGAGAAATGGATATGACTCTTGAGACACGCTGTGCACCAGAGATAGTAATTGGTCTTACTTATCGTGCATAAACTGCTTACCTTGCCTGCTTAATTGTTTTGAACATGAACTCTGATTTCAAAGATGTTTCTAAAAGAAGTAATATGACTCTGTTCCTGTACTGCATGAAACGAACCTAGGTAAAACTAGAAAGATCACTAGTAATGTAATATTTTATAACATAATTACTTACGGTTGGTTTTAGTGAATGTTGCTTCTATTCATTGATTTTATACTCACCAGTGCTTTCTTCAAAGTGCTGACCCACCAACAATTTTTTTGTTCGCAGGTATTGGATCATCCAAGGAAGCGATAGCCGAGCCTCATCTCCAGGACCCAAAAATCTAGAGTCGATGCCTTGAGCCGTATCGAGATTGCTTTAAGCTTCTTTTGTATAAAAGGATATAATGTATAGAACAATGTCATTATATTCGAGAGAAAGATAGCTTGAGTGAATTATTATCTCGGTCAAGTGCCGCTTGTAACACATCTTGATTATCAATAAATAGCTTATTTTCTTATGCCATTTTGTTCTTTACTTTTCTGCAATATTGTGCCGCTGCTCCCATCTTGAGTAGCTTACTTTTCCTTGTTCAAGCTTTGGCCTTGTGCAAGCGTAGCTTAGGCTTGCACAGAATTATGCCCAAGCGAGGATGATCGGTCCCGCAAGGACCCAAGAGAGGACGAACGTCCCCCTGCGGGATCGGGGTGTGACAGAGGTGGTTACATGATTGTTGAGCATCAAGTCTGATTTTAATATGTCACAAGAATGCAACAACCGACTGATGGAGTTAATTATAGAGATCTTGCCAGAGGGTGCTAAGTTGCCTAAAGACTTCTACCGATCTAAGAGCATTGTGAGATCGCTCTGGATGGGATACAAAAAAATTGATGCATGTCGCAATGGGTGCATGTTCTACTACAAAGACGACAAGGATGAAGACGAGTGCAAATTTTGTGGTATTGATCGCTACAAGGCCAATGGTAGAGGAATATTTATCGGTGCAAGGAAGTTTACTGATTTGATGCACTACTTGCCTTTGATGTCGCGGTTATAGAGGTTGTTTATGGTGAAGGAGACTGTAAAAAATATGAGTTGGCACAGACGGGAACAGATCAAATGAGTATTGGATCATCCATCCGATGGAGAAGCATGGAACCACTTTGATCGAGAGTATCTAGATTTTGCTTTGGATCCGCATAATGTCAGATTGGGGCTCTCCCCCGATGGTTTTATCCTATTCGGACTTTCGGGCTACCAGTATTCGTGTTGGCCTGTGATCGTCACTCTATACAATCTAACGCCTTGGATGTACATGAAGACTCCGTATATGTTCCTAACCGTTATTATCCCGGGTCTGAACAATCCGAAGAGAAATATTGATGTGTATTTATAGTCATTGATAGATGAGTTGAATCAGTTGTGGGAAGTAGGTGCCAACACGTACGATGTTTCTAGAAAACAGAATTTTCAGATGAGGGAAGCACTTATGTGGACCATCAATGACTTTTTGGTCTATAGAATATTATCGGAAAGGAGCACTCATGGTCGTCTCTCATGTCTGTATTACATGTGTAATACCCCGTTTCGCTCAAGCGGACTGCCATTTCAAACGGCAAAAGTGCAATTGTCCCGACCCGCTTTGCTTCAAACGAGAAGCAAAGGATATCCAGACTTGTCCCTACAGGAATTCAGCTTAGGCTTTCAGAGGCTCGCTTGACGTATCGCTCTACCGAGGTGAATCATCGCTAAGGTGGGTGGCTACGGTGAACTTGTCTTTGCTTAGCTAGCACACATAAAATCTGGAATGTTCATGCTAGTCGCTAGGTGAATCACCCCCTGCATGCTAATAAGAATCTAACGCACCTAGCTAAGGGAATAATCCTAACTTGTATTGCTAGAATATGGAAATGAAACATTGCTTTTATATATGTTCAGACTCTTGCATGCTATCCTAGAACGTGTCGCTCGGGAAGTCCCCTAACGATATCGCTCCTCGGCTTATCTTCGGGCCTGAGCTAACGTGAATACTTGTGTTTATATAAATGCATGCTTGTCTGCTTGAATATTGCCTTATTTTCATCCAAACCCCGAGAGACTACTAAGTAGTCATTCCGTGCAAGAATGAACCTGCAAGTATCCGTGTTCACATGTTCTCGTGTACTCGTGTTGCCTGAATGGTATGAAAATGATTAGCAAAATAAATCACGTTCTCGTATTGCCTGCTTGGCGAAATAATGAAATTGGAAAGACCAAATAAGTGCATGTCGCGGATAACTCGAAAATGAGGTATAGTTCCACGGACGGTCACCGGGGCACTGGAGCCTATCCGATCCGGATGGAACTTCAGGTGTGGTCCATCGTATACAGGCGAGTGGTTTGTAGCACCTCTTATACTTTCGTTGCATTCCACTTGGCCTAGGACCACATCAGTGCAGTCATCGTGTGCGGGCTGGATAGCTTGTAACGCATCATATTTTATCTTGTGCTTATCGTGTTCTCGTTGCATGCTATTCTTGTCCTTGACTACATCCAAAATGGCTATGCCAGTGACTCATGTTCATATAGATAAGTCATCCTCGCTTAGCGGCTATCCGCTTGTGAGTCATTGCATTGCATCAAATGAATAACTGAACACCTGAACGATCATGATAAAATGACTCTCGTGTTTGCATATGCTATTGCCCCTGAATGTTTATACTTGCACGTGCTTGAATTAACAATGTTTGTCTTGGACAGGGAAGGTAAAATGGTAAGTTGGTAAGTCTCGCCGTGTTTCCTTCCATGTCGTACGGCGCACTGCCACACGAGATAGGCTATTCAATGTTTGCATGAAACTGATCCTAAGGCAACTAGAAAGACAACTTAATAGTTGGTGCACGAAACCTATATTGCATGTTTAGATTTGTCGAGCGGGCGAGTAGCTTTCCCACCAGTGCATTCAATGTACTGATAATCTACCAGATTGTATGCAGGGTGCGGGAGAACCTCGTTCGGTGCGGATGCCTCCTTCGTGCGTGCTAAGGCCAGGAGTTTTCTCTGAAGCCTTGGAGCATTGCGTCCGGAACAAAAGCACATATACAAGACATAATATTGTGAACGTCGCCTGAACATCGCCTGTATAATCATTCCACAATTATAGCCACTTGGCACGCTTTTATTGTTTCAGAGAGAGAGGCTCGAGCAACTTGTAATTTCGGCTAAGCGCCGCCTGTAACACATGTTTATATCAATAAAGAGCTTGCTTTACTTCAACTTGTGTTATTCAATGCTTTCGCTATATTGTCGACTCAGTGAACTTGTTACCAATCGCTATGCATTTATGACTCAGCTGCACTCGGACAATCTGTGCGACTCTGTGGCTTAGAACTCTTACCGCCAGCCAATGAACCACGGCCTTGCACGTGACATAATGGTATCAGAGCCTGGCTTCTACGCCTTTGGACTTTATTTCGATTATCTCAGTTTTGAAAGCTCGTTCGTGGGTTATGTGCACGCTCTCTCTGAATGCCTCGATGGGATGTTCCAACAATAAGTCTACATACTTTCAAAATGCGTTTTGAATGATATGCTTGCTTGTATGATATTGTGCTACGAGTGGCCTTTGTGCCAACCTGTGCGAACTCTTGAGAGTATCGCAGTAGCTTGTCCGATTTTACTAACTCTAAGTTTGGTTGAATGCATCTATTCGAGGGACGCCTTGAACTTGTGCACCATCCGAGACTCAAGAAGATGTGAAACTCGAGTGCTAAGACTTCGCTATCACTAAGCTGGTTGACGTGCTCACGCTAGAAGTTCACTTCGAAAGTGTGCACGATCCAGACTAAGCGATATGCTGATCTCGAATGCTTGTGCAAGTGAATATCCAAATAAACAAGTACAACGACTTGTCTAGGATTGCCTCAACCCTAGATTACTGCTTGTCCTCAGTAAGTCTCGAGGACAAGACTTTTTCTGAGTTGGGTAGGATGTAACACCCCGTTCCGCTCAAGTGGACTGCCGTTTCAAACGGCAAAAGTACAACTGTCCCGACCCGCTTTGCCTCAAACGAGAAGCAAAGGATATCCAGACTTGTCCCTACAGGAATTCAGCTTAGGCTTTCAGAGGCTCGCTTGACGTATCGCTCTACCGAGGCGAATCATCTCTAAGGTGGGTGGCTACAGTAAACTTGTTTTTGTTTAGCCAGCACACATAAAATCTGGAATGTTCATGCTAGTCGCTAGGTGAATCACCCCCTGCATGCTAATAAGAATCCAACGCACCTAGCTAAGGGAATAATCCCAACTTGTATTGCTAAAACATGGAAATAAAACATTGCTTTTATATATGTTTAGACCCTCGCATGCTACCCTAGAACGTGTCGCTCGGGAAGTTCCCTAACAATCTCACTCCTCGGCTTACCTTCGGGCCCGAGCTAACGTGAATACTTGTATTTATATAAATGCAAGCTTGTCTGCTTGAATGTTGCCTTGTTTTCATCCAAACCCCGAAAGACTACTAAGTAGTCGTTCCGTGCAAGAATGAACCTGCAAGTATCCGTGTTCACATGTTCTCGTGTACTCGTATTGCCTGAATGGTATGAAAATGATTAGCAAAATAAATCACGTTCTCGTATTGCCTGCTTGGCGAAATAATGAAATTGGAAAGACCAAATAAGTGTATGTCGCGGACAACTCGAAAACGAGGTATAGTTCCACGGACGGTCACCGGGGCACTGGGGCCGATCCGATCCGGATGGAACTTCAAGTGTGGTCCATCGTATGCAGGCGAGTGGTTTGTAGCACCTCTTGTAGTTTTGTTGCATTCCACTAGAGCGGTGATTCTCGCCTAGCCGGAACGGCCGATTTGCCTGCGGGAGATCGGGGCGTGACAACATGGAGCGCACTAAGGTTTTTTGTTTGAAATACGGAGGAAAACTGTGCTTCTTCGATTGTCATCGACAATTTCTGCCAAAGGATCATCCGTACCGGAGGAACATGAATGATTTTCGTACAAACGTTATGGAGAAGGCCAATCCACTGCCAAGGTGGCCCGGATACACGATATGGAAAGAGGCAAAAGATTTACCAAGTGCTATAGAAGAGTCTGCTAAAGGGTACAAGTATGACGGATTTGGTCGCACCCATAACTGGACGAAGAGGAGTATACTGTAGGATCTGCCATATTGGAGCACCAATGTAATCAGGTTACTGCACAATAAATAACTTACTATCACTACTTTGGTATTTAGGTCGATCGTCTAATAACACCCGAGATAAATCTATTAGAATTCTAGCCAAGGCCAATTACTGCCGTCAAAATATGGCCAAGTTACTGTGTGAATGGGTTTAGGTTCAAGTCGACAAGTGCTCCTATCAGAGATAGCTTCCTGGATCTTGATTCCACGAAAAATAATTATTTGTGTATCAAATCTTCGAACTACAAAGACGTCGATCCAGGCAATGATTTCTTTGGCATCTTACGAGAGGTTATGGAGTTGACATATAATTATGGCACATAACCTGCTAAGATCATGATATTCAAGTATGAATGGTTCGATCAGATTCAAGATGAAGGTTAAAAAATTGACAAGCATGGTCTTGTGGATATAAACTACAAGCGTAGATATCAAGGCTACGAACCATTTATCCTATCAAGTCAAGCTCAGCTCATGTCTTCACAACTTATCTTAGACGGGGGACAGTGAGATCGGATTGGTGGGCAGTATGCAAGTCTAAAGCTAGAAATACCTTTGATGTTGACAAAATAGGTTATTAGGATGACGAGCTACCTCTTGTAACAAATATTGTATAGGTGGACTCAATAGAAGTTACTCATTACACGAATAATAATGTAGAAAAGGTAAAATTATTCGAAGAGAAAGACAAAGACGAAGATGAAGTAGATGAAAGTGAAGATGAGGAGTAAGACGAGGACGAGGACGAGGACGAGGAAGGCGAACAAGATGAATTTTCTGAAGATGATTGAAAATAAAATAAATCCATTTGGACTTGTGACATGTATTATATTTTGACTGTAGAATATACTATCCATTTAGACTTGTGACACTACTAGTTATTTACTGTGCAATTCTATTAATACTGTGAGATATGCATAACATTTTGACTGTAAAATATACTATATATCTGTTTATTTGTTCTAACATCAAATATTGTTATCAGATATGACAGGACAACGTGGAGCGCTCGACAGGTCCCGAGGTAGACGAAGTGCTCCTCCGGTACTGCCTACTGTTGGTTCTGGATCCTCGTCGCCAAGTACTCTAGTACATCGATCATTCACATCTCCAACTGCGATGATGTTACGTGGCAGCACTCCTGGGACGAGTTGTTCCAGGCCTGAGACTACTCCCTCGTCCAGCGTTCCTCCTGCTGACGGAACCATGAAGACAGATGAGCATATGGCGAAGGTTAAGCCGATGTCGTCCTAGCATAAGCGAGATCCTCCATGTGCACCACCGGACGAGACAAAGACGGAGATTTAGTCCGACGATACAAAGTAAGTCAATTAGTTAATTTATCATCATATATATCATGTATTTTTTTATTCATCATATATTTACTTTTTTGATAAAAATAATTATCTCTGTATAGATATCATCCCTCGTCGGTACAAAGATGCCTGGGCCACTTTCTGAGGTACAACTATGGTGGCCCTTGGTTTAACTACTCTGATGCTCCGGATGAGAGGAAGGCGTTTTGGTTTGCGCACATCAAGATAAAAGTATATTTGGTTTTAATATCAATCATCTAATTTATATGTATTATATAACTTACAAAATTACTTCTTGTAGCTAACTTATTTCTATCCACCGCACCGGGCCAAGTTTATCGAACAAATATTTTCTGCCATTGCCGCCAAGCTGATCCGTGATGCTCTAGATGACCAGAAGGCTCATGATCACGAAGAAAAATTGATCCAAGGTTGGATCACGCCTGGGCAGTAGACTGCGATGAGGGCTAGATTCGACGATCCAATGTACAAGGAAAGGTCTGAGAAGGCCAAGGCGGCTAGGAAGAAGGCATCAAAGTAGTGTAGTGGCTCAATTTCGATGACGGGATATTTTCGTCATTTGGTATATTTTTATTTCAGATATATTATTTTAATGCAAGTACGATAAATTGGTAGTAGGATAAAATATTTAATTTTAGTACTAAATAATATATTTTTAATAGGTACAGAGGGGTGAGGATGTCAATATGGTAACCGTCTTCCTGGCCACCCATTAAAAGGGCAGGAATCTCATTGATGAGAGGGCCTCCCAGACCTATGTAAGTATTACTTTACTTTGTGTTAATTTTAATATAACTTAGAAAATATGCAAATAAATATCCATGTAGTTAGTAATAAGACCTTAGACATTAGCAATTATAGAGTATCCATACTTTTCTAGACCGAGTATCTTAGGTTGCGTGAGTGGACGACTGCTAGTGCACCTACAACGGGAGAGGCTGGTACTTCCTCGCAACCCTCCTAACCTCCGTCGGCGGACGAGCTGTGGGTGACCGCTGCTGGTGGTCTCCAGAGGGGTACGTACTACGGTACGGGATCCTATTGAGCCTGTCACTACCACATTCCGAAAACAGGAGTATTTTCGACTTTTTATAATATTTAATATTATGGTAGTTACAATTAATTAATTGCATGTTAGTATATTTGATTTTAAATAAATGTGTGATATGTAATTTAAATATAATATTATATACACTGTCCATTTATTTTGAGCTAGCAGACTTGACCTAGAAGCCAGTAGACGAACACCTGTCGGAATTATGAAATTTTTGTATTTAATTGATTTATCTAGAATTTAATTATTGGAGATTGTAATTAATTACTGTATTTTAATTAATTATTGTGCATTGCCTTTGCTTCGATATTTGGAGCGCTACCCTGACTTTTTTCTTCCAACAAATTTCACAATCTTGCCCTAGACATGCCCGCCTTACATTCTGCTATTTTTGCAACTCATAATTATGCCCTCTGTACCTTGTTTCTAGTCGCACAAAAATCGTCGCGGACGTTATTTAATAAATCCCTATTTTGTATCGTTGTGTGTTCCAATTGAAATTGGAGGCAATCTTGACCTATTTTTCGTGCGGCCCAAATTAGGGTAATATTCTGTTCTGAGTCTTCTTCATTATTGGTATTGATGACCTAACCTGATTTTGGCCCCATGTACTCCTAATTAATTTTAGAACTCAACTTGCATTTATTTCTAATTAAATTAAGGATACTATTTTGACTGATTCTGAAATTCTAATTTAATTCCAGTACCCTACTATTTGAGCCCATACCAACTTACAGCGCCCCCTGACCCTACAAAACACCGGACACCAAATCGCCCGCCAAATTTTTGTCATTTTATGTGTTTGTGCAAATTCCCGAAATTAAGGGGCCAAGTTGCAATTATTCAATTGTAGGTGTCATCACCCCATTGTCCAAGACCAAATGGAAAGGTTATTTATTTGTGGACCAAATTATATTTTTCCCCACTCTACTTTACATGAAAACAATTTCCTTCATGAACAATCCTAGCCACTCATTCTGTGGGCAAATCCTAACCCTTTATTCCACACACTCCCCCATATATAATGTTATATCAACACATTTCCCTAGAAAACCCTAATCCCCAAGCAAGCCCCCATATTTCTCCTCCAACGTATGAACTCTTTCCTTTCTCCTACTTTTTCCTTTCTTCTTCTATTTTCTTCTTCTTTTCCTTCCTTCTTCTTCTTTGTTTTCCTTTTTGAATTTGAATAGGGGGGAGACACTGTTCCCTACTGTTCACCGGAGGTCACCCCGACCCCCGGCCTGCACTCCGACCCCGCAGCAGATTGCTGCAGCATCCGGCGGACTTCCCAGCTCCAAGCCATCTCTACCATCAGCCGACTGCTCCCCGGCGGCGCTGCCTCGACGAGTCCGGCGGCCCCGCTGCTCCTCCCTCTGCTGTTGCTCCGGTGGACCTCACCCCTCGCGCCACCGACCCCTACTGCTCATCCCCCGGCCGCTGCTCAGCCTCCGGCGAACCCCTCACGATCACCCCTCCGGCCGACTTCCCCTGCACTCCGACGTACCGCGGCCGCTGCTCCCAACACCATCTCCATCTGCAGCAGTACCACCACCACCAGTGCGGCCATCCCCCTCCGGCCTGCTTCCCCTCCGGCCGGCAGCCACTGTGAGCAATCCTCCCTTTCTCCCTCTTTCTTCTTTGTTATATATATATAGATATATATATATATACTTATATAAGTATGTATATATATACATACATACGTATATACGTATATGTATATAAATAGTATTATTTAATTAATGCTTTAAATATGTGAATATGTATAGTATATTTTAAATTAGTATAATGTAAATGTATGTACATGTATATTACGTATTTAAGTTTATGTTTAATATAGATTTGTATATGAAATGCTTGCGTGTGTGTACGTATGTACGTATGTATACATAGGTGTGTTTGGTGATATATATATATATATATATATATATATATATATATATATATATATATATATATATATATATATATATCGTATATTCCCTATTTTGGTATATACTTGTATTCATTATATTAGTATTAATATATTAAAACGTATAATTTTGGTAATATGTATATACCTATATATAAATGAATGTAATTTTTGGGTGCAAATATACATATGTTTATTTGGTATAATTTCATATAAGTATGTATATGTATTAAATGTATTTTTGGGTATATGTACAAACATATATAAATATGTATTTTGACATAAATATGTATGGGTATATAAATATATAAACGTATTTCGGTATAAATATACATGTATGTATAAATATATTTTCGTATTGGTATATGTGTATACCCGTATTTTATATATATACATACTTAGCATATTTTCAATATATATTTATATTGGTATATATTTTAGATATATTTCATGAATTATGTTTATACATATATACATACAAGTATTATTTTATTATGTTTATATGCAAGTATTATTTTATTTTTAAGTATATATTTATACATATATCTATTATTGAAATTGATGGAAATTTTATATATTAGTTAATGAGATGTTTATTTAAATATGTATCCCTACTAGATGACCTAGTTGACTAGTGCCCTGCCTGGCATGGCCCTGAGGCCAGTGTTTATAGACTGTGTGTTAGGGTAGCACCTGATACCAGTGTTATTGTGATGTGTTTTTAGGACTGTTGCTTTACCCAGGGGATACTCTGGAACAGGACATCCATAAATACCAGCTAAGGACCCAAGGCAAGTACATTCTCTGATAATTTCCAATTTTTGATAATTCCTATAAATTCAATAATCTAGAAATGTTAAATCTGAATCCTTGACACTGTGCTACACGGACTAGTATAGCTTGGATCTGCAGTCATGAGATGTTATCTTGATTATCATATTGATATTGTACACGACATGTATATTAGATATCGTACATGATAGATTGGACTTGCTCGTGTATCGTGGCGTGTCATGGTTGGATCCACAGTACTAGTTGGGGGCGGGGAAGTAGTTAGTAAGAAATGTGATCATAACCTCTTATTGCAGTGTAGAACAATTGTAAGTGTTAATCATGCTCTTCACCCATGATTAGCCAGGCCCTATAGCTATCGTACATGTTCCCAAGCCGATCATATTTCAAAACTACTATTTCAAACACTTAGAATAGATTACAGTTCCCTATTTTAAATCATATACTACATCACCCGTATATGATACTGTACCTTGTTCTTTTCATTTTCATATATGCACTGACTGTATCATATTGTCTATTGCCTGTCTCTTTACATTGCCTGTCTCTCCTTTATTGCCATTGCATTTATTTTACTGTCTTCTCAGTATCCAGCATCATCTGTTTATGACTTTATAGTCCTTATCAATTATATGGAACTGTTATTTGAGATTTGTACTTTGCTTCTTCCTGACTGGAAACATTTTTCCAGACTATGCCTTAGAGGACCGCTGTCCGACACTTTATGGACCATATGGTGAGTAGCTGCAGACTTGGTAGTTAGTTGTGATTCCGGGAGGCCTAGCCGAAATTACTATTTTTGTTAGTTCTTTTAGCAGACTATTGGTACCGGATTTGTCTCCGGCATTTTTTGATGACTTGGATATTGTTGAGTTAGTTATTACTTTTTGACTTGTGTTGTATTTAATTTCTGTTCGATATCCTATCGTGCTGTAATCCTGTGATTGAGTATGTATCCATTTTATTTGTGTCATCCGTGCCTCCTTATGGAGATTGGATGCTTGTGTGAGATTTGGCTAGATAGTATCAAGACCTTGACAGCGTTCTACCGCCGATGCTGCGGCGTAGGCTGGACGTACCCACGCACTCGTGCCCTAAACCGGGTGCGGGTCGTGACACGTTTTTAGTGGTGGCCCATGCAGGTCAGACTTCGCGAGTTGTGCGATGTCGTAGTAGTGTGGCATCTTTGTTACACTATTGCGTGCCTGCGATAGGATCTAGGACATAGGATACTAGGACGAGAGCGAATACTCAATCACAATTCCTTGAGAGATTCCTGGAATGACTCCTGAGAATCTTATTTTTAATTCCAATTTAAAATCATTCCCTTGTTCCGTCCCTCCTCACTTATTGATATTGAATTTGATTGTTGTTGATTAGTTATTAAGTTAGGATTTTGGTTTCATTGTAGGGTTTGATTTCATGTCAAGATGAATTTGCAGACTGATTTATGGTATTATTTGATGACGCATATCGATGAGGACAGTGAGAAAGATAACACTAGGGCTATTGGACTACTAGATATGGATTTAAATTATAATTTGAAGATTGAAAACGAATTATTTTTGAATTTTTAGAAGTTGAGATGTTGTTATAAAAACTTTTTGAGGATTCAGATTCGATTCAATAAACCTAGACAAGTCTGTAAGGATTTTTTGTTATTAAGTTTCACTTCAGTATTTAGATAATTGGTCTTGAGGAAAGTGTAGGCATTTTTACTATAAGATTTATTCGAGGAGTTAATTTGAGGAATTTTACTTGAGGATAAGATCTTATAGTGAGAGAGATATATTAGTATATAAGTAGATGAGATGCATGTGTAAGGATATGTTGGCTTGAGCATGATTAAGATTTCACTGCCAACTGGCTTAGGTGTTCATCTAGGATTGTATTAGAGAGAGCAGTACTTAGTATAGTGTGTTGCAATTGATATGCACTTGAGTGATAAGGATAACTAGTATCAGCGATTGTAGTAGGTAAGGAAGCTAGCAGTGAGTATGTTCTGGTAGAACTGTGGTACCTTAGAGGGATAGAAGTATCAGACCTTGGATGTATCTTTGACCTGTGCAATCCCAACTAGGGTTTATTTCCAATCTTTTATCTTGAATGTTGCTCTTTAGAACTGTACTGTCCTTCCTTGATGATATCGTATTTTTGCCTAAATTGATTCTTTGGGATCTGTCTTCAGGATGTCGCCGCAAACACGATCTATGAGAGCGGGAACATCAGCCTTAGAGGGGTCTGCCACCTCTCCACCTGAGGGACAGACAGCAGTAGTTCCTCCTACATCTCCGATGCATGTAGGAGTGTCTGCACTTTTCGGGGATCCTCCTCCCCCATCTGTTCAGAAGATTGCCGCAGCTGTGACGGACAACCTTCCTCCTCCACCGACTCCGATTCCCGGAGGTTTGCCAATTGACGGGACACAGATGTTTACCTTGATCCAGGGCATGGTGGATGCCCAGAGAGTGACGGCAGATGCTCAGCGAGTTCAAGCTGAGGCTCAGAGGGTGCAAGCAGCAGCGCACCAGGCACAAACCGAGCTGATGAGAGAAAACATGGAGAATGCTCATCAAGTGACTCTCCAAGCTCTGGAGAGAGTAGCACAGTACCAGCAGTTTTCTGGCCAGCAGCAGAGATCAGGCACTATAGTGGATTTCAAGAGGATGATGCCTCGAGAGTTTAAAGGCACCGAAGGGATACTCTACGCTGACGACTAGCTAGAGGATATAGAGAGGAGCCTGCGATTGACCCAGATTCCGGAGAACTTGCAGATAGAAGCCGCTGGCAGTCAGATGTTCGATATCGCACTCACGTGGTATCGCACAGAGCCGAGAATTACTGCGCAAGGACTTACTTGGGAGACCTTCAAGGAACTCTTCAAGGAGAAGTTCTTTCCCGACGTGGCATTGGGAACCTTGGAAAGTCAATTTCATGACTTAGTTCAAGGAAACATGTCGGTCGACGAGTACGCTGCAGAATTTTATAGATTGAGCCGTTTTGCATCATCTATGATTCGGGACCCAGGAGATTGAGCCCAAAAATTTAGAAAGGGGCTGACGAGAGAGATTAGGTCGCGCACATCTGGTCGTCGTACCGCTACCTTTGAGGCTATCTTGATGGATGCTCAGATTGCAGAAGAGGATCTGGATCTCAGGCCTAAGAGGAGTCACAACACTTTTGGAGATACGAATGGTAGCACAAGACCAGCCAAGCACCCCCGTATTCAGCACCAACAGCAGTACCAAGTACCATTTCATATTCAGCAACAACCATAGACATTTCAGCATCCACCGCAGTACCTAGCACCAGTTCCTATCCAGCAATATCCAAGGGCGTATCAGTATCAACAACAGTACCAAGCACCAGTCCGTGTTCAGCAGAATCAGCAACAGCCTCCGAGAGAGACACAGCAGACTTATCATTTTTGTAAGAAGCTAGGTCACCTTTGGGAGAGCTGTAGAACGAGGCTAGGACTTTGTTTGCACTGCGGCGCTGCGGGACATCGAGTAAGGGATTGTCTTCTAGCCCCTTATCTTCCCGGCCAGCGCGCAGCTTCAGATTATAGAGATCCAGTTAGGCTACCTGTGGAACCGTATATTGCTCAGCACCCGCGAAGGGAACCACCCCAGCAGGGCGGGGCATTTGCGATGGCGGTCGAGGAGACCGATACTGCAGGTAATGTGTTAGCAGGTTCTGTTCTTTCCTTCCTTCTGTTCCTATCTATTTGATTGATTGGCTGATACCTTAGTACCGTAGCTTGTATGCATGATTTCTTGTTATAATGTAGTTAGTAGTACCCCTGATTCAGAGACTGCAATACCATGACAAAAGACACCATGACCATACATATTCCCCTTAGATTGCATGTTGTATGATTGTAGGAAGGTTTTCTTAGACCATGATTATTGGGTTTTGACCATGACGAAGATTTCTGAAGGGGTTATGACTTGATAAGAGAGACAAGATGATTAAAATTCGGGGATAACCATTGATTTAAATAGAGGGTTAAGAAATTAACATTGCATAATTGATGGTTTATTAATTCCAGGAAGATTATGACATGCTTAAATTGGTTATTAAATTTGGAAATTTGGGAGATTTATCAATATATTTATTAAATTGCAAGTTATGAATTTTAGAATTTTATATTGGATGTTGCAATTAGAGAATCCTTAAGTATCGCACTGTTGAGTATTTTGAGAAGAGAAAATCGAGAAATAAAATTTTGATGGATAAATGTAAATTCAAACTTGTGGAACGAGATTACATTTTTATATAGGTGCATTGATTAAAATCAAATTAGAGGAGTGAATATTAAATTCCGAGTATTGAATTATTAACTAAAAATTTTGGGGAAATTTTTGAAAAAAAAAATGGACTTTGATTTTTCCGAGGATTTTTCAGGAATGCAATAATTTCAGAATTTTTGGAAAATTATGAAAAGACATTTTGGATTATTAACTGATTTCGTGGATGATGAATTTAAATTAAGGAAAATAATAATGTGTATGATTAAATGCTACTTTGAGGATTTTAAATTTCGAGGACGAAATTCTTTTAAGGAGGGTAGACTTGTCATTACCACATTCCGAAAACAGGGGTATTTTCGACTTTTTATAATATTTAATATTATGGTAGTTACAATTAATTAATTGCATGTTAGTATATTTGATTTTAAATAAATGTGTGATGTGTAATTTAAATATAATATTATATACACTGTCCATTTATTTTGAGCTAGCAGACTTGACCTAGAAGCCAGTAGACGAACACCTGTCGGAATTATGAAATTTTTGTATTTAATTGATTTATCTAGAATTTAATTATTGGAGATTGTAATTAATTACTGTATTTTAATTAATTATTGCGCATTGCCTTTGCTTCGACATTTGGAGCGCTACCCTGACTTTTGTCTTCCAACAAATTTCACAATCTTGCCCTAGACATGCCCGCCTTATATTCTGCTATTTTTGCAACTCATAATTATGCTCTCTGTACCTTGTTTCTAGCCGCACAAATATCGTCGCGGACGTTATTTAATAAATCCCTATTTTGTATCGTTGTGTGTTCCAATTGAAATTGGAGGCAATCTTGACCTATTTTTTGTGCGGCCCAAATTAGGGTAATATTCTGTTCTGAGTCTTCTTCATTATTGGTATTGATGACCTAACCTGATTTTGGCCCCATGTACTCCTAATTAATTTTAGAATTCAACTTGTATTTATTTTTAATTAAATTGAGGATACTATTTTGACTGATTCTGAAATTCCAATTTAATTCTAGTACCCTACTATTTGAGCCCATACCAACTTACAGCGCCCCCTGACCCTACAAAACAGCGGACACCAAATCGCCCGCCAAATTTTTGTCATTTTATGTGTTTGTGCAAATTCCCGAATTTAAGGGGCCAAGTTACAATTATTCAATTGTAGGTGTCATCACCCCATTGTCCAAGACCAAATGGAAAGGTTATTTATTTGTGGACCAAATTGCATTTTTTTTCCACTCTACTTTACATGAAAACAATTTCCTTCATGAACAATCCTAGCCACTCATTCTGTGGGCAAATCCTAACCCTTTATTCCACACACTCTC
The DNA here is from genome assembly GCA_036927795.1 of Iris macrosiphon. Classification (NCBI taxonomy): domain Eukaryota; kingdom Viridiplantae; phylum Streptophyta; class Magnoliopsida; order Asparagales; family Iridaceae; genus Iris; species Iris macrosiphon. The sequence goes on along the minus strand of JAYESA010000010.1, from coordinate 104,301,659 downwards.
CCATATATAATGTTACATCAACACATTTCCCTAGAAAACCCTAATCCCCAAGCAAGCCCCCATATTTCTCCTCCAACGTATGAACTCTTTCCTTTCTCCTACTTTTTCCTTTCTTCTATTTTCTTCTTCTTTTCCTTCCTTCTTCTTCTTTGTTTTCCTTTTTGAATTTGAATAGGGGGGACACTGTTCCCTACTGTTCACCGGAGGTCACCCCGACCCCCGGCCTGCACTCCGACCCCATAGCCGATTGCTGAAGCATCCGGCGGACTTCCCAGCTCCAAGCCATCTCCACCATCAGCCGACTGCTCCCCGGCGGTGCTGCCTCGACGAGTCCGACGGCCCCGCTGCTCCTCCCTCTGCTGTTGCTCCGGTGGACCTCACCCCTCGCGCCACCGACCCCTACTGCTCATCCCCCGGCCGCTGCTCAGCCTCCGGCGAACCCCTCACGATCACCCCTCCGGCCGACTTCCCCTGCACTCCGACGTACCGCGGCCGCTGCTCCCAACACCATCTCCATCTGCAGCAGTACCACCACCACCAGTGCGGCCATCCCCCTCCGGCCTGCTTCCCCTCCGGCCGGCAGCCACTGTGAGCAATCCTCCCTTTCTCCCTCTTTCTTCTTTGTTATATATATATAGATATATATATATATATATATATATACTTATATATGTATGTATATATATACATACATACGTATATACGTATATGTATATAAATAGTATTATTTAATTAATGCTTTAAATATGTGAATATGTATAGTATATTTTAAATTAGTATAATGTAAATGTATGTACATGTATATTACGTATTTAAGTTTATGTTTAATATATATTTGTATATGAAATGCTTGCGTGTGTGTACGTGTGTACGTATGTATACATAGGTGTGTTTGGTGATATATATATATATATATATATATATATATCGTATATTCCCTATTTTGGTATATACTTGTATTCATTATATTAGTATTAATATATTAAAACGTATAATTTTGGTAATATGTATATACCTATATATAAATGAATGTAATTTTTGGGTGCAAATATACATATGTTTATTTGGTATAATTTCATATAAGTATGTATATGTATTAAATGTATTTTTGGGTATATGTACAAACATATATAAATATGTATTTTGACATAAATATGTATGGGTATATAAATATATAAACGTATTTTGTTATAAATATACATGTATGTATAAATATATTTTCGTATTGGTATATATGTATACCCGTATTTTATATATATACATACTTAGCATATTTTCAATATATATTTATATTGGTATATATTTTAGATATATTTCATGAATTATGTTTATACATATATACATACAAGTATTATTTTATTATGTTTATATGCAAGTATTATTTTATTTTTAAGTATATATTTATACATATATCTATTATTGAAATTGATGGAAATTTTATATATTAGTTAATGAGATGTTTATTTAAATATGTATCCCTACTAGATGACCTAGTTGACTAGTGCCCTGCTTGGCATGGCCCTGAGGCCAGTGTTTATAGACTGTGTGTTAGGGTAGCACCTGATACCAGTGTTATTGTGATGTGTTTTTAGGACTGTTGCTTTACCCAGGGGATACTCTGGAACAGGACATCCATAAATACCAGCTAAGGACCCAAGGCAAGTACATTCTCTGATAATTTCCAATTTTTGATAATTCCTATAAATTCAATAATCTAGAAATGTTAAATCTGAATCCTTAACACTGTGCTATACGGACTAGTATAGCTTGGATCTGCAGTCATGAGATGTTACCTTGATTATCGTATTGACATTGTATACGACATGTATTTTAGACATCGTACATGATAGATTGGACTTGCTCGTGTATCGTGGTGTGTCATGGTTGGATCCACAGTACTAGTTGGGGGCGGGGAAGTAGTTAGTAAGAAATGTGATCATAACCTCTTATTGCAGTGTAGAACAATTGTAAGTGTTAATCATGCTCTTCACCCATGATTAGCCAGGCCCTATAGCTATCGTACATGTTCCCAAGCCGATCACATTTCGAAACTACTATTTCAAACACTTAGAATAGATTACAGTTTCCTATTTTAAATCATATACTACATCACCCGTATATGATATTGTACCTTATTCTTTTTATTTTCATATATGCACTGACTGTATCATATTGTCTATTGCATGTCTCTGTACATTGCCTGTCTCTCCTTTATTGCCATTGCATTTATTTCACTGTCTTCTCAGCATCTAGCATCATCTGTTTATGACTTTATAGTCCTTATCAATTATATGGAACTGTTATTTGAGATTTGTACTTTGCTCCTTCCTGACTGGAAACATTTTTCCAGACTATGCCTTAAAGGACCGCTGTCCGACACTTTATGGACCATATGGTGAGTAGCTGCAGACTTGGTAGTTAGTTGTGATTCCGGGAGGCCTAGCCGGAATTACTATTTTTGTTAGTTCTTTTAGCAGACTATTGGTGCCGGATTTGTCTCCGGCATTTTTTGATGACTTGGATATTGTTGAGTTAGTTATTACTTTTTGACTTGTGTTGTATTTAATTTCTGTTCGATATCCTATCGTGCTGTAATCCTGTGATTGAGTATGTATCCATTTTATTTGTGTCATCCGTGCCTCCTTATGAAGATTGGATGCTTGTGTGAGATTTGGCTAGATAGTATCAAGACCTTGACAGCGTTCTACCGCCGATGCTGCGGCGTAGGCTGGACGTACCCACGCACTCGTGCCCTAAACCGGGTGCGGGTCGTGACAGAGCCCTTGTTGTGACGCGGTCCTATAGGGCCTCGACTGTAAGTGCGCATTCTCCACAGCCATTGCAGGCATCGGCCCGAGTCTGGGAGACCATCGACCATCATATTATATCTCTCCGTAATGAGTTGTTGCGAAGGATAGAGGAGCAGCCCCTATCCCAGCCGCAGAAGGATGATGCAACACTCATCGCATTATTTGATACGCTCGAGTGCAACATCATGGAGCTCAGGGATATGACAACTGATCTTAGAGCATCGACAGAGCGTAGCATGACGGAGCTGCAGGCATCACAACTGTCCATGGGCGAGAGGCTGATGATGATGCATGATTTAATGGTTCATAGCACTATGAGACTGTTATCTACCATGGATTCATACAACCATCGACTAGCAGCATTGGAGCAAATACGTCCTCCTAGTGCGCCTTTATTGACACTGTCATGACCCGCACCCGGTGTAGGGGCACAAGTAGTGAACAACGTCCAGCCTACTCCACAGCATCGGTGGTAGAACGTTGTTTGGGTAAACTATCTATCTAGCAATCAAGATATAATAGTGTTACTAATAATATATGAATACTCAATCACAGATCTATAAGATGGAACAAACGCACGAATATGATATAAAGAACTGAAGAGTCAAATACAACTCACAAGATAAAATAATATCCAATGAATCATATAAAGAAATACTAATAACAAAAGCTGGAGACAAATCCAGTACAAATAAATCTATCTACCGAGCTACGGGTACTGGGTCGTCTGTCTCAACCGGGATAAGACCCTCCTGAGCCAAGGTCTCTGGCTCTAAGCCAACTACATCATGAGGCCCGTAGTGAGTGGGATACCACTCCTCAGTGTCATCTGAAAAATATATATCCAGTCAGGAAAGGAGCAAAGTATATCTCTAACAGCAGTTCCAATGAATGATATAAACTATATAACAGTAAATATAGCGAATATACAATATCTAATATACACATACAAGAGATATGCATAATAGGAATACTGAAATTAAATACAAGAAATAAGCATCAAAAAATGAGTAATAATACTACTATTAAGTGAGTGAGTACCAGCTTCAACATGTGATCATCTTGGGAACTTGCACAAGAATTAGGGCCTGGTTAATCATACGTGTGGTGTATGATCAACACTCACAATGACATGCACAAGGAGTGTATGATCACATATCTACACTAACATTCCCTACCCCGACTGGTATAGTGGATCCAACCATGGTACGTTATGACACAGGATTCACTGGGTGGGTAGGTAGTCTCCCCAAGAATCAAAGTCTGTACATGTACAAGAAGAACAAGGAACAAGGCTTGCACAAGATATACCATAAATACCAAGGAATAACATCTCATGACGAGATCCGGATATACTAATCCAAGTAACCATCGTGTCAAGAAATCAAGGATATCTACACTATATACAAGAAACATAGGGGATATCATAAATGAGAAACTATCAGAGAATATACTTCCTGAAATTCGGTGAACAATATCAAAGATGTTTGGAACGGTGCCTCGGAGACCTAAATATATTACATCAATACAAGGTTTTGAAATAAAAATAAGTTAAACTAGTCAAATTCTAGGTCATAAAGCCATTTTTAAGTCAAAATAGTCAAACTAGGTCAACTCTAGGTCAAACTAGTTATTTCTAGGTTGGATGAGTCTATCTCTATGATATTGGGTCCATATACTATGTAACTAGGCTATACTAGCTATGTTAGGATACTAGGATACCAACACTATACTGTATCATAAGATACGTAAATTATTAGATATGAAAATCCAATAATATATATATATATATATATTTATACAAGATGAAAATATATAGTATCCCTAGCTAAACAAATGCTAAATGGATACATTGGCTTTGAGCCAAATACGGTATCACACCACCTATACACCCCTCTTGATACACAAACCTAATACCTTGAGGATGAACCAAATTACCTAACAATTACCTTGGTATCACAATGTAATCCAATATCTAATAGTTATATAACTAGCCATTCATACCTCACTATACACAAACATAACTAGCATACCCATCTGGTATTCAATACCCATACCCCAGGATACCTCAACTCTCATTACCTTGGTGTAACTCAAGGTAAACTACAAATAATATTAACCAATACTAATACTTATGCTAACTAGTATATATATATATATATATATATATATATATATATATATATATATAGGAATATCACATTTTTCAAGTTTGATGATTTTCTCAGAATTTAATTTTTCAAAGAAGATGGACTCAACTTCCATTGCTTCTTTGTAAGATTTAGTATTAGCATCAGCAGAAATTGTTGGCTGCTTTCCCTTGGCCTCTAAGCTATATATATATATATATATATATATATATATATATATATATATATATATATATATATGAGTTAGTAAGAGAGGAAGAAGATGAAGAAGAAGAGGAGGAGAATGAGAATAAGAAGAGTTGAAGAAGTTGTAGTATGGAGAGTATGAAGGAAGGAGAGGGAGGGATGTTCGGGTATGGGGCTTGGGAGGAGGAGTATTTTCCAGTCATGGGAGAGGGAGGGGATGTACATGCATTAAATGCATGAAGATGTATATTAGTTAGCAATAGCTGTTGTGCTCCTCTTCATCTTCTTCCTCTCCATACTACAACTTCATCACCTCCACCCTCACGACCACCACCACCTCCACCTGTTTCGCCACCATTCTACTGTTGTTTTCGCTGCTAGGACTGATGCTGCTGATGTATATTAGTTGTTGATGTTGTATATATTGCTGCCTTTGTTGCTATAGCTGTTGTGCTCCTTGTTCTCCCCCTCCTCCACCTGATCGAGCATCTCCACAAGCCCCTTTACCCTACTCCATAGCCTCGAACCCGACTGGACCAAGTCCTGACCGAGAGGAACCCCCACCCGAGCCTCTCCAAGAAGTTCACCCCTCTTTACACTTGTTCACACTAGGTAAACTTTATCTCCTTCCTTTTCACCTTGTTCTTCTTCTTAAAACATGGTATGCCCATCATCTTCTTGTTCTTCATCTCCTTCTTGAAATATTGGAATGGTATATATGTACATCATTGATAAATAACACCTTGCCAAGTGTAACACACCTATTTGTTAACTAGTTAATCCCTCATGCAAACACTTTTTTAACCCTTCACCTTGCCATGCTTAAAAACCTATTTGTAACACTTGTTAACTCTCTAATAACTCCATCTAAACATAAATTTTAGAATATCTATTTGTGTTAGAATATGGTTAGTGTTGGAATAATAAAGCATGAGTTACTTGTTAGTGATATACTACTAGATGTGGTTGTTGCTTAGCTTGTTAGAGTAGTTGTTTACATATAATTAGTGCCATATTGAGAGTGTCATTACCATGTTTAGATTAGAGTCTTGTTTTTGTATATATAGTGCATTTGTAAAATGAGGACACAATGTTATCACACTAGTGTGCTATGCTAGGTAGATGTACACTTAACTATTGTTGATAGTTCAAATATATAAGAATTTAGTGATGGTTTATATTTTAGAGAATGACATGATAATTTTTATATAAAAATAAGAGACCCTAACCTAGTAACTAGTGCACATATTTAGAGTTGCATGATTGTAAATGACAACTAGTAGGTAGTTAGCAACTTTGACTTGCTTTATACAAATGTTAGAGGACAATTTTACATATATGTGCATGGAGACCTAGAGGGGTATTATTACTAAACTTGTGTTGGGAATGCAACTTAGAAATTCGGATGACCTAGAATGACGTTGTGCTAGTTGTGTTATTTGTGTGTGTTTAATGTGTTTAGTGTAATGGCTAATTTAATATTATTATATTAGGCTCATTAGATCGTACGAGCGTGGATCCCGGAGTAGGTTCTCTTTACTTGCAGATTGGAGACTCGGGCAAGTATATCTTGCCTTATTTACTGTTTAATTCTAGTTATTATATTTTGCATGAGTTGTTGCTTTAAATATTATATATAACTGCGCGCGTCCGAGAATGACTCGGGTGCAGTTGACGAAGACGTCGATGAGTAGAGTAGCAAACTCACCTAATGTTATGGAGGTATTTTGATATCTCCCAAGACCTGTCACATATTGCTCACGTTATAGTATCAATTCATGTTGGGATGTGGGTTAGCGTACCCGACTAGCTATCGGTATGTGTGATACGCATCACGGTATAGTGCGTAGTCATACGTCTAGTTACTTGAGACTTGGCATGTTAGTACGAAGTGTGCACGTCGTGTATTCAATTTGTACATTTGCATTGGACGGGGAGGACAACTGGTAGGCGTATGGGACACACCTCGGTAATCGTAGTGTCCAGCAGAACTACAAAAACTGATAAACTATTTATTTATCATACGCCGCATTCTTCGGAGCATTATGGCTGTATTCATATACCTACACCTACCCATACATACCAAGGTTGTCCTTAGATTGCATACACTTAGATGGATAGCACACCCTCTTCACTTTATTCAGTATTTATATTCGGCATATATTTTTTTATCTTGTTACATCCCTTTGAGGACCTGGTTCCCTTCCAGATCATGATGAGGCGTACTACCCGACTGTCTATGGCCCCGGGCAGGAGACGAGATACACGACTGAGGAGGAGCTGGAGGTGCTACCGTTAGAGTTTCCTCAATCTTGGTAGGCCTACCGCCTCAGACTTTAGCATCTTATCTAGTTAGCGATGTTCCAGTTTATTTATCTTATCTGTCTTCTGTACTTTTATTCAGTGTTGTATTCAGTGGGTTTGTTCCCACCAGACTTATCTTGGTACTGTATTATGACATTCAGACTCTATATCTTTATTTCAGTATTTATTTCCATTATTTCTTATTTATGTTATGTATATGAGATTAGATGTTACCTGTTGCATGTTTAGTTTAGATGTGGACTTAGTCAATTCTTCAGACTAGTAAAACTTAGATTGGGCCATTAAATTGGGAACATATCCTAGTTCGTATTAGCTGGCCTTGTTGCGTATCAGTTTTATTGTATTTTGGGACTGGGGCGTGACAAAAGGGCTTGCGATTCAGACTCAGTCCTTGGTGGTTACTATTGACGGGATTCAGATTCCCAATTCTGCGGAGGAAGGACTTAAACATCCTGATTGGCGTGTAGCTATAGAAGAGGAGATGCGAGCGCTTCAGAAGAACCATAATTGGGACTTTGTGGATTTATCTACTGGTAAGAAGGCAGCGGTTGCAAGTGGGTGTTCACAATCAAGGTAAAATCGGATGGCACTCTTAATCGTTTGAAAGCTCGACTGGTGGCTAAAGAATATTCTCAAACATACTGTAAAGATTATTTTTAGACCTTCTCCCTAGTTGCCAGGATGACTTCTGTGTGAGTGCTTATCGCGTTAGTCATCCGCTATGATTGGCACATTCTACAGTTAGATGTGAAGAATGCCTTTCTTTATGAGGACCTTTAAGAAGAAGTGTATATGATATAACCTCCTGGGTTTGTTACAAGGAAGGGTAAAGTATGCTATCTACGGAAGGCTCCTTACGGTCTCAAATAATCACCTCGTGCATGGTTTGGTCGATTTACACATGTCGTTACTCAGTTTGGCATGTGTCAATCAAAGAATGATCATTCAGTATTTTACTGACAGACATCAGTTGGAAGGATACTACTTGGTGTCTATGTTAACGATATCGTGATCACGAATATTTATTGGCCGATCATGAGAGCTTGGTATTGAGATGCTAGTACCAGGTGTCGAGATGCAGATATGAGGACTGCAGATACAGTCAGAGCTGATGGACAAGATCAGAGCTACGCAGTATGACGATGAGTCTCTGAGGAGCATCAGAGCACAGGTTCGGATGGGATTATCCGAGGACTTCACTATTGTTGAGGATGGATCACTGCGGCACGATACCAGGTTGTGTGTGCCAAGTGGGACGTTGCAAGAGGAGGTTCTTCAGGAGGCGCATCAATCGCAGTTCTCTATACATACAGGTGCCAACAAGATCTATAGAGATATGAGGAAGCATGTATGGTGGTATGGTATGAAACCGGAGGTGGCTCACTTCGTATCCAGATGTTTAGTGTGCCAGCAGGTAATGGAAGAGAGGCAAAGGCCAGGTGGTTTACTTCAGCCTTTACCCATTCCAGATTAGAAGTGGGAGCATGTTACTATGGATTTTTTTTGAGGCTTCTGCGTTCTCTAGGAGGTAAAGACGCGATTTGGGTCATCGTAGACAGGTTGACCAAATTGGCCCACTTCTTGCCATTGAAAGTGGGTACACCAAAACTAGCGGAGATGTATATGCGACAGATTATCAGATTGCACGGAGTTCCTGTGAGCATCATCTCGGATCGGGATAGTCGCTTCACATCCCACTTCTGGAGGAGTTTTGTAACCACCCTAAAATTTCTAATTAATGAAAGAATAATTAAAAATATAAATACTAGGTTTTGTACTTATGACAGTACATGAGAGTAGCTATTAATAAATTAATATATTAGAGGCTGGATTTTAAAACATATAATATATATATATAACAAATAAAAAATAAAATAATAATTGTTTCATATAAATAATAGTAATTATAATAATAATAATAATAATAATAGTTAGAAAAGGAAAAGGAAAAAAATGATAACCAAAACAACAACAACAACCATATAACACCAACTACGTACAACAACAACCACAACAACTAAACAGCATAACCTACCCGACCCCCCTTCTCCGTTCACAACCCGACCCGGCCTTAGTACCGCCCTCAGCCCCGCTCGATCTATATATAAATATATATACTAAACCCTAACCCTAACCCTAACCCTAACCATATTTCTTCCCCTCCCCATCAACGCTACCCCCGACCCGACCACCTAAACGCGCCGACCGCAGCGCGGAACCGCCGTCGCACAGCCCAGAACCACCGCCCAAACTCCCCCGCGTACGACCAACAACGCAGACTATAACCCATGTACCCGACTTTGAGGTATGTTTTGTCATCTATTTCTCAACCAATTATCGTTCTGATTGTCCCCAAAGTTGGAGCTATAAGCCAGCACCATCTTGCTAGTCTCTGATAATGCCTCATCCAGTAGCTGTGGAGTTCTTCATAAAGCCATCAGTATTGAGTTTGAAGCCCCAAGGAGGAGGGAGCTATTTAATGTTCTTGTAGGTTGTGGGGGGTTTGATAAGATCACTAAGATTGAAAGTAGCCAGAATGTGTTATGATTCTGCAGGAGAGGGAGATTTGGAGGAGTGGGAATGACAAAATCTCATCTTTGGAATAATATGATGGTGCCATACTAACTTCGCCCACTACAGCCCGAACTCCATTCTCGATCGGACAACTCCTTTCATTCATCACAGACCAGAGAAGTGATCAAACAAAGGTGACTTGCACTAATCGATTTTGTCTAATATATCTTTTGAGATTGGTTGACATTGACATATAAGCCATGTTATATTGTTAAATAACAAGCCTTCTATTATCTATCTCATCTCTAGTTATAGTTAATGTGATCTTACCATGACTGCCATTAATGATAGAGGCGAAAGTGAAAGCCTATGGTGTTGCTTCTACAACTGGATAATAGATAAACAACATAACTATCACTAGATCCTATCAATTAGATTTTTATTTAACTCTCTAGAACTTGAGAAAAATTGAACCAAAATCTCGAGAAAACTGCTCAATCGAGAAGTATTAAAACATGACAAAATCAGTACCAAACCCAATATTAGACGGAACATTTCTTTCAAACGAGTGAACCAAATTTTGATTTTATTATTTGGTAGAAATTCAATATAACAAGGATTAAAACGACCTACTATTTACACATAGTTACTCACAAATTATGTACTAAATTATTAGTTAAAAAGTACGAAAAACTTATTTCAAAAACTTGAAAAACTTGTGATACGGAGTGCATCCCGACAAACCGGACCATCTCATCGCATATTAGTTGCATCGAAAGGTGCGTATGGTATTTCCTGACATGTGGGCTTTCGTAGAAGTTTATTTGGATATGTGGGCACGCCATAATCAACCTGTAATCGTAAAAAGTCTTCTGTATCGATATTTTGTAAAATATCCTAGAAGTTTGTGATCGCTCGTCTAAATACGACAAAATTTGTGCTAATGGATCCATGCTATCACACTGGTGCTGTGACCCAAGTTTTATGCGATTATGAGACAGTTGACCGAGTCACCGTTTGCGGACCTCACGGTTTGACTTGACGAGTGATTTTGTGATCGGCTCACCGGAATCCAAAATTGGACATAACATTGAGTTTGTATCATCGATTAGAATTTGTTTGACATATAATTTGTCCAATTTAGAGACCTTTATTCCTGGCACGTATTTTGGTACAAAGTGGCCTACATATGGACACTATTTCGATCCAAAATTACTGTTTTGTCCCTGCATCCAAATTGGATGAAAGGGTAGTATTTTTTACTATCTCACTAATTTCAAAGACGTTGGTGATGTTTATTTCAGCATCCGGAGACGTTCGCTCAGAGTCCCTACCTTCTGGTTCTATGTGCTTGTCGTTTAGACGTCTATACTCTACAGATTGCTTGTCAGAAAAGTATACCTTGCCACAGTACTGTTTAGTTATATTCATTTACTTCATATTTATTCTTTATTGTTTATTTTTATTTATTTTTCTATATAAAACTATGCGTCCAAGGAATACGGGTGCAACGACGGTTGCGTCATCTTTTGTCTTTTATTTATATTATGCATGTTGACCTAGTTTTATGAGACCACACCATGAGTTGAGGCATCATTATATTTTATTTGGCCGTGACACATTTGCTACACGAGTTGTGAGTCTCATGTAGGACACAAACTTGCGTAATAGGCTGGCCACCTGTAGGTAAAGGTCGTACGACGGATAAGGAATAATTGCTAATAGAAAGTTTTAGAGGACTTAGCAGTTACTAGAGATGTTTGCGTGTTATGGATGTGACATATTAGTAGCATTGGGTGGGGAGAACAATGGGTAAGATTATGTGACTCTTTTATAATTTTCCTTCATTTGCCTGTAAGCTCAGTTGGAAACGCGAAGTGTTATGACCCTTATATATACTGCAGGCCTATGACGATCGAAAGACGTTATGCCCGAGGCCCCTGGATTTCCGAGAGAACTATGCCCATCCCATTATTTAGCCAGATAGTCCATGCGCAGGAAAGTTGTTCTTTAATTGCATATCACATAGAGTGGTTAGGCGACCATGTTGGATGTTTTACTTTCAGTACATTATTGGCATGTTTTTTTCCTTTCCAGGTATAGACGATTAGGATTATCTGCAGGAGTATGGACCGGGGCCTGACGCATCATTCTCTGTCGAGGTGGTCTTACCCTATGAGTACCCATGATTACTTCATAGCCGATGGATTCTTTGTTGTTATTCTCTTTATTTGACATTTTATTTCATATTGGAGTTATGACCTCCTCTATCATTTTAGCTGATATAGTCGTTTGGTAGTGAATTTGTCTTGAGAATATGCTTCGCACTTGTGTTTTGGATTTTAGAGGCTCTTGGGAGGATCATCTACACCTGATAGAGTTATCTTACAATAACAGCTACCAAGCCAGTATCGAGATATCACCATTTGAGGCTTTATATGGATGGAGATGTCACACTCCTCTATCTTGGGATGATGTTGGTGAGAGAGTCTTGTTGGGACCGGAGATGATTGTGGATGCAACTCAGAAGGTGAAGCTCATCAGGGATAGACTTCGAGTGGTGTCACGCCCTAGTCCCAAAATACCGTGGGACTAGACACGTGGCAATGGCCAACAGCACACACCGATGGGCAAACCCAATTTAATGGACCCATCAGGGTGTACTTAAGCTGTAAAACAACTATAAAGGTCTATGATACTAATCTCATCCACGGCAGATATCACAAAATAAAGGTCAGCATAATCAGGATCAAATATAACCAACAAATCGCAATAAAAATCTCGGGGACAACCCGATAATGAGTTTAATACATCAATTCAATAATCAGGAAATAACTGAGTATAGAATAAGCAGATACTCAGGTGAAATCCTCGGCAATCACCTCGTCCTCGGGTTCTGGTACTGCTCCAATGTATGCTCCTGTCCTGTACACTTCGGGGTAGATCTCCTCTGCTAAACCTGGGGACATAATCCGGATTCCAGGTCCTCATGAGACATAGCAAGGTACAAGAATAACTCAAGCCAAAATAAATGCAGTACAATAATAAATGAAATAATAGGATAAACTATGTAACCAGCTAAGTGATATGCAAGTTGAGAGCATCACTAGAACTCAGGCTGAGACCACTACAAGCTCTGTGTCGGGGAGCCGGTAGCAGTGATATCACTAGTAGAGTGCCTAGCTCTGATATAGAGTCTAGATCCTCATAATAATAAATATATATATATATATAATTATCCTGTAGCATGTGTGTCTCTCCCCACCGCATGTAATCACATGTCTCATGTCCATGACACGCAAGATCATGACCTCTAACTGATGTAGTGAGTCATAATGATAGCTAAGCATATGTATAAAGTCTATGTCTCGAATCCTGTAACCTATACAGAACCACCATGAATATCTCAGGAAGATTCTGTCTCATGAACAGTGTCAAGTATCATGTGGTATGACGTACTTGATAATGCAAGCACAAAAATATATAGGGTCGCCATATCAATCTCAAGTGACGTTACACGACTCCACGTACGACGTCGACACCCGAATATTATTCGAACGCTAAGCAACGTCACACGGTTCTAGGTTGAATAAATATATCATATAATTAAATCAAGGAAATAACATGTAGCAATTATTGCAACATTGGCAAGGTACACTTGTCTGGGGTTTGAATACCAATAGTTGCTCCGGTATCAGCGGGATCTTCAAGTATTCCTCCAGTTGCTGAAATAAAAATTATTATCATGTTCATAAGATATGAAATAGCTGAAATTGTCTGTCCATAAGTCCAATTTGAACACAGGGGCAAAATTAACATTTTCTGGTCAAAGTGGGGTCCACTAGTGGCCCACTTCGCACCAAAAAATGTGCCAGAGACAAAGTTCTCCAAATTTGCCAAACTTAGTGTCTACAAGTCCAGAACGATGATACGAACCCAACGGAATATCCAGAACTGGATTCCGATGAGCCGATCACAAAATCGCCCGTCAAGTGGAGCCTTGGGGCCCACGATACAGGATTTTGTCAACATTCTCAGAATCGAACCAAACTTGGGTCACAGGACCAGCGTATTACTACGAGTCCGATTGTGCAAGTTTCATTTCAAAATGACGAGCACACACGAAGTTACAATGAGTTTCAGAACAGGGCCAATACGGGACATTGTCGACGGATACGCGTTGATTCCGGTGTGCACGCACATCCAAATCAACTTTCGCAAAATCTCACACGTCCGTATTAACGGTGCACACCTTTCGGTGAAGTTCGTAGATGACCAAGTTGCCTCGTTTAACGGGGCGCACCCAGTTCCGAGAAAATCAGGGTTTTGAATAACCAAGTTTTTGGTCAACTTCACCCTCGAATAACTTACAAATTACAACACCATAAATTACACTAATATAGGGTTTTAAAACTAGGTTATACGGTCTAAATTACTGTTAAAGGGAAATTTTGAAAACATTAACCAGGTTGGGATTAAATCGGCCATGAACTTGTGAGTTTGGGCCAAATTCTGAATTTCAAAAATTGGGAATATTTTTCTGAATTTGCGTCACAGTTTGCGATCGACACAGGATACGATACCCCGAACGAATTGCATGAGTTTCGAAAGGGTCACGAGGTCTACGCGCATGATTCGACAGAATAGAAAATGAATCAATAAACAGGAAGTTATGCGAGCGACAAGATAGGTACCTCACTGATGTATGCTGTTGTGATAAGAGATGGCGCGGCGGAGTACAGCAGCGGCGGCGGCATTTACTGAGGCTGCTGCGGTTGCTGCGCTACTCAGGGAGGGTCATCGTCGGCGGCAGGGGCTCGGCGACGGAAGCTCGGTGTTAGTCTGAGGGGACGCCGGGTGGTGGTGGCAGCGGGGAGACGGTGGTGGCTATGGGGTTGACGGGGATGGTGGTGATCGGTGGTGGTGGTGATCGGTGGTGGTGGAGATGGGGTTTTAAATAGAGGCGATGGCCGGCGATTACGACGTTTGCTGAGGCGGGGGTTACGTTTGGGAGGTGAACGGCCGCGGGGGGGGAGTAACGGTCGGCGGAGGAGGAGTAACGGCTGGCGGAAGGGCGGTGGATGTCTGGTCGTGGTGGTTGGCGGTGGTGGAGACGGGGTTTTATAGGGGAGCAGGGAGATGAGCGGTCGGTCGGTGGCTGGGAGGAGAAGGGCGGCAGTTTGGGAGGTAGAGCGACGCGAGGAACGGGTGAACGGCGGGGGAGGCAGAGCGGCAGGCGGAGAAACGGCCGGGGAGGCGGTGAGTCAGGGGGTTTCGTTTGGGGTTACTGTGTAGTTACTGTAGCGGGTCGAGTTTGGGTTCGGTCGTCGGGTACGGACCCGAATCCGACCCGTTACTATTTGGGTTGGGTTCAGTTGGCTTGGTTCGGTTTATTTAGGGTTTAGGTTGGTTTATTTTGGTTTATTAAAAAATATTAGTTTTAGGTATTTAAAAAATAGTTCTGGGTCCACTAAATTCCAAAAAATTACAGTATGAGTAATTATTTATTTTAAACTCAAAAATATTATTTTTATTATATTTTAATATTTAATTTAATACTTAAAAATATTTAATTCAGAAGAACATTTATTTTAATTAGTTAAAAATTTCAAAAAATTCTGAAAATTCATTTTTAAATTATGAAAAATCTGGGTGTTTACAATCTACCCCCCTTAAGAGGATTGTGTCATCGCAATCAAAGAATAACGAAACATAATCGGTCAGAAGAGATGACACGGTTGCAAAATATGTTCGAAGCACGACACAACCAAAGAATCATGATCAAGGAGAAATCGAAGGATGAGGGTTAAGCAAAACACCTAGAAAAGGAATAAAGTATTTCCCTAGACAATGAAAGTTAGGTAATTCAAAGAAATCTAGTTAGAGCAAAGAAAACTACAGCTTAGAAAAACTAGGTTATCAATTATTAACAAGTTTAAAATACTAGGTTTAAGGCTAAGGTCATGAACTAACAGGCACGTGTTAAAGCATTACTAGGAATATATCTATGATAAAACTTAAATCTTACGTGCATTCGCTACTCCACTAGTCTGCGCGTCCTCCATGGTCATCGCAAAAGCTTGTCCGCGTCCTTGCGGTGGTGCCCTCTGCTGTTGCTGGGCCTGTTGGAAGAGTGTTGTTTGGGGCCTCGGCTGATATCCTCCAGGTGCTGGTAAGGCTTCTCTGTCACGACCGGCACCCGAAAATCGGGCATGAGTCGTGGGTACGTCCAGCCTATGTCGCAGCATCGACGGTTGAATATTGTCTAGGTCTACTATCTAGCTAATAATCTCACACAATAATATAAGTACCTGTTAAGATCTCAACTCCAAACGGAGGAACAATATGATAAAGATAACACAAGTACTAAATCACGATCTAAGCACGATAAGATAACAAAGAAGTCTAACAACTACAAAGTCTAAACAACAACTACTACTAAAGACATCAACAATAATAATAATAATACAACAATATCCTGAATCAAATACAATACAAGTCTCAAACCAAAAGCCGGGGACAAATCCGGTACCAAAAGCTAATAAATACAACTGAGGTCCTAGTGATCCCGGCTACCAACCCGGAAATCACTCCTGAACTAGGGGGTCCCTGTCCGCACCATCGACAGGCTGAGGTCCATAAAATGTCGGACACCAATCTTCCAGATCCTCTGAAAAATATATCCAGTCAGGATTGGAGCAAGTACACATCTAACAGCAGTTCCAGTTAAATGATAAAAACTATAAAGCATTTGTAGCAAGTAGCACAAGGTGAAAGAAATAAAGTATGAACAAGGAAATATACAAATATATCAATTGGTGCATAAAGGTAAAGATGCATGAAAATCATAAGCAAGATAATAATGACTGTAGGATACAAGAAATCTAAACTAAGAGCAAGTGTGTGCACAATAATGTGAAGTGAGTCCAGCAAGAGTAAATATAATGAGTCCAGTCCATAAAGTATAAGTGAGACCAGTCAAAAAATACAAGAGAGTCCATACTAGAAAGAATGAACTCGTGTCTCTGAAATACTTGTTTCGACATGTAAATGGCTAGGGGTAAGTACGGTTCACCGTACACTGGGTGTGCGGCTGTTATCATTCCAGATTAGACAAGAGGGGGTGATTCCAGTGATTCCAGATTGGAAATGTTTACATGTCTACTCGAGTATTTTTCTGCCCCGACTAGTACAAGTGAATCCAAGACCTGACACATAAATCAAGTATGAGTTCAGCCAGAAACATGAGTGATGCCTGTAGTGAGTCCTGATGTGATGCCAGTAGGTGATTCCAGAAATAGAGGCCAGAAACATGAAATATACGTGTTGCAAGTAAATGAATCCAGAAATACTAGTCAGTGTCGTGCCAGAAAATCAGATAATACAATACTAGAAGCTGAATCATAATAATTATCAGAAAATAAAAACTATCAGAGAATGTACTCGCCTGACGTCCTGAGCAACTAGCGATCCGAACTGGCGTCGCAAGGACCTATTGCGAAAAGCAAGGTTAAACGGGGTTCTAAAGAGTTAAACAGATATAAAATAACTAAAAACAAGCTTCTAGGGTTGTTCTAGGTCAAACGGGTCAAACCAGTGAAATCTGGGTCAAAAAGTCAACCAGGGGTTCAAAAAGTCAACTCTAGGTCAAAAATAAGTCAAAGGTTGACTTTGGCGGTCAATCGGGTCAACTACGGTCAACTCTAGGTCAAACTAGGGTGCCCCTAAAATTTTAGGTCAAAACTAGCTCATTAAGCTAGTAAACCCACAAACTTGCCTCTTTGAGATACCGGGATACCCTCGGTATCCGATATCTCAACCTACGCGATATTCCCCGCCTATACCCACTAACATATATACTAGCACATATATATATCTATCATATATATAAAACCAACTATAACCTTATTCCTAGGTAAAAATTCAATACCTCGCCCCGATGCCAAATACCTTGAGTATCTCAAGGTATTGAGATACTCAAGCCTTACCCCCCACTAACACTAGCTAACTAACTAACTATCTATATATATATATATATATATACTACCATATGCTACTATATATATAATATATATCTAACTATATAAATATATATATATATATATATATATATATATATATATATATATATATATATATATATATATATATATATATATATATATATATATATAACCTAGTGTATAGGCAAATACTCCATCTCCGATACCCATCTTACCTTCGATACCTTGATATCTCAAGGTATCGAGATACCTTACCTTACCTTACCTACCCATCTCAACTCACTAACTAGCTAGCTAGCTATACCTATATGTATATATCTAGCTATCTGTCTATGTAATCCATATATATATATATATAAACTCGTAAACTCTAATACACACTCCCCAAGGCTAAACCAACCCACGCACAAGCCCAAAACTAAGAAACCAAGTCAAAATGGCCATTTGGTTATTTCGACGAACACTTGGTGTGCGGCTCGCGATACCTCGTGAAACGTACACC
The DNA here is from genome assembly GCA_036927795.1 of Iris macrosiphon. Lineage (NCBI taxonomy): Eukaryota > Viridiplantae > Streptophyta > Magnoliopsida > Asparagales > Iridaceae > Iris > Iris macrosiphon. The sequence continues at coordinate 104,283,169 of JAYESA010000010.1, read as the reverse complement.
AAACCTACTCGAAATTGACCCAAAATTTACCCACGAGTTCTAATCGATGTCTAGAACCTCACAAAAATGCTAACTCTCTGATTCTAGGTCCATGGCAAAATTCCACATGCATGTGGAACCCATGTCGAAGGAAAAAACCCCCCAAATTGCCCAAAATGCCCAAATCTCTATGACACGACCTCACGTGTCCGAACGGGGACACGTACTTACCCTCAAGATACTCAAGCACGTCTACCTAGATCCGTCTAACCTAGGACAACACACAAAATTGGGCAAATCTCGGATTTCACCCAAAATTGACATAAAATACTATGCCAAAGTCTTCAAACACATCCAAACAAGCTCCAACTTCCTCCCATGGGTAGCCCTAAGATTTAGGTAGGTTCTAAACTACTAATTACACTATATTAAAGTAATCACTAAGAGGAAAGTTAGGATTTACCTCTTGGGAGTTGGAATTCCAAGGCCAAAGTCTCCAAAAATCCCCAAATCCACCACACCAAGCCTCCAAGCCTCCAAACTAAGCTCCTACACCAAATCTAATCTCTACACACCTAGGTTAGGAGAAAATGAAATGTTAGGGTTTGCATTCATGGAAGAAGTAAATGAAGGAAGAGGGGGAAGGTGAAATACTTACTTGAATGGAAGAAGAAAATGGAAGAAGTGAAGAAGGAGAATGGAGGAAGAAAATAAAGTGGGAAGAAATAAAATGGAGGGGAAGGGGCCGGCCATGATAAGAAATAGAGTTACGGTTTGCATTAAGTTTAGGTACAAAGACCAAAATGTCCTTAAATTAAGTCATCCACACTAGGGTTTTTAGATTTGGGGTTCCAAATACACTCTAATTAAACTCTAATTGTCACGTCCCAGTCCCAAAATACGTAGGACTAGGAATACGTAACACGCCCAGTCGTATGTATACGAACTCCAATATATGAAAATCATATACACACGTACGCTGTAAATGAATATGCAATCCACTAGTGGTAATATACTGTCACAACAAGTCACACACAATCTACATCTCATCCACAGCACAAATAATAAGTAGGAATAAAGAGCTGGAATATAACTAAATATCAAGATGTGTATCAAGTCTGATAGTCGGGTGAAAACAAATCCACTACAAAACGACTATACTAAAATAGCTATAAAATCTCAAACCAGTGGAAATAAATAACAGATACTCTGAGGGTAAGACCTCCTCAGTCAGGTACGTAGTGTCAGGTCCAGGTCCATACTCCTGTGGGTACTCCTGCTCGTCCATATCTGGAAAGGGACCAGGTGCTCAGAGGGACGTAACAAGATACATATAACATGCCAATAAAGTACTAAAATATAAACATCCAATGGTCGCCTAACCGTCTAAGTGAATACAATTTGAGAACAACTTTCCAACAGGTGGACTATCTGGCCATAAATGGGATTAGCATGATTCTCTCGGAGAAGCAGAGGCCTATAAAGCATGTCGTCTTTTGAACGACAGAGGCCGCCAAGTAGTATAGGGGTCATCTCGCGTGTCTCCGGTGGAGCGTACGGGTTACATATAAGGAAAGTACAAAGGAGCCCAAATGTCTTACTTGTTGTTCTCCCCATCCCATGCTCTAAGCATGCCACGTCCATGACACGATAAAACCTCTAAATAACTGTCAGGTCTAATAGCATACAAAGTTTCTATCAGCAGTCATCCCTTAACGCACGTCTCATACGTACAGGAGGCCAGACCTGTCACGCAGTCCGTGATCTATATGAGACTCATAACTCGTGTAACAACTGTGTCACAGCCAATAAAATATAGAATGTCTCATAATAATAGGGTGGTCTCATAAAGTAGGTCCAAAATCTACAGAAATAAACATGATACGACGACATCATCGTTGCATCCAAGTTTCCTTGGACGCACAATTTATATAGCAATAATTGAACTAAATAAACAGGAATAAACATGCATGCATCATATGGAATATAAATTCAGTTCAATGGCAAGGTATACTTGCCGAGCAAGGTTTCCGTATAGTGCAAGCGTCCACAACAGTGTTAAGTTCAAGTAGTGAGGTTTAGGGTTTTGGGGTGTATTGCATGGATATATATAGAGAATAAGAGGTGGTGGGGAAACTTAGTGTTTAAGAAAACTAAAACTACTGCCGCTGCTGTTTCTTTCTTTTCATTGGTTTTGGTTTCGGTTGAGGGGTGTTTAGTAATAATAGTGTTTAAGAAGTGGTAGAATGAGAAGCTTACACGTGTGGGAAAGCAAAGCAAAGTAAAATTGGGTTTTGCTTCTACTGTTGATATTTTCTTCTCTCAATGGGTTATGTTTTGGGTTTTACGCGTGGTGAAAGGAAGAATTTACGCGGGGGTGTACTACTGCTGCTGAAGAGTTTTACGCGCGGAGAAAAATAATAGGCGGTGGTTTTGTTACTGCTGCTGCTATTTACACGGGGTAAAAAATATACGCGGGGTGATGAGCTACTATTGATTAACTCCTTACTTTACGCGGGAAGGGTGGTTAACGGTTTGCGGATTTTGGGTTTGATCCAATAGGAAATTCTATTTTCTCTATTTAGCTCATAATTACTATAAATAATAAATTTATAATTAATAATAATACAACAAATACGGTTTTCAGAATTAGGGGTTTTATATTCTACCCAACTTATAAAAATTTTGTCCTCGAAATTAAAACTAAGCCACGGTAGAAAGTCAAGATTTGTAAGAGATATAATTTAACAAGTAAATTTATACCTTGGTCAATGAATAGGTTCGAAAAACGTTTGCGCATGTCGTCCTCGCGCTCCCAAGTAGATTCTCCTGGCGCGCCATACTTCCATGCCACGCGGACTAAGGGAATAGATTGGTTCCTCGATACTTTCTCTCGACGATCGAGGATTCCCACGGGTTGCTCTTGATATGACAAGCTTGGCCCAATGGTGATCTCCGAATAATCTAAAACATGACTGCTGTCTACCACATATCGCTTGAGTTGTGACACATGGAATATATTATGTACTCCCTCAAGTGAAGGTGGTAGTGCAAGTCGATACACTACTTCTCCCACTCTCTCTAGCACGTCAAATGGTCCAATATACCTTGGACTCAACTTGCCTCGCCCTCCAAATCGAATAGTGCCTCTAGTAGGTGATATCCTCAAGAAGACATGATCGCCTTCTTTAAACTCCAAGGGACGACGATGAAGGTCTGCCCATTATTTTTGCCTGTCTTGCGCTGCCCGCAAGTGTCTTTGTATCTTCTTAACTGTCTCTACGGTATTGACCACTAACTCTGGTCCCAGAATCTGACGTTCTCCCACGTCACTCCAACATACAGGAGACCTACACTTTCTTCTATACAATACTTCAAACGGAGCCATCTGGATGCTCGCTTGATAGCTATTATTGTAAGAAAATTCCACAAGATGTAGGTGGTCCTTCCATGATCCTCCAAAGTCCAACATACAAGCTCTCAACATATCCTCTAATGTCTGAATAGTACGCTCTGACTGTCCATCTGTCTGTGGGTGATAAGATGTACTGAACTTTAGACGAGTTCCAAGACTTTCTTGCATGCTCCTCCAAAAATGCGACGTAAAGCGTGAATTCCTGTCTGATACAATGCTGACGGGTACGCCGTACAACCTCACGATCTGCCTTATATATAAGTCAGCCAAAGTTTCTGTAAATTGGCCAATTCTAAAAGGCAAGAAATGGGCTGACTTGGTGAGTCGATCCACTATTACCCATACTGCATCTCTACCACTTGGACTCCTAGGAGAACCTGTGACGAAGTCCATAGTGATGTGCTCCCACTTCCATTCTGGAATCGGGAGTGGTTGCAATAATCCTGCTGTTCTCTGGTGCTCTGTCTTTACTTGCTGACATATTAAACATTTAGCGACAAAGCGAGCTATCTCTCTTTTTATTTCATGCCACCAAAAGTGTTGTCGCAAATCATGATACATCTTGGTGCCTCCAGGATGAATAGAATATATCAAACTATGAGTTTCTGTCATTAGCTCCTGTCGAATCTCTCCATTTAGAATATAAAACGATCACCACATCGTAATATCCCATTATCATGGATGCGCAGTCCTGTCTGCTCCCCGGCCTCTGTTCTTTCCTTTAATCTTCTAAACCTGGCGTCTGTAGGCAATGCTGCCTTAATTCTTTCTACTAGTGATGATTGTACTTGCAAGTTACCTAGTGTTCCGTCTGTTCTGGGTAATATTACTTTGATGCCAAGTTCTTGCAAGTCCTCCAATAATTCCTTCTGTGTTGTCAAAAAGTAAGCTACTGGCTTCCGTTTAACGCGTCTGCTACAACGTTAGCCTTGCCTGGGTGATAATGTAGCTCTATCTCGAAATCTTTCATCAACTCGAGCCATCGACGTTACCTCATATTTAACTCCTTCTGTGTGAAGACATATTTAAGGCTTTTGTGGTCTGTATATATTTCTACTCGTTCCCCATATAAGTAGTGTCTCCACAACTTTAGAGCAAATACAACGACTACAAGTTCCAAGTCATGAGTTGGATAATTCTTCACATGTACTCGTAACTGTCTAGATGCATATGCAATCACCTTGCCATGCTGCATCAATACGCATCCCAAACCTTTTCCTGATGCGTCACTGTAGATCACATAGCCTCCTGATCCTGATGGAATAGTTAATATTGGTGCTGTAGTCAATCGCTTCTTCAATTCCTCGAAAGCAGCTTGACACTCGTTGGTCCATATGAACTCTTAATCTTTGCAAGTTAACCGAGTCATAGGTGTTGCTATCTTTGAGAAGTTATCCACGAACCGTCGGTAATATCCCGCAAGTCCAAGGAAACTTCTCACCTCCGCTGCTGTTTTAGGAACAGGCCATGTCTCGACTGCCGAGATCTTTTCTGGATCAACAGAAATACCATCTCCTGTAACGACATATCTAATAAATGAGACTCTGTCCAAGAAAAACTCACATTTACTGAGTTTTTCATATAACTGTTCTCTTCTCAAGGTTTTTAGGATAATTCGCAGGTGCTTCTCGTGCTCCTCGTGGCTCTTTGAATAGATAAGTATATCATCTATGAAGACGACCACGAATTAGTCCAAATACTGGTGGAAGACTCGATGCATTAAGTCCATAAAGATAGCTGGAGCATTGGTCAATCCAAATGGCATGACCAGAAACTCGTAGTGCCCATATCTTGTCCGAAATGCGGTCTTCGGAATGTCCTCCTTCCGTACTTTCACCTGGTGATATTCCGATCTCAAATCTATCTTTGAGAACATCTTGGCTCCATTAAGCTGGTCAAATAGGTCATCAATGCGTGGCAGTGGATATTTATTCTTCACTGTCACTGCATTCAAGGCTCTATAGTCAATGCACATACGTACTAATCCATCCTTCTTTGGTACAAATAACACTGGTGCTCCCCAGGGTGATGCACTTGGTCGGATGAAACCTTTCTCTTCTAGTTCTTTCAATTGTGTCTTCAGTTCATCCATCTCCTTCTTCGCTAGTATATAAACATGGGATGTTATGGGTGCTGCTCCCGGTGTCAATTCAATCGAAAATTCTACGTCTCAGTTTGGGGGTAGTCCTAGCAATTGTTCTGGAAAGACGTCTTAGAATTCTGAAATAATGGGATGATAGACAATATCGTCCATTGCGAGTTGCATACCATCAAGGATTTCTGTGGATCCTCGTGCAAACTCAAGTTCAGGCTGGTCGGGTACCTTAAAAAGAATGCTTCCTCCAAAGCAATCAAAGAAAGCATGGTACTTGCTTAGCTAGTCTATTCCAAGCACAATATCAAAAGTCGGCATAGGAAAGACTAAGAGTCGGGCATTCATCTCTCTGCCACGTATCACTATAGGACATGATCTACAAATTCTACTAATAGGTACAACTCCTCCCCAGTAAGAATTCTAATACAACTAGGTAAGGGTATAGAGGCAATGTTGTGTTTGGAAATAAAACTAGATGATATAAATGAGTGGGTGGCTCCCGTATCAAACAATGTCGTAGCAGAAAAAGTAAAAGCAAGATTGATACCTGCTATGACATCAATCTCATGATCCATGTCATCCACTTCCATTGCAAAAGCTTGCCCATTCCTCTGTGGCTGTCCATGTCTGGCCCTCGCAAACTGTTCCTCCTGTGTAGGTAGAGGTTGTCCTTGTTGAAATCTTCCTGCTGCTGGAGGTCGAGGTGCTCCTGGTCTAGCCATCTGTTAAGCTGGCTTTGGTGCTGGAAGCGCTAGTCTCTGTGCTGGTGGTGGAAGTGTTAATGCTTGTTGCATAGGACAGTCTTTCATCATATGCTGCCCGGAACCACATCTCATACATTGTCCCAAGCGAGTTCGACAGTCCCTCATAATATGTCCGTGTTTTCCACAATAATTGTAGTGGGGCTTCCCTGGGATCTGGTATGGTCCTGCTCGGTGCTGGTACTGCTGTTGTTGAGCTAAAGAACGTTTAATAGGTCCTCCTTGTTGTGTCCTTGTCGGTCCTTGTTGTGTCCTCAGCTGACCTCCCTTTCCTCTGCTGATGGTTTCTTGCAATCTGGCTTCTGTTAGTAACTCGGCATAAGAGATCCGGGACTGGGAGCTAGTGTAGTGTTGGAGCTCCTGAGTCAGTCCATGATGAAATCTCTTGGCCTTGGCCAAGTCATCTGGTATCAGAGCAGCGCCATATTTACTGAGGCGACTAAACTCAATATCGTACTCGTCAACTGTTCTGTTCCCCTGCTCCAAGTAGAGAAACTGATCGTACAATGCATTTTTGACGGTGTCCAGAAAGTACTTCCTTTCAAAGCACTCCAGGAACTGTTCCCATGTTTGGTATATACCCAGCTGGCGCTCCATGGATTCCCACCAGTGATGAGCATTACCATCTAGAAGCGTCCTTACACCCGTCATCCATAGGTATGCAGGTAGCTGTGATGCTTCTAATAACTTCCGAGTGTGAGTAATCCAGTTGGTAGTTTCCTCTGGACTTTCAATGCCTTTGTATGACCTCGGACCCATTTGTACAAAGTCCTTTACTGAACCAACTCTAGCTTGAGGTTCTGGAGCTAGTTCTTGAGCTGGTACAGTAGTCTTTGCAACCATCCTTTCAAGAGCTGCTAGGAACTCTTGTCTCTGTTCTGCTACTTGCTGTCTCTGCTCTGCAGCTAGTATGGCGGCCTGTTGTCGTTGTTCCTGTATTATCATCTAGGAGTTGAGGTCTCTCCTTGAGTCTGACCATTGACTCCAGGAGTTATATCATCATCTGTGATAGTACATCCCTTCTGCATCTCCATCTTTCTGCAGGTGATGTACACAACATTCAGAAGGAGTGCAGGAAGGATCCAAGCATTAGATAGAATGTAGAAGCATAAAATATGCAGGGGAATTGTCTGTGTATTTCACAGTAAAAAACTTGTAACATACATGAAGTATCTTCTGCGTAAAATAGGGCTTCAAGGTGGTTGGCGTAAACAGGTTGATAAGCTTCCTGCGTAAAGCAGAGCTTCAAGATAGTTTGGCGTAAAGTAGAGATTCAGAGCTGTCTGCGTAAAGCAGAGAGTTAAGGTAATTTTGGCGTAAAGTAAGATTTCAGAAATGTCTGGGTAAAAGTTTGCGTAAATGGTTCCGTGCATAAAGTTGGTGTGTAAAAGATCGGCTGCGTAAAGATATGCTGCATAAAATCTGCCTGTCTAAAAGTTCTGCGTACGTAAATTCTGCGCATAAAGTCTTGCTACACTTTCTGCGTAAGGCTCGCACGAAAGGTATGCGCATAAAGTTTGTGCATAAAATCTGTGTATGAAAATCTAACATACGTTGTGGCATAAGATTTGCACGAGGAACTCATCATGAGTTGGTCAGTCAAATCAGTGAACCTGACATCTGACAAAAATACTGCACGATAATCGAGAGGACGGCTGTGATGATGATTTGCACAGAGACCCAGGTTGTCGTTTAGTGGTATATTTAATACAAGTCATTTTTACGCTTTTAGAAGGAGAAAAAGTTGAGGCTTCGAAATACGCTGTCTACAGGGATGAGTTTTTACGCTCAAGGTGAGACAAAATCAGATGCCACATCAAAAGTTATTTCTTCACAGGGCTCGAGGCATATCTCTACATTTTATGCACAAGATTTGGTCATGTCTAGGAAAACTAAAACTTATGGCAAATACGCTCACATTACCATCCTTATATTTTACGCCTAATCAGCTACTCTACTCCGGTTATCTTATTTACTCAGGAATCATCAAGTTTACGAAGGACGGTTTCCTATGTAACTTGCATGTCGTGGTCTTACAAAGGGATACGTGTCATACGCGAATTGAACATGGGTAGCAATTGTCAGCAGCGTAAAGTAAACAATCTTCTGTATAGTTTGGCTTTTACGCCAATAAATTGGTTACTCTATATAAAATAGAGGTCCCTGGTCTCAGCGTAAAGGGTTCCTGGCGTAAAACTTAAGGAAAAAATAAGGTTTTAGTCAAGTATGGATGAGATCCTTATATTCTATTCCTATACACAGGCTTGCTTGGTACAGTTACGTAACCAAGACAATATATTCAGGACCTGCATGGGCCACCACTAAAAATATGTCATGCCGCAGTCCCAAAATACGTAGGACTAGGATTACAAAACACGCCCAGCCGTATGTATACGAACTCCAATATATGGAAATCATATACACACGTACGCTATAAATGAATATGCAATCCATTAGTGGTAATATACTATCACAACAAGTCACACACAATCTACATCTCATCAACAGCACAAATAATAAGTAGGAATAAAGAGCTGGAATATAACTAAATATCAAGATGTGTATCAAGTCTGATAGTCAGGTGGAAACAAATCCACTACAAAACGACTATACTAAAATAGCTACAAAATCTCAAACCAGTGGAAATAAATCACAGATACTCTGAGGGTAAGACCTCCTCAGTCAGGTACGTAGTGTCAGGTCCAGGTCCATACTCCTGTGGGTACTCCTGCTCGTCCATATCTGGAAAGGGACCAGGTCCTCAGAGGGACGTAACAAGATACATATAACATGCCAATAAAGTACTGAAATATAAACATCCAATTGTCGCCTAACCGTCTAAGTGAATACAATTTGAGAACAACTTTCCAACAGGTGGACTATCTGGCCATAAATGGGATTGGCATGATTCTCTCGAAGAAGCAGAGGCCTATAAAGCATGTCGTCTTTTGAACGACAGAGGCCGCCAAGTAGTATAGGGGTCATCTCGCGTATCTCCGGTGGAGCGTATGGGTTACATATAAGGAGAGTGCAAAGGAGCCCAAATGTCTTACTAGTTGTTCTCCCCATCCCATGCTCTAAGCATGCCACGTCAATGACATGATAAAACCTCTAAATAACTGCCAGGTCTACTAGCATACAAAGTTTCTATCAGCAATCATCCCTTAACGCACGGCTCATACGTACAGGAGGCCAGACCTGTCACGTAGTCCGTGATCTATATGAGACTCATAACTCGTGTAACAACTGTGTCATATCCAATGAAACATAGAATGTCTCATAATAATGGGGTAGTCTCATAAAGTAGGTCCAAAATCTACAGAAATAAATATGATACGACGACATCGTCGTTGCACCCAAGTTTCCTTGGACGCACAATTTATATAGCAATAATTGAACTAAATAAACAGGAATAAAAATGCATGCATCATATGGAATATAAATTCAGTTCAATGGCAAGGTATACTTGCCGAGCAAGGTTTCCGTATAGTACAAGCGTCCACAACAGTGTTAAGTTCAAGTAGTGAGGTTTAGGGTTTTGGGGTGTATTGCATGGATATATATAGAGAATAAGAGGCGGTGGAGAAACTTAGTGTTTAAGTAAACTAAAACTACTACCGCTGCTGTTTCTTTCTTTTCATTGGTTTTGGTTTCGGTTGAGGGGTGTTTAGTAATAATAGTGTTTAAGAAGTGGTGGAATGAGAAGCTTACACGTGTGGGAAAGCAAAGCAAAGTAAAATTGAGTTTTGCTTCTGCTGTTGATATTTTCTTCTCTCAATGGGTTGTGTTTTGGGTTTTACGTGCGGTGAAAGGAAGAATTTATGCGGGGGTGTACTGCTGCTGCTGAGGAGTTTTACGCGTGGAAAAAAATAATAGGCGGTGGTTTTGTTACTGTTGTTGTTGTTTACGCGGGGTGAAAAATATACGCGGGGTGATGAGCTGCTGCTGATTAACTCCTTACTTTACGCGGGAAGGGTGGTTAACGGTTTGCGGGTTTTGGGTTTGATCCAATAGAAAATTCTATTTTCTCTATTTAGCTCATAATTACTATAAATAATAAATTACATAATTAATAATAATACAATAAATACGGTTTTCAGAATTAGGGGTTTTACACTATCCTTGTCACAGGCTTGCTTGATTCCTAAGTTGAAATTGAAGCAATTTAGTCGACCTGCATGGGCCACCAAAAAAACTATGTCACGCCCCAGTCCCAAAATACCGTGGGACTAGACGCGTGGCAATGGCCAGCAACACACACCGATGGGCAAACCCAATTTAACGGACCTATCAGGGTGTACTTAAGCTGTAAAACAACTTTAAAGGTCTATGATACTAATCTTATCCACAACAGATATCATAAAATAAAGGTCAGCATAATCAAGATCAAATATAACCAACAAATCTCAATAAAAGTCTCGGGGAACAACCCGATAATAAGTTTGATACATCAATTCAATAATCAGGAAATAACAGAAATAATTGAGTATAGAATAAGCAGATACTCAGGTGAAATCCTCGGCGATCACCTCGTCCTCGGGTTCTGGTACTGCTCCAATGTATGCTCTTGTCCCGTACACTTCGGGGTAGATCTCCTCTGCTAAACCTGGGGACATAATCCGGATTCCAGGTCCTCAGGAGACATAGCAAGGTACAAGATACTGCTCCAATGTATGCTCATGTCCCGTACACTTCGGGGTAGATCTCCTCTGCTAAACCTGGGGACATAATACGGATTCCAGGTCCTCAGGAGACATAGCAAGGTACAAGAATAACTCAAGCCAAAATAAATGCAGTACAATAATAAATGAAATAATAGGGTAAACTATGTAACCAGCTAAGTGATATGCAAGTTGAGAGCATCACTAGAACTCAGGCTGAGACCACTACAAGCTCTGTGTCGGGGAGCCGGTAGCAGTGATATCACTAGTAGTGTGCCTAGCTCTGATGTAGAGTCTAGAGCCTCAAAATAATATATATATATATATATATATATATATATATATATATATATATATATATATATATATATAGCCTGTAGCCTGTGTGTCTTTCCCCACCCAATGTAATCACACGTCTCATGTCCATGACACGCAAGATCATGACCTCTAACTGATGCAGTGAGTCATAATGATAGCTAAGCATATGTATAAAGTCTATGTCTTGAATCCTATAACCTATACAGAATCACCATGAATATCTCAGAAAGATTCTATCTCATGAACAGTGTCAAGTGTCCTGTGGTATGACGTACTTGATAATACAAGCACGAAAATATATAGGGTCGCCATATCAATCTCTAGTGACGTTACACGACTCCGCGTACGGCGTCGACACCCGAATATTATTCGGATGCTAAGCAATGTCACACGGTTCTAGGTTGAACAAATACATCATATAATTAAGTCAAGAAAATAATATGTAGCAATTACTGCAAGATTGGTAAGGTATACTTGCATGGGGTTTGAATACCAATAGTCGCTCCGGTATCAGCGGGATCTTCAACTATTCCTCCAGTTGCTGAAATAAATATTACCATCATATTTAGAAGATATAAAATAGCTAGAATTGTATGTCCATAAGTCCAATTTGGACATAGGGGCAAAATTGATATTTTCTGGTCAAAGCGGGGTCCACATGTGGCCCACTTCGCACCAAAAATGTGCCAGAGACAAAGTTCTCCAAATTTACCAAACTTAGTGTCTACAAGTCCAGAACAACGATACGAACCCAACAGAATATCCAGAACTGGATTCCGATGAGTCGATCATAAAATCGCCCATCAAGTGGAGTCGTGGGGCCCACGATACGAAATTTTGTCAACGTTCTCAGAATTGAACCAAACTTGGGTCACAGGACCAGCGTATTGCTACGAGTTCGATGGCACAAATTTCGTTTCGAAATGACGAGCATACACGAAGTTACAACGAGTTTCAGAACAGGGCCGATACGAGGCTTTGTCGACGAATACGCGTTGATTTCGGTGTCCACGCACATCCAAATCAACTTTCATAAAATCTCACATGTCGGTAGTAACGGTGCACACCTTTTGGTGAAGTTTGCCCACGACTAAGTCGCCTCGTTTAGCGGGGCGCACCAAGTTCTGGAAAAATTAGGATTTTGAATAACCAAGTTTTTGGTCAACTTCACCCTCGAATAACTTATAAATTACAACATCATAAATTACACTAATACAGGATTTTAAAACTAGGTTATACGGTCTAAATTACTGTTCAAGGGAAATTTTGAAAATATTAACCAGGTTGGGATTAAATCGGCCGTGAACTTGTGAGTTCTGGCCAAATTCTAAATTTCAAAAATTGGGAATGTTTTCCTGAATTTGCGTCGCAGTTTGCGATCGAAACATGATGCGATACCCCGAACAAATTGCATGGGTTTCGAGAAGGTCATGAGGTCTACGCGCACGATTCGACAGAATGGAAAATGGATCAATAAACAGGAAGTTATGCGAGCGGCAAGATAGGTACCTCACTGATGTATGTTGTTGTGATAGGAGATGGCGCGGCGGAGCACGGCGGAGCACGGCGGTGGGGCACGACGGCGACGACGGCGGTTGCTGAGGCTGTTGAGGCTGCTGTGCAGCTCGGGGAGGGTCGACGGTGGGAGCTCGGTGTTAGTCGGAGGGGACGCCGGGTGGCGGTGGCAGCGGGGAGACAACGGTGGTTGTGGGGTTGACGGGGATGGTGGTGATCGGTGGTGGTGGAGATGGCGGTTTAAATAGGGCGGTGGCCAGCGGTTACGGCGTTTGCTGAGGCTGGGGTTACGTCTGGGAGGTGAACGGCCGCGGAGGGGGGGGGGAGTAACGGCCGGCGGAGGGGGAGTAACGACCGGCGGAGGGACGGTGGATGTCTGGTTGTGGTGGTTGGCGGTGGTGGAGACGGAGTTTTATAGGGGAGCAGGGAGATGAGCGGTCGGCCGGTGGCTGGGAGGAGAAGGGCGACGGTTTGGGAGGTGGAGCGGCACGAGTGAACGGCGGGGGAGGCAGAGCGGCAGGCGGAGAAACGGCCAGGGAGGCGGTAAGCCGGGGGGTTTCGTTTGGGGTTATTGTGCAGTTACTGTAGCGGGTCGGGTTTGGGGTCAGGTCGGCGGGTATGGATCTGAATTCGACCCGTTACTATTTGGGTTAGGTTCAGTTGGCTTGGTTCAGTTTATTTAGGGTTTAAACCGGTTTAGGTTGGTTTATTTTGGTTTATTAAAAAATATTAGTTTTTAGGTATTTAAAAAATAGTTCTGGGGTCCAATAAATTCCAAAAAAATTACAGTATAACTAATTATTTATTTTACACTCAAAAATATTATTTTTTATTATATTTTAATATTTAATTTAATACTTAAAAATATTCAATTTAGAAGAACATTTATTTTAATTAGTTAAAAATTCCAAAACAATTCCAAAAATTCATTTTTAAATTCTGAAAAATCTAGGTGTTTACAGGTGGCGCATGACATACAGCGGCATTGGGCAGATTGCCACCAGAGACCTTTGGAGTTTAAGGTATAGATTTTGTTATTTTGCTTATGATTGTTTTGTTTCAAGTTGAGTGTTGAGGCTGTGTTTTGTTCTAGGTTGGCGATCTGGTGTTCTTGCGGATTTCTCCGACACTGGGCACTATTTATTTTAGTGGAGGCGGAAAGCTTAGTCCACGGTATATCAGACCCTTCGGTGTTCTTGCGAGGGTCGGTGCAGTGACCTACAAACTAGACTTGCCGCATGCACTAGAGGGAGTGCATGATGTGTTCCATGTGTCACAGTTGAGATGGTACGTGGCAGATCCTAGTCACGTATTGGATCACTCAAAGATCGAGGTTGGTCCGACTCTCAGTTACCCAGAGCAGCCAGTAGAGATTCTGGATCGCAGGAAGAAGGTGCTACGGAACCAGACGATTCTCTTGGTGCGCGTCGCGTGGAGGCATCACTCTCCGGGAGATTCTACCCGGAAGAGGGAAGCCGAGATGCGCGAGCGATACTCTTATCTCTTTGAGTCGTGAGGTATCATTATTTTTTGCTTGATGTGACTGCTTGTTGTAGTATTAGTTCTTCCTTGAATTTTGAGGACAACAATTTTCTAAGGAGGGTAGACTTGTCACTACCATATTTTTAGATAGGAATATTTTGGCCATTTAGCATATTTATTGTTTAGTAATTAAATATTATATAGTGTGCTACTAATTAATTATATTATATTGTGCTATTTAATTATTTGATTAGTAGACTAGCCTATGTTTATTTGGACTTATCATTAGTGGACCCATTAGTTGTCATGACATATTGAGCCCAACATTAGACTAGGCCGAATTAGACCATTACTTTAGTTAATTAAGAAGATTAGCTTAATTTGTATTAATTTAGAGACTTTTCAATATAGCTCTTCCTAATTATTCGTTATAATTAACTAGTGGGGGTACATTAAAAAATTATTGTTGCTTGGAAAAGGGGAAAAAGGGGGCCGGCCACCTATAGGGGGTTCTCACTCTCTCTCCTCTTTATTTTATTTTATTCTAGATCCCCAATTTAGTTCATCCCCAATTCACTTCATCCACCAAATTCAACCCAATTCACACATATTCTCTTTCAATTTCATCATCTAAGAAGCTTTGGAGCTTGGATTGGAAGGAGCACCTGAAGGAGGAGGAATAATTGGCAAGGAGATTGTGTCTTAATTGTGTCCATTGAGCTTTTTATTAAAAATACATCTCCCAATAGGTAAATTCTGAATCCATCCCTTAATTTAGACTCTAATTCATGCATTTAACTATTAAGAATCATCCATTGGCTTAGGGCTACCCATAGGATCAAGAACTAGGTTCATATGACTTGATATTGTGGATTCTACATGGTGATTTGTATCCAATTAGGGAGAATTCAGAGATTGACATATCAAGTGTGTGTCATGAGACCAATTAGATCTAATTAGACATAGATCGGGGTTATGGGACTAAGTACGTGTCCACAATTGGATATGAGTAGAGCGTATCATAGTATTTTGAGATACAGTGTGATACGGGGCTCATTTTTGGAGAATTTGTGTAAATGCTCTTCAATTCCTATTGTAACAACTTGTATTAGTTGTAAAATAGTGTATTTGATATGTAGGAATGTTTATTATGGCATATTGTGAGTTTGGACTCTCATTTGGGTACGTATCATAGAGTATCTTGCAAATGCACTATAGGTATTTGGTTTTATGCCTTTATTGTGTTATATATATATATATATATATATATATATATATATATATATATATATATATATATATATATATATATATATATATATATATATATATATATATATATATGATTGTGGGTTTGTGTTTGGAGTGTGGGTGTAGTGAGATGCAAGATGCCAAGGGGGGAACTTGTTAGTTCAGACCAACAGAGTTAGCAGAAACTTGGGGGTGTCGGGTTTAGCAATGGTAGCAGCAATGAGGAAGTTGTGTATATGTATGTATGCATACTATAGTATAATTATGAGATGTGTTTGAGGTTAGCAATAGATAAGTGGGGTTGTATGGACTGGTTGTGGGGAGAGGGTGCTCTGTTAGGGGATGGCAAGCAAAGCATGTGTACATGAAAGTTGTACTCGAGGTCACTGCTACAGTGTGTGCAGTGAGGAGGTAAGTTGGTCGGGGTATATGGGTATTGGTAGCAGCTTGGTATGCTGTAGGAGCTCATGCCAAGTGACAACAGCAAAGCCATCAACAACAACAGCAACAAGATCATGGATGGGGGTGTGCATGTGTGGTAGAGTATCAGTGTTAGTGCCAATACTCATGTGTTCAGATAATGTAAATTAAAGAGTAGTTATGTTGTAGTTAAGGGGTAGCAGTGTGCAAAGTCTACAAAGGTTAGTTCGGGTTTAAGTCCAGATACTTTGAGTGATACCAATGTGATATTGGCCAGTTATATTGATTAGTTTGTAAGGTGAGTTAGTATCACACCCCCAATGAGTATCCAGAGAGTAGCTAGGAGGTTCAAGGAAGTTGAGGGTGAGATGTGCAGGAATGCACAATAGTGAAAACCTTGTGTACCAGTGAAGAAGTGAACTTATGTGGCTGTGATGCCAAGTGCATTAGGTGATGTATCAGATGTGGATTGGCAAGTAGATTGGTCAGTATGCATAGGAAGAGTAGAGCAACAACAGTATCAAAGAGAGAGAGTCCCTGGAAACTGAAACAAGGATTAAAATAGCAGTCTCAATAGGCAAGTGACTAATATATCTAGGTGTATGTGGAATATGTCCTATAATGGGTGTCAGGTATTAGTATGAGGGATATCTCAGTGTACCATGGATATCCCAGTGTACCAAGTGAGGAGAGTTTCCGTAAGGATTGTGTATGGGGGTAGGTGTTTGTTAGTTGAGTGTGCTATATGCTAGTGTAAGGGTATGAGTTAAGATACCTTAGTACCTTGAGATACTAGGGGAGGAGTGTCGGGATGTTGGGTATTAGCCTAGTATTGTAAGTTATGAGTTGGGATATCTTAGTATTAAGTACCCATATTAGGAAAGATGATACTTGGGTGATAAGGTACTAGGTAATAGTGTAGGGTACCAGAGTATGGGTGTTTACCAAGGTATCTTTGATACCAAGGTAATATTAGAGATACCTTAGGATACCATATGTATATAAGTATTATAAATGTAGATATATAATAATACTAACTAGTTAGTAATACCTTCAAGGTATTAACCCTAGAACCAAGGTAATGACCTAGTATAGCTAATATAAGCTAATGTTAGCTAGTTAGTAACCAACATGGACTAATTAACTTAGTATGTATCTAGTTTAGCTGGGTATGCCCTAGAAGAGCATGTTTAATGTATTTTAGTTCATTATCACTTTATTACACACCTTTGATATACCATTCATATTTAGGTGTGTGACACCAGCTCGGATACCGAGATATATCATTTGCTCAGGACCACAGGCGAGTACATTCTCTGATAGTTTCTTTATTTGATAGCCTATATGTTTCATGTATTTAGTATTGAGATATTTGATTCTTGACACGATGGTTTCACGGATTGGTATACGTGGATCTTGGTCATGAGATATTATTGTCATGGTTACTTAGTGATCGTCGTGTCGTACTTCATGATTACTCAGTGATTACCGTAATATCTTATTTATTATATAGACCGTGATAATAGTGCATGATATTATAGACCGTGCAGTGTGATATACGTGTTATAACGTGTCATGATTTGGATCTGTGTACTAGTCGGGGGTTAGAAAAGTATTAGTGGATATGTGATCATACCTTATAGCCCATGATTTAGTGTATCCTGAGATAGTTAGCAGATCATGCAACTCACGCGTGTTCACGCTAGCTCACCTTTTATATATAGCTCGTGTTAGGTCCAAGCCGATCACATTATCTTACTAATATTTTAAGACACATATATATATATATATTATTTTATTTATTCCAGTTTATTACATTATTGTTCATCACCATATTGTTCTCAGTTCTCACCATTATTTACAATGATGCTCTTTCTCGTGATATATGCTAGTTCAGTTACTTCTATCATTTATTTTTATTGCTATTGATGTTTTATAGTTTCTGTCAATTATTGAAACTGGTATTTGGGTTGTACTTCGCTCCAATTCTGACTAGATATATTTTTCAGATGATTCATCAGAGGACTGTTGTTCTACGCACTATAGGCCACAGGATGGCGAGCCAGTTGCGTTATCACCCGTAGAGCCTGTTGAATTAGTACCAGCAGTTGTTGAGGCATAGTTAGTTTATTAATATATTGTATATGTCAGTTAGACACTTTGGAATGGTATTATTATTTGAGATCTTGTGTTGAGATTAGTCTTGGACTTGTGATGTATTGTGACTTTATTCTTTCCTTCTAATTCCATATCGTGTCATATCATCCTCTAGTTTGTTATTGTGATTGAATATTGATTACCATTATCATATTATCCTCTATTGGAGTTGAGATAACATGAGAGGTACATTATATATATATATATATATATATATATATATATATATATATATATATATATATATATATATATATATAATGTACCTCTCATGCTATCTCAATATATATATATATATATATATATATATATAATGTACCTCTCATGCTATCTCAATATATATATATATATATATATATATATATATATATATATATATATATATATATATATGTATGTATTTGTGTGAGATGTTTAGATAGTATCGTTGACCTAGACAACGTTCTATAGTCGATACTGCGGCGTAGGCTAGACGTACCTACGTACTCGTGCCCTTATACCGGGTGCGGGTCGTGACAGATGACAATCAGGAAATCGCAAGACTGAAAAAGTTTCTGGGTGAGCAATTTTAGACTAAAAATATGGGAGCCTTGAATTACTTTTTGAGCATTGAGGTCACACGGGATAAGAAACACATTGTAATAACTCAAAAAAAATATGTGCTTGACATCCTATCTGATGTTGGAATGATACAAGCTAGAGCTGCAACCTCATACATTGAACCAGGGGTGAAGTTACTTCCCGATGAAGGGACACTGATGACCAATTCAAACCAGTATCGTCGAGTGGTTGAAAAATTCAACTACTTGGCGGTCATGACTCGTCCATATATTTCTTTTGTCGTGAGTGTCGCGAATAGATTTATGGCTTCTCCACAAGTTCTGCATTGGCAGGCAGTTCTCAGAATCCTGCGTTATCTAGCCCAGGATCCGAAAAAGGAAATTCAGATGGAGAATCAGGGACATACTCATCTAGAATATTTTACAAATGCAGACTATGGTGCATGTCCTATGGATAGACGGTCTACATATGGCTATTCAGTTTTTATTGGAGGTAATTTAGTCTCATAGAATAGAAAGAAGCATGGTGTGGTCTCGCGATCAAATTCAGAAGCGGAGTACCGAGCTATTGCTCATGGCACAACAGAGATGTTATATCTACAACATCTTCTGAAGGAGCTGGGAGAAAAAGAAGAAGCAGGATCTGACGCAGTAGATATGTGGTATGACAATCAGTCAACTATCCATATTGTCACCAAATCCGTATTTCATGAAAGGACAAACTATATTGAGATTGACTGTCACTTTGTCCGTGATGAATATCAGAAGGGGTTAATAAAATTTTATCATGTAAGAATTGACAATCAGATAGCTGACATTTTCACGAAGTCTCTTTTAGGTCCTCGGATTCAGTTTTTTTGTAACAAGAAGGACATGATTGACATCTATGCTCCAGCTTGAAGGAGGGTGTTAAGTATTAATGTACTAGTTAAGTGGATTTTAGTTCCACATTGGACAGAATAATAGAGGGAGGAGTTAGCATCTCATATATATATATATATATATATATATATATATATATATATATATAATGAATCATCCAATTATTTTTTCCTACAATTGAGATATTATACTCCTTTATTAATAATGAATCATCTAATTATTTTTTTCTACAATTGAGATATCATTTGAATATTTTTCAATGTGGGGTTATCTTTTTAGTCCTGAGAGAAAAAAAAAAATCACAAGCAAAGAAAAACTCCAACACAATGTTCCTCCAACGACTAAATAAGATACCGAAAAATCACAAAGCTCAAAGAAAAAAAAGAAAAAAAAAAAAGAGAGAATCGATTTTATGTGACTTTCCGATCAGCACAGAAAGCATTTATGAGTAGAGAAAGTAAAAAAAGAAAAATCACCAAATTGCCGTTAGTTACCTATATAGCTGTTCAGCCAACCCCATGTGCCATCAGCCCTCGCATGCGGGTAGACCATCAGCGCTGACCGGGCGTACGGAGCATAAACCCATCAGGCAACACGTTCATGGCAACGAAACAAGCACACATTATGTAGTTTTGTTCACCGCGAGTATCTGCACTCTCTCTGTCCTCTGTGGTTACTGCGGATGACAGTGCACATTGAAGTAGCTGTGCAGAGTAGAGTATTAACTCTTTCAGTGTCCTGGCTACGCTCGTGGCTCAATTCCCGAAGATTCGCCCTCTTTAACTATTGAGAGAGGTGGGTGCAAAAGTTTACAATTCCCCATGTTGGTCCATTGGATCATTCCTCCTTTTAACCACGTCACTTTGGAGCCACTCAATCTGTTCCATTTTTCATTTTTCATTTTTTATTTTCCATTTCTCTTTACAACACAATGTGCTGTGAATCGGACACGTCTTACAATCGTGTCTGAAAGTATCCGCAACAGAAATCTTAGGTCAATTCATCTCAGATAATCAACTCATATCTAACGAACACCAAGTACAAATAAAAATAAGTATATGACGGTGACTACGTCACCTGGACAAATTTTAACATTTATAACTTAGATAAAATTAGAATATTGACAAAATTAATGTTGAACCATTTGTCCTAATAGATTCAACCCCCTCAGCACACTCAAGAAAAAAAAAAGATATTACAATTGAAATCACTCACCAACCCGTAGCAATCTTCCTAAGCGAAGGCGACGACTACTCGATCAGATCTCTTTCTTCCTTCTGTCTTGGATGACGAAGTTCTAACAGCAAAGTACGGACTTTCTCTTAGATTTCATGTGGACGAGCACCCTGAATCTCCAACTTGTGATATCTTTGTGCCTCCACCCTCCTCCTATATTTATAGGATAAAAAAAAAATCATATTTTAGGTCAAAATAGAATTTCCTAAATAGAAAATCTTAAAATAAAAATTATATTCCACCTAAAATAGTCCAACACCAATTATGTACGTCCAAATATGGGCAAATTAAATATTTGATACAAATTTGCAATCTAATCAAATCTTACATTTAATGTAGATTTCTAAATTATATCAAATCAAATCTTTGACCATATTTGGACTACAAAATTCACCAAATCCAGACTGGACCCCAACAATCTCCCCCTACAGTCTGATGAGAGGGTATTGACCACATTGCTTCTCAACTAGACTCCATGCATGTCGTCCCGCGACAGAGTTTCTGCTCTCCCATGCCACCGATCTTCGATCCCCCGAGTTGCTTTGCATCTTCCTTCGTCTCCATCTCCTCGACCGTCACATCGACGCTAGCTGCCATGCGTAGCACCTTCTGTACCACTGGGATCCTGCCGACATCAATGACACGTCTGAGACCAAAGTCCCTGACTATCAGCCTCACCGTGAGTCTTGGCTGTCTGTCCCCGACTTTCGTCTTCTACCAAAACGTGTTAACATTTCGACCAGCTTCTTCACCCCCGGTTGGCCCAACCAAGCTTACGGTGCGATTCTTCCGAGATTCGAACTCATGAATCTGCCCACCTTCGTATCCAAACTTGAAGCTCCCTTATACACATGCGTCCTCGAGCAGAACATCACGCACTGTGCATGTCGTCGATGACCCACAACTGCCCCGGAATTATGTGAATGGTGACGCTCCCGCCTCAGATTGAGTTTGGTGCAAACCTTGATCTTCTCCCTGGCCTCGAACTGCTGAAACCAATGTCACTCCGTGAAGCTTTGGCAAACCACCCGTCGCCAAAATTGGATCCGTAAAGCAACCCCCACCTGGAGACCGACCAGCTATCATGGGACCGACATACTAAGACTCAACTTTGGCTTATTACTATTCGTCGCTTTGTCTCGACTAACTGAATCCTCCGTAATTGTCACGCCCCAGTCCCAAAATACCGAGGGACTGGACACGTGGCAATGGCCAGCAGCATGTACCGATGGACAAACCCAAGTTAATGGATCCATCGAGCATACTTAAGCTGTATAACATCAGTCAGGGTTTACTAATCTCATCCACAAATATATGATAGCAACATCATCAATTGAAATATCTAAACAACAACCAGGCAAAGTAAATAAATCGGAGAACAATCCGATATTAAGTCTGTTACATAAGTTCTCAAAGACAGGAAATAAAGAGTTCAAATAAACAGGAAATAGAGAGTTTTAATGAAACAGGAAAATAAAGACTAAATGACTGAGCATGGTGAAGCAGTTGTTCAGGAGAAGTCCTCAGCGGTCACCTCGTCCTCAGGTTCAGGTACTGCTCCGAGTAGTGCCCCTGTTCCGTACACCCCAGGGTAGCTCTCGTCTGCTATAACTGGAGAACAAAACCAGGTCCTCAGCGGGACGTAACAAGGTACAGAAGAATACGAGCCATAATACAGTGAATGAGCATGCAAGTCAACCAAAATGTTAAACACAAGAGAAGTACAAGATATTAATAAGTTTAAGACAGTGGTATGCCGATGTTACTATCAAACAAATCCAGTTAAATAATTAAAACCAGCTAAGTGATCATGCAAGTGAGAGTTATTATTCATACTCAGGCTGAGACTACTACAGGATCAGTGACAAGAAACTATAGCAGTGTTAGTATTACGATTCCAGTATAACCAAAGCAGATTCGATTCCAGTATACGTGCCAAAGCACCTCCAGTTTATCAATATATATATGTAATCAGCCTTTGATATGGTAAAACTCTCCCCACCCAATGAATCTCACGTCACAGATCTCAATGTTCATGTTACGCAAGCTTGAAACTAATGCAGTCAGTCATTTATTAAGTTCTAAAGCTTAAATCATAAAATCTATATCTTATACAACCCCCCCTTGAATAATCAGGAAGATTCTGTATTATGCTTGTGTCAGGTGTCCTGGGGATAATTTACTTGATAGGGCAAGTACCACAGTCACAGAAATTAGAGCAAGAGATTCAAAATGAATTAAATACTGCATTTAATGGCAAGGTACACTTGCCTGGATTTTCGGTTCCAAATGTTGCTCTGGCTTCAGCTGGATTTCCAAGCAGTACTCCGGTTGCTGAAATAGACATCACCATCAGGTCCAGAACACATCAATCAGCTAGGAACGCCTGTCCTTGAGTCCAATTTGGAGACAAGGGCAAAAACGTCATTTTCGGGTCAAGGCGGGGTCCAGATGTGGGCCGTCTTGCACCGAAAAACGCGCCAGGGTCAAAGGTCTCAAAAATAGTCCAACTTAGTATCAACAGGTCAGGAACGATGATACGAACCCAACGAAACTTCCAGAATTGGATTCCGATGAGCCGTTCTCAAAATCGCCCGTCGGTTGGAGCCTGTGGGGCCCACGACACACGATTTTGTCAACGTTCTCAGAATCGAACCAAACTTGACTCACAGGACCAGCATAATGCTACGAGTCCAGTGGCGCAAGTTTCGTCTCGATCCGACTTGTGTACACTAAGTTACAGCGAGAAACAGAAAGTACGGATACGGGACGATGTCCGCGGATACGCACTGATTCCGGTGTGCACGCACATCCGAATCAGCTTCTGCGAAAGCCCGCACGTCCGTATCAACGACGCTGACGTATCGGTGAAGACCGTACGTGACCAAGTCGTCCCGTTTGTCGGGGCGTACCCAGTTCCGAGGTGAATCGGGTCGTTAATTTTTCCTGTTTTGGATCGCGGTGTGCGATCACCACAGGTCGCGATGCCCCGAGCGGTTTGTCCGGGCACCGAGAGGGTCATACAGGCTTCGCAACGCAAAAGACGGAATTGAAAACGGGGTTACGAGCAGGAAGTTGGAAGTACCTGAACAGGGTTCAATGAACAGCGTATTTCCGAGTCCGTGTCGTGTCCGACACTGTTCCCAACCGTGTCCAGAACTAGGGTTTACTGTTTTTGGGCTTCTGTGTCAGAGCTCAGGCGGGGAGACTGGCTGGGCACGTCGCTGGCGGTGCTGGGGTCGTCCTCGGTGGCGGGTACGGGCGGAGTTAGCTCGCCGGAGCTAGGGCTTAGTTTAGGGAAAAAAATGAGAGGGAGGTCGTCGGGTTCTCTGGTGGCCGGCGCAGTCGAGGGCGGCTGGAGGAGGACCGGGCGGTTTGGTGCGGCGAGGCTGGGCTGGAGGCGAGCAGCGGGGAGCGGTGCACTGGAGGCTGACGGCGAGGTTTAGGGGGTCCAGCTGCTCGGAAGGGCGGCTTATATAGGCGTCCGGGGAAGAGAGGGAGACGGCCGGTGAGGGTGCGGGAGGTGGAGCGGAAGAGGCGGCGGGTTCGGGGAGATGAAGAGGAGGCGACGCGGGGCATCGAACGGCCTGCGGCGGCGGGCGTTGCCGGCGGGGGAGAAGTGAAGAGTCGGGGAAGAGAGGGGTTCAGGCGGGCGGGTCTGCGGGTGGATGGGTGCGGGTCTGGCCGACCCGCCCGACCCGCTAGGCCTGGGGATGGGCCCGGCTCGGTTAATGGGTTTTGGGCTGGGCCGGTTTATTTTATAAAATTAATAATTAATTCATTAAACATTAAATAATTAAATAATTAAATAAATAATTATTTTTAGGGGTTTAAAAATAGGTCCAGGGCCCAATAAATTTCCGAAAAATTACCCTAAGTCTAGATTTCTGTTTTACACCATAAAATATTATTTTCATAATATTTTAATACCATTTAATATCAATTAAAAATCCTTTAATAATTAAAACAATGGTATTTAATTACAGAAAAATCCAAGAAAAATCCAGAAAATTCCAGAAAATCCAAATTAAAAAATTTATGAAAATCAGGGGGATTACAATATACCCCCCTTAAGAGGATTGCGTCCTCGCAATCAAAGAATAACCGGTCAACAGAGATGACACGGTTTCAAAATTTTATTTGAATCACAATAAAGAAAATCACGGTTCAGGGCTTGAACACATAGGAAAAATCATTTCCCTAAGTAGAAATTATGCAATTTCCCAAATGTGGGAAATCTAAAAAATAATGTTCTTATAAACCAGGTTATCTTTTTTCAAAACTTATCAGGTTAACCTTTATAAAACAGTCTAGGTTATTATCAAGTTCAAAATTTCTAAGTTAACACTAGTTTATCAATTATTAACAGGTTAAAGTTATCAGGTTAAGTCTGGGGTTACGAACCAGCAGGCACGAACTATAACAATGCTAGAAACGGAACAACTATTAAAGACTTACTCGCATTAGCTACGCCATGGTCCTGTGCGTCTTCCAAAGTCATCGCGAAGGCTTGTCCGCGTCCTGGTGGCTTCCTCTGTTGCTGCTGGACTTGTTGAAAGAGTGCTGCCTGTGGTGCCAAGGGTGGCCTTGGTTGATACCCTCCTGGTGCTGGTAGAGCTTATTGATTTGTTCTTGGTGCTCCTCCTCTATGATAAGGACAATCCTTGGCCAAGTGTTGATTGGTTCCACAAATCAAGCATAATCCCAACTTGCGTCTGCAGTCCTTCTCAATATGGCCTATCTTGGCACAGTATTGACATGTAGGTACTGTCTGCGGAGAGGCTCTGGGTAGCTGGTGTATGTGAGGCCTCTTTGCAGCTTCTTCTTGTGGTGCTTTGGCTGGTGCTGAGGTGGCTGGTTGTTGAATCATCACGGCTTTCTCTCGGCGTTCAGGACAATCCCTTACCCAATGCTTTTTGGATCCGCAAGATAAACATCGTCCCTTTCTAAGTCGGCATTCTTTAGCCATATGGCCTACCTTGCCACAGTAGTGACAAGTAGGAAGGACTAGTGCAAGTGGTGGATTCAGCTGTGGTCGCTTTGCAACTCTTTCCTGTTGTTCTTGGTCTGGTGCATGAGGCCGCTTCTGGCTAGACTCTATCCTGGTGATGCTCTCCATGGTCCGTGCTGCAGTAACAACGTCCGTTGCAACGGAGCTGATTAACTTCCGTAGCTCTGAGCTAAGTCTGCAAACGAACTCCTCCGTTTGGCCTTGCTGAGCCTTCTGATAAGCTTGTATCATCGGGTAGTATATTTGAAACAGCTGTTGCACGTCCATAGCTTGCCCTTGTGGGACAGTAGGCGTCGGTGGAGCAAACTGCATCGTTGGTGGAACGTCATCTTCCTGGGTGACCACAGCACCTTGTGGTGTTTCTGCAGGAGTCTCGTTGCTTGATTGTGGATCCATAATTCTGCAACCAAAATAAACTATAAGAAGCACACAAGAATCAAAGCAGGATGCAAGAATTTTATTCAAATCCGACACGGATATCAAGAACGTTTTCAAGCAAGTGGATGAGATCCTAAAACTTATCCTATTCTTTATTGCAGGCCTGTTCGGTCCCTAAGTTGAAACCGAACAATTTAGTCGTTGACCTGCATGGGCCACCACAAAAACCATGTCACGCCCCAGTCCCAAAATACTGAGGGACTGGACACGTGGCAATGGCCAGCAGCATGTACCGATGGACAAACCCAAGTTAATGGATCCATCGAGCATACTTAAGCTGTATAACATCAGTCAGGGTTTACTAATCTCATCCACAAATATATGATAGCAACATCATCAATTGAAATATCTAAACAACAACCAGGCAAAGTAAATAAATCGGAGAACAATCCGATATTAAGTCTGTTACATAAGTTCTCAAAGACAGGAAATAAAGAGTTCAAATAAACAAAAAATAGAGAGTTTTAATGAAACAGGAAAATAAAGACTAAATGACTGAGCATGGTGAAGCAGTTGTTCAGGAGAAGTCCTCAGCGGTCACCTCGTCCTCAGGTTCAGGTACTGCTCCGAGTAGTGCCCCTGTTCCGTACACCTCAGGGTAGCTCTCGTCTGCTATAACTGGAGAACAAAACCAGGTCCTCAGCGGGACGTAACAAGGTACAGAAGAATACGAGCCATAATACAGTGAATGAGCATGCAAGTCAACCAAAATGTTAAACACAAGAGAAGTACAAGATATTAATAAGTTTAAGACAGTGGTATGCCGATGTTACTATCAAACAAATCCAGTTAAATAATTAAAACCAGCTAAGTGATCATGCAAGTGAGAGTTATTATTCATACTCAGGCTGAGACTACTACAGGATCAGTGACAAGAAACCATAGCAGTGTTAGTATTACGATTCCAGTATAACCAAAGCAGATTCGATTCCAGTATACGTGCCAAAGCACCTCCAGTTTATCAATATATATATGTAATCAGCCTTTGATATGGTAAAACTCTCCCCACCCAATGAATCTCACGTCACAGATCTCAATGTTCATGTTACGCAAGCTTGAAACTAATGCAGTCAGTCATTTATTAAGTTCTAAAGCTTAAATCATAAAATCTATATCTTATACAAACCCCCCTTGAATAATCAGGAAGATTCTGTATTATGCTTGTGTCAGGTGTCCTGGGGATAATTTACTTGATAGGGCAAGTACCACAGTCACAGAAATTAGAGCAAGAGATTCAAAATGAATTAAATACTGCATTTAATGGCAAGGTACACTTGCCTGGATTTTCGGTTCCAAATGTTGCTCTGGCTTCAGCTGGATTTCCAAGCAGTACTCCGGTTGCTGAAATAGACATCACCATCAGGTCCAGAACACATCAATCAGCTAGGAACGCCTGTCCTTGAGTCCAATTTGGAGACAAGGGCAAAAACGTCATTTTCGGGTCAAGGCGGGGTCCAGATGTGGGCCGTCTTGCACCGAAAAACGCGCCAGGGTCAAAGGTCTCAAAAATAGTCCAACTTAGTGTCAACAGGTCAGGAACGATGATACGAACCCAACGAAACTTCCAGAATTGGATTCCGATGAGCCGTTCTCAAAATCGCCCGTCGGTTGGAGCCTGTGGGGCCCAAGACATACGATTTTGTCAACGTTCTCAGAATCGAACCAAACTTGACTCACAGGACCAGCATATTGCTACGAGTCCAGTGGCGCAAGTTTCGTCTCGATCCGACTTGTGTACACTAAGTTATAGCGAGAAACAGAAAGTACGGATACGGGGCGATGTCCGCGGATACGCACTGATTCCGGTGTGCACGCACATCCGAATCAGCTTCTGCGAAAGCCCGCACGTCCGTATCAACGACGCTGACGTATCGGTGAAGACCGTACGTGACCAAGTCGTCCCGTTTGTCGGGGTGTACCCAGTTCCGAGGTGAATCGGGTCGTTAATTTTTCCTGTTTTGGATCGCGGTGTGCGATCACCACAGGTCGCGATGCCCCGAGCGGTTTGTCCGGGCACCGAGAGGGTCATACAGGCTTCGCAACGCAAAAGACGGAATTGAAAACGGGGTTACGAGCAGGAAGTTGGAAGTACCTGAACAGGGTTCAATGAACAGCGTATTTCCGAGTCCGTGTCGTGTCCGACACTGTTCCCAACCGTGTCCAGAACTAGGGTTTACTGTTTTTGGGCTTCTGTGTCAGAGCTCAGGCGGGGAGACTGGCTGGGCACGTCGCTGGCGGTGCTGGGGTCGTCCTCGGTGGCGGGTACGGGCGGAGTTAGCTCGCCGGAGCTAGGGCTTAGTTTAGGGAAAAAAATGAGAGGGAGGTCGTCGGGTTCTCTGGTGGCCGGCGCAGTCGAGGGCGGCTGGAGGAGGACCGGGCGGTTTGGTGCGGCGAGGCTGGGCTGGAGGCGAGCAGCGGGGAGCGGTGCACTGGAGGCTGACGGCGAGGTTTAGGGGGTCCAGCTGCTCGGAAGGGCGGCTTATATAGGCGTCCGGGGAAGAGAGGGAGACGGCCGGTGAGGGTGCGGGAGGTGGAGCGGAAGAGGCGGCGGGTTCGGGGAGATGAAGAGGAGGCGACGCGGGGCATCGAACGGCCTGCGGCGGCGGGCGTTGCCGGCGGGGGAGAAGTGAAGAGTCGGGGAAGAGAGGGGTTCAGGCGGGCGGGTCTGCGGGTGGATGGGTGCGGGTCTGGCCGACCCGCCCGACCCGCTAGGCCTGGGGATGGGCCGGGCTCGGTTAATGGGTTTTGGGCTGGGCCGGTTTATTTTATAAAATTAATAATTAATTCATTAAACATTAAATAATTAAATAATTAAATAAATAATTATTTTTAGGGGTTTAAAAATAGGTCCAGGGCCCAATAAATTTCCGAAAAATTACCCTAAGTCTAGATTTCTGTTTTACACCATAAAATATTATTTTTATAATATTTTAATACCATTTAATATCAATTAAAAATCCTTTAATAATTAAAACAATGGTATTTAATTACAGAAAAATCCAAGAAAAATCCAGAAAATTCCAGAAAATCCAAATTAAAAAATTTATGAAAATCAGGGGGATTACAGTAATCCTCAAAGTATCTCGAATGCCCTCCTCAACAAGTTTTCGACGATCCAACTCTTGTCGAATACCTCTCGAGCCTCCATCCGATGTTTGTGGCCTGCATGTACAACTCAGCGGGTTAAGCCTGTACATGCCACAATATAAATCTCCTCGAGCCAGTTGTTGGAAACCCTTCGTAAGCATCCAATCTTTGTCCCCAAACAAACTATTACAACCATCATCCACCAGCCTCCCTACCGAAACCAAGTTGTAGCGCAAACTCGGTACATGTCGGACATCCTTGAGAACGAGCTTCTCACTAAGCTCCGTTGTCAAGTGCACATCACCGATGCCAACAATTACAGCCGTTCCCTTGTTGCCCATCTTCACACGTCCAAACCTGCCGTCGTGGTATGATGTGAAGATCCTCCTATATGGAGTGGCGTGATACGACGCCCCCGTGTCCATGACCCAATCACCATCATACCATATGCCACAAGGTTCCTCTGCGTTGGTTGCTGCGTGATGAGATCTCCCATAGCCGTGAGATCCTCCTGATCATCCTTGCCTTTGGCCTTCTCAGCTTTGAGCTACATGCAGTTCCTCTTGATATGACCCCTTTCGCCACAGTGATAACAGCCCTCCTTGCGGTCCACAGTCGCATGATCCCGATAACTCTCTCATGTCCTCGCTTGTGACTTGGGTCTTCCCTTCTCGTAGGAAGCCACCAGAGCGGACTCCTGCGACGATTCTACTTTCTTACGCCGGATCTCCTCGTTCAACAAGCTACTTTTGACTGCCTCCATCGTGACAACTCCACCAAGCGCGGAGTTGCTCACCGACACCACCAACGTCTCCCAGCTTTCCAGTAGAGAACTCAAAAGCAAAAGTGCCTGAAGCTCATCATCAATCACCATCTTCATCGTAGACAGCTGATTGATAATACCCTGAACCTCATTCAGATGTTGTGCCACTGTGGCACCCTCCGTTTACTTCGAGTTGACGAGTTGGCGAATCATAAACGTGTTGTTGCCTGGCGTCTTCCTTTCGTACAGCGAATACAACTTCTCCCACAATGCTTTTGCCAAACTCTCTATAGACACATGGTGAAACACCGAGTCTTCCAACCATTGTCAGATGAAATCAACGGCCATCCGATCCAGTCGTTTCCAATCTTCAGATGCTTTGTCCGATGGCTTAGCGTTGTCGCCCTCCAACGGACCATGCAAGTCATTGCACCAGAGTAGATCCTCCATCATTGGCTTCCAAATCGCTCAATTTTCCCCTGTGAGGGTGATCATACGAGTGTTCATCTGCTTCGTAAACATAGTTGCCAGAACCAAAATCAGTAGCTTTGATACCAGATGTTGTGAATCGGACACGTCCTGCAAGCGTTCCGACACCGTGTCTGAGAGTGCCCACGGCGAAAACTTTAGGCCAACCCACCTGAGATAACCAACCTCTGTCTAACGAACACCAAGCACAGATAAAGACAAGTATATGGCGGTGACTACGTCACTTGGATAACTTTTAACCTTTATAACTCAGGTGAAATTACATGATTGACAAAATCAATGTTGAACCATTTGCCCTAATAGATTCAACCCCCTCACCACACTGAAGAAAAAAAAAGATTACAATTGAAATCACTCACTAACCCGTAGCAATCAAAAGAAAGAGATTACAATTGAAATCACTCACTAACCCGTAACAATCTCCCTGAACGAATGCGACGACTCCTCGATCAGATCTATTTCTTGTTTTTGTCTTGGATGGCGAAGTCCTAACAACAAAGCACAAACTTTCTCTTAGATTTCCTGTGGACGAGCAGACCGAATCTCCAACTTGTACTATCTTTGTGCCTCCACCCTCCTCATATATTTATAGGATGAGAAATCATATTTTCGGTCATAATAGGATTTTCTAAATAGAAAATCTTAAAATAAGAATTATATTCCACCTAAAATAGTCCAATACCAATTATGGACATCCAAATATGGTCAAATTAAATATTTGATATAAATTTAAAATCTAATTAAATCTTATATTTAATATAGATTTTCAAATTATATCAAATTAAAATTTTGACCATATTTGAATTCCAAAATTCACCAAATTAAGACTTTACCCCAACACTGCATGAATTCTTCCCTTTTGGGAGCAGTACCATTCTAGATCTCGACTAAAGTCTTCTCACCTCCCTCTGTTTCTTCTTCTTCCTCCTCCTCCATCCCATTCTCCCCTTCACTTGTTAATGGTGAGCTGAGTGTCACTGAAAGCTGAATCACACACTTGGTCTCTATTCTCTGGTGAGCTTTTCTCACTTTCCAGGACTTTGCTCTTTTCACAATGCTTGAGTAAACACCAACCTTTTTTATGTTCTAAATCTTGTTTGTTGTTGATAGAGATTCCTAGTACCTTGAAAAGTGGCACAAGTGGTCTTTAGCTAGTTTAAACTTCAAGTTGGGAAGCCTTTTACTTGAACTAGAGTGGTTCAAGATTGATGCCAAAATTCCAAGTAATGATTGTAGGAAGAGAAGAGAACAACCAATTAATTTGTGATTCCATGCTTGGAGTGAACTGATTCATTAAGTAGTTGGCTTCGTCGATCTTCTTCTTGGATTGCACTTGTTAGTTGTTTGAAAGAATAATATGAGGTCAATGGATGACAAGGGGGGCTACAATCACACTCTGCCTCAGGAAACCCATGGCAGTAACAGCAGTCCACACAACTTTGAGTTCCACAAAGCAAGCAAGGCCTCCCAGAACCGCAAAATCGTCGGTGGTTCTCGCTTTAAGCCCACGCCTTCCAAGTGGGATGATGCCCAGAAATGGCTTGCTGGGCTGTCAAGCGGCGGCGGAGATCACGGGCACAACCAGAACAAGCCCCGGAACTCTAATGCAGACGACAGGAGGCTCCTCAACTCGGCCTCACAAAAGGAGAGGGAGTCTTGTAGCAGTGCAGCCGATCTCGGATTAGAAGAGTACATGTCAGTTGGGATTGGGATTGCTGTTGTCCAGGAGGAAGGGGACACCAAGAAGATCGATTGTGGCGAGTCGGGGTGGAGGATGATCAAGCCATTGGAGGAATCTGCTTTGGAAGTTAACTCGGTCTGTTTGAGGGATGTGGGTACCGAGATGACTCCGATGGCGAGCCAAGAGCCGTCAAGGACTGGTACTCCGATAAGGGCGACGACTCCGGTTCTGAGGAGCCCTATCGAGTCGAGGACTTCAAGCCCGGGGAGGTACCACCAGGGGGCTCAGTCTAACGAGAGCTACCAAACACATCCCGAGAGGAGCGAGCCGGTGGATTATGGAAGGACAAGTGGCAATGCCAGGCCTACCAGAAGGGAGGGCGATGCAGATGGATGCAAGGTAGTTGAGAGCAGATGTTCGGACAAGGCTAAGAATCCTACCGCTTTGGAATCCCGAGCCATGGCGTGGGATGAAGCAGAGCGTGCTAAATACATGGCAAGGTAGCTTCTATGATTCTATTTTTGTATCTTAGTATTCTTGCAAATGCCTCTTTTGTTCTTTATAAGTTTGTGCTAGGAATTGGCCACTTATTTGTAAGTACTTAACTATTTACGAATTCTTAATAGCTTTAGAAACCTGTACATGAGATAGTTTAAACCTCTCATGTCAAAACAATTTGGAGAGCTTCACACCATAGCTCTTCACAACTTAGCATAAAGTTTATCAGCTGAAAGACATGGTATACCTGTTAATGCACGACACAGAAGTGACACGAACAATACTTAATAATAACGAGAAATAACAAAGCACAAATCTGAAGAATAAATAACACAAAAGCAAATAAAGGATTTAACGTGGTTCGATCAAGAACAACCTACTCCAGGGGAAGAAATATTATTAATTAGAGAAAAAAAACCTTACAGAAGATTACAATCACACACCGTAAATTGTAATTAACCCTTTCCATATGAGATCTGCACTGATCTCTCCTTTTCATCCTTATGGTTCTCTAAGTAAACCCAAGAAAAGTCTTTGTAAAAGTCTTTGTAGCCTAAAGCAACCAACCCGGTCCCCCCCCCCCCCCCCCCCTTCCCCCCCCAAAAAAAAGGAGGCCAATTTGAGATATTAAATCCCCCCTAAACTGGACCTAAGTCATGGAGTAATCTGGAACGTCGAAACGCAATCTTTAAATCTGAATCATGCATAAAATAAATCCAGCCCAATCAGCCTGTATGTTGGCATGCTTAATGATCACAAAAATTGGATAATTTGTCCAAAAACATGATGGAGGTTTTTTTTCCTCATTTTTAAGTATGTCGATGGCATATCGACGATATGTCGCCACCCTGATACTCCTTGTTTTTTGGCCAGTTTTGACTCCTCTCGAGTTTCTACGATTCTTCGGACGACACTAGCTGCTTTCTGTATGATTACGAGTCATATCCAACTATCTTCACCTTAGCAAGATATTCCTTTAGCCACCCCATGAAATAGTTGCGATACGTCATGCTTCTTTAAACTTTAGCTTCGATATAGGTATTTCTCCTCAATAACATGGTTTTTAACTAGAACCAAGAACCTCCACACTGCTTCAATCATGTCCAAGACTAAGATACAACTATTGATATAGTCTTGTATCAGAACTGGGAAACTACGACTGCTATAGTCTTTGTTCTAGACTTGCAAAACTGTCACGATCTTCTACCGAGACTGTAAAGCTTCCTCCAACCGAAGTACTTGGATATAAGTCAAGGTGGACTTGAACTTCTCCACTAAAATTTCCTTGATGTTAGCTAGGTTCACTTTAGTGTATATCTTCAAGAGATCAATTTTCTTATTGCACATTCTTGTACTTCTGGTATCACACGTTAATATGTTTTGTTTGACAATGGTACGCCGAATACTTAGCGAGATAAGTCACACTTTGATTGTCACTAAATACAGAAACCTGCACCTTCTCGAACCCAACCTCACTAACCATGTCTTGTAATTGTATAGCCTCCTTTGATGGGTCAACTACTGCCATATACTCTGGCTCCATAGTAGACAGCGTCACGATATCTTAAATGTCGATTTTCAACTGACTGAAGAATCTGCAAGGGTATATATGTAGCTTGTAGAAGATCTTCTCTTATCCAAATCACCAGCATAAGCAACATCTACATAATTTGCGACTAACTCTGATTGTGCTCTACCTTGTGAAATAATAATCCAGTATCCTTCGAGATACCGAAGTATCCACTTCACGAATTTTCAATTAAGCCTCTCTAGATTTTACATGAATATGCTCACTAAACTAACTGCATACTAAATTTTGGGACGAGTGTATACCAGGGCATACATCAAAGAACTCACCGCACACACATATGGAACCCGAAACATCTTTTCCTTCTCCTACTCTGAATTTGGACACTACATGGAGGATAACTTGAAATGACCAGCAACTAGGGTACCCACCTATCTAGAAACAGCATGTTGAATCGCTGCAGCACATTTTCAATGTATTTCTTTTGGGATAGCCATAGCTTTCCAACCCTTTTGTCTTGCTGAATTTTCCACCCAAGAATCTTCTTTGTAGCTCAACGTACATAATTCTAATTTGTACTCCATGCCATTAAGCAACTCTATTTTTCTGTAGCTCACGCAGACCCCTCTAACTCATAGAGACTATATGTAAATGTCATAGTTTTGTAGTATCATCTACCTTTTTCCCTGTACCAACGGCCACACCACTAGTTACTATGCTACTGTCCAATTGATATAAGTTTGATGACAGTCTTTGTCCCTTTATGACTACCAGGCTACCTTTACAATCTTCTATGAATTGGCTTGGCCAACGAATTTACAACCTACGACGTCTAATGCGCCTAGATAAATCAAGTTTTTTTTAAAATCTACACTACTCCAAGCATATTTATTTTGATGTTACTAATGCTAACGGTCTTGCAAGACGCGTTATTCCCGATATGAACAATACCACATTTGAACCCTTTATATGTGCTGAACCACTCCATGTTTAGACCATAGTTTAAAGTATCGGCCGATACCGATCCGATACGGCCGATACCGATACAGTTTGGCATGTCCCGATCCGATACCGACCGATACCCGATACTGACCGATACCGACATTAGAGGTCTCTTTTCCAGTCAATTCGGCAAAAAAATTTGAATTAAAAAGACCAATTAGAAAGGGTGTAAAAGCATAGTAAGATTGTAAAAACATATAAAAGAGAAAAACTTATCTATCACATATAAATCAATCGACAAGGATTACTAATATTTCATTCAATATAAAAAATACTAAGAAACAATACTGGAAATACTTTAAATTATGCATAAATGTATAAAATATATTCTCTAAAATGTTAATAATTTACTAATAGTTGTTTGCTTTTCGATACCAAAAAATTCGATATTCCAATCCGAAACAGCCGATACTACCGATATTGCCGATCCCGATACTCATAGGAATGGTCCGATACCGATTCCGATACCGATACTTTGAACCTTGGTTTAGACACATGTAATAAGAGCACCCAGAGTCAAGAATTCATGCCTCAAAGAAATTATTCTTCCCTCTATGCACGGTAATACATCACATGCAGGCTCATAGGCTTCTTGTACGCGCAACGCTGGCAAAATAAACATGCATTGTTCTCTTGTCTAGATGATTTGAACTTTCTTTGGCTACTCATTCCTATATACTTACTCGTCGACCTTCCCTTTCCATTAGCGATCAACCCGAATGACTCATCGATAGAATTTGGCCTCTTCATAATTTTATTGTTAATAGGAGTAGTAGTTACCTTCTCCATCTCGAGACTCTCTTTTCCATAGAGAATTGTTGTCACTAGATGGTCATATGAGAATAGAAGTGAAGAAAAAGGAAAGGGCGTCTTGTCCTCCTCTAACTTGACTCGAGACACATAAGATCACTTATTATTTTGTTGAAGTTGTTCAGATCTATGTTACCTAGACTCGGGTACAGGTGTCGGGTATGGGTACGTATCCAGAAGTCGGGTCCTTCAAACTAATAATTGAAGGACACACAGACTCGGCTAAAAAAGATCCAAATTTTGGATACGGGTACGGGAATACGACTAAAATTTCATAAAAAGACATGTAATTATAAATTAGCAGTAAACTTCACTGAACTAGTTGAATAAGTCACTAAGGGACCGTTCCTTCAGCTCTCCTACTACTTTACTACCAATCTACCATATTAAAATAAACTATCAACTTCAATACCACATTAAAATAAACTATCATCTTCACTACCAGTCTCCCGATTGTCACCATGAAGGATCCGATTGTCACTATGGAGGATCGGATACGAATTCTATATCCATACCCATATCCATGTCCTATCGGATCGACACGGGTACTTCTCCTTAAAGTGGAGAGTCCGGATAACATATGTTCAGATTACTAAGAATCTGTGTCCTTTCCTCCATGTAGAGACTATAAAGTTGTTTCTTTAGATACAACTTGATAAATAAAGGCTTCACCATATACTAGCTCTCGAGCTTCAACCACAAACCACCCGCAAAAGTTTCTTCCATGACATTATATATTACCTTGTCCGTCAGACAAAGCTCAACCTTTCTCAGTACTCTCTTATCTATGTCATCTCATTAATCCTCTGGCATTTTCAAAGGCTTTTTTTTCTTTCCCAGTGATGACTTCAAACTCTTTCACAAATAGAGTCTTCATCCTTTTCTGCCACAATAAGAAGTTATATTTTCTATTGAATTTCTCTACCTTGGACTTTGTTTTATTTACTTTATTACTCGTCATCCTTAAATTTTGAATTTTCCTTAGGATCTTAATAAACCAACGATTTTAGAAATTCCTAACTAGAAAGATACAGAGAGGACCAATGTTGTTACCTATTGTTGACCTGGATCAAAGAATTTGAAATCCCAGTAGTTCCCTTAGCTCTGATACCAATTGTTAGTACACGGCGCGTAAGCGAGTTATACAAACAATACCTTAATAATGATGAGGAAAAACAAAGCACAACTCCAAATAAATAACACAAAGTACACAAAGTATTTAACATTGTTCGGTCAAGGAAAACCTACTCCTCGGGACAAGAAAAGAAATATTTATTAATATGAAAAAGAACCTTATAAAAGATCGCAATCACACATCATAATTCGTAACCCTCTTCATATGAGATCTGCATCGATCTCTCATTCTGATTCCTTATGGTTTTCTAGAGAATCTTAGAAAACTCTATGTAGCCTCAAGCAACCAAACCCTCCCCCCTTCCCCCCCAAAAAAGCGGCTGATTTAGGATATTAAATTCCCCTAAACTTGACCCAAGTCCTGGAGTAATCTGGATCGTTGAAACACCAATTTTAAATTTAAACCATCCATAAAACAGATCCAGCCCCGATTTGATGATATGTTGTCGGTATGCAACTGGTATACTGATATAACGCTGACATACTTAAATGATCAGAAATTTGGACAATTTGTCCAGAAATTTGTTGGACGATTTTCACACTTTCAGTTTGTCGTTGGCATTCAGTCGATATAACGACAGGCTACTATATATTTCTTTTTTGGCAATTTCAACTCCTCACGAGCTTTCTTTGATTCTTTGAAGGTGTTCACTGCTCCGCGTATGTTCACAAGACATTCTTTAAAGGCGCTCGCTGCTCCCCGTATGTTCACCAGCCATATATATCCAATTATATCGAGCAAATGGATATCTACTTATGATGATATCCCAATCGAGACAATAAGCTTCTTCTAGTAGAGTGCATGTGCGCAATTTGTCATGAAACTTGTTGGTTGATTTTTGCACTATACGTTTGTTGTTGGCATACCGTCGATATGCCGCTAGGCTACTATATTTTTTGTTGATATGGTATGTTGGGTGTCATATTTAAGTATAGTATAAGCACATAGGAATATCCTGAGGACATATTTGGGATGCCAGAATATGTCACAGGATATTCCATTATGAGATTATTGTCATAATGATTGAGATCATTGTATTAATGACTGTAAGGCTATATAATGCCAATGAGACAATCAATAAAATAATCAACTAATTTCAACATGGTATCAGAGCCAAGTTTCCACAAACCCTAGCCGTCACCAAGCTTCCACAAACCCACAGGAGGATTTCCTAGATCTCCTCCACCGAACTCTTCCACGCCCCCCCTTCTTCCCTTCTCCGCCCTTCGCAGGCCGCCCTTTGCTGTTGCTGCCCCGTCCCGCTACTGCTGCGGCTACTACTGTTGCTGCGGCTGCTGCGACTGCTGCTGCTGCGACGGTGGCTGTGACATGCGTGCTACCGCCTCCTCCGCACCAGCACGAGACAACGCCTAATAGGGATGCCTAGATCTGAAAAAAGGGAGGACATATTCGGATCTAGGAGCGGACGACGAGGACGCACGTGAGTCATGGAGCAAACATGACGTGATTGGATAGACGAGCATCGATGGAGGAGATCATCAAGAAGCTAGATTCTGCAGAGGTGGCGACATTGATGAAGTTGTTGACGATGTCGGCTGGTGAGAATACGACACGAACGTCGCCGGAGTTGAAGCTTCCCTCCATCGATCTGAAATTAGATGGACCAGCCACCTATCTGAGTTGGTCACGGCGGGTGAGAAGAACCCTCGCAGGAAAAAACATGGAGGGGTTCCTGACGGGCGAGGCGACAGAGCCGGACGAGGGCTCGACATGACGCGATGAGTGAAAGTCCACTCATATGGTGATCTACATCTGGCTTCTCAACTCCTTAGTCCAGTCTATTGCCGCCACAGTAGACGGTATTGAGATGGTGAAAGATGTGTGGGAGAAGTTGAGAAGGACCTATGATGGTGTGGGGAACAACTTACGGGTCTTCCAGATAAAGGGGGAGATTGATGACACCGTACTGGGAGAGAAGACGGTGCAGGAGTATGCCACGGAGTTGGAGCGTCTGTGGTTGGATTATGATCACTCCTCAGATCGGACGAGCTGCGGGAACCCTAAGTGTAAGGAGAGACAGGTGTGTCTGCAGGAGAGGACGATGAAGTTCCTCAAAGGGCTGACTGCAGCTTTCGCACAGAGGACGGCCCTACTTCTAGCCCAACCAAAGATCCCTAGCCTTGAGGAGGCTATCTCAGCCATGATCCAGAAGGAGACACGCATCAGGCTGTAGCCGGGACAGGTGGTCCCTCCGAAGCAAAGTCAGCACTAGCGATCACCAGCTCAGGTAACACAGGATCTAAAGGAGAGCTCTGGCAGCATAACCGGCAGTGCTACAACTGTGGGGAGATGGGTCATCATCGGTATGCTTGTACCAAACCACCTAGGGAGGGAGATTCAGGTGGTGGACGAGGACCGTTCGGCGGACGAGGATATAATGGAGGACGTGGTCATGGTCGAGGGGGTAGACGAGGCGACCGAGGAGGTTATCGGGCGAACATCCTGATATCAGAAGGGAACGGAGAAGCTGATGGCACCTTTACTGTGGAGGACCAGGCACTGGGAGACATGAGGAGTAGAACAGAGGAGGCGTCCACCTCATTCTTTGTTAGGGACAACGCTGCCATGTATGCCCATCCATCAGAAGGTACTGACGAATCACTTGCCCTTGCGTCTATCTCTTCCCTTAAATCATCAGACTGGATTATCGACTCGGGAGCATCTCGGCATGTGACGAAAAATGCTAGTGAGTTTTCTTCCTACACTCACCTAGCATCAGCAGACAGCATTCAGACAGCTGATGGCACTTTCCAGCCAGTGGTCGGTAAGGGTACTGTTAATTGTACAGGTTCAGTAGGATTATCCAATGTTTTACATGCTCCATACTTTCCAGTCAGTCTCTTGTCCATTAGTTCTATAATCCTCCAACTTAAATATATTGTTTCTTTTGATATTCCTAAGGTGACCTTCCAGGAGAAAGGGACATGACGAAGACTTGGGACTGGCACTTGGCATGAGGGACTGTCGTACCTAGATCGAGAAGGACTGGACTCAGCATTGGTATCTATGACAGAGAAGGCTGGCATGGAAGGACTGCAGCAGAGGACTGAGGATACCTTGATACTCCATCATCGGAGGATGAGACATTCTTCCTTTGATACTCTAAGTAAGTTGTATCCAGAGATTTATGCAAAAACAAATAAAGAGAAATTAGTATGTGATGCGTGCGAGTTAGAAAAACTTACTAGGAGCTCATATGTTGGCACGGGTCATAGGAGCACTTTTGCTTTTGAGGTAGTACATTCTAATGTCTGGGGTCCATGTGCTACTAACACTATGAATGGTTATAAGTACTTTGTTTCTTTCATTGAGTGTGCCTCTCGTGTTATCTGGTTATATTTGATGAAAAATAAGAATGATGTACCTGCTTATTTTCGGGATTTCCATAAGCATGTCCAGACTCAGTACAAAGCAGTTGTGAAGGTACTGAGGTCTGACAATGGAACGGAGTATACCAACATGACGCTTGCAGAATACCTGTCAGCACACAAATACAGCATCAGACCACCTGTGCATACACACCAGCACAAAATGGAGTTGCAGAAAGGAAAAACAGACACCTTTTGGAGGTCGCAAGAAGTATGATGATCGACATGAATGTCCCACAGAGTCTGTGGGGGCATGCAGTGTTGACAGCAGCTCAACTCATCAACAGGATGCCCTCGAAGGTCCTCGGATGGAAGTCCCCATGTGAGGTATTGCAAGGCAATAATAGTGGGATACTCCCACTGAAGGTGTTTGGGTGTGTGTGTTTTGTGAAGGACAACAGGCCATCA
The DNA here is from genome assembly GCA_036927795.1 of Iris macrosiphon. Lineage (NCBI taxonomy): Eukaryota > Viridiplantae > Streptophyta > Magnoliopsida > Asparagales > Iridaceae > Iris > Iris macrosiphon. The sequence goes on along the minus strand of JAYESA010000010.1, from coordinate 104,242,198 downwards.
GTTGGGAAACTTGACCCTAGAGCGGTCAAATGCATCTTCGTAGGCTACTCGGCAACCCAGAAGGGGTATGTGTGCTGGAGTCCAGTAGAGAAGAAGAAGTTTGTCAGTATGGATGTCCACTTTCGGGAGCATGAGCCATACTACCGCCAGGACGGAACTTCACACAACACGCCTAATACTGCCAGTATTAGGCGAGAGGGGGAGATGGAGAACTTGGTAGAAGTTTGGCATGGAGGCACGGAGAAGGGACAAGAAGGTGAAGGTGTTAGGCCTACGGCTCAGGGAGAGTTACTTACCTACAGCAGGAGAGAGAAGCAAACTGCAGGACCAGTACCGACAGTGCCAATGCCAAGTCCCTTGCCTGCGTTCGTCCCAACTCCTGAGGCACCGACACCAACCCCCCTTTAGGTGATACCCCCTCCTTCACAAGATATCATTCCTCCTACTTCTACTCCTCCCACACCACTATCTGTACGGAGGACCACTCGCAGCAATGCAGGAAATCCTCCAAACAGATATGGTTGGGATATTGCTCAGTTTGTTTCTTATGACCATATCCCTTCTTCTCATGGAGCATTTATAGCATCTTTGGATAGTATTACTGTACCTAACAATTGACAGGTTGCCAAGAACGATCCAAAGTGGAAAGCGACAATGCACGAGGAATTGGGAGCTCTGGAGAAGAACCACACTTGGAAGCTTGTGAGACTGCCAGAGGGGAAGAGAGCAGTTTGATGCAAGTGGGTCTTTACCGTGAAGCAGAACCCAGATGGACAAGTTGAGCACTACAAAGCTCGACTAGTAGCCAAAGGATACAGTCAGACGTACGACATCGACTATGACGAGACCTTTGCACCAGTTGCAAAGATGAGCACTGTCAGGACTCTGATTTCTCTGGCAGCGAATGGTGGATGGAAGCTACACCAACTGGATGTGAAGAATGTGTTTCTTCACGGAGATCTAGTGGAGGAGGTGTACATGGAGATACCACTAGGATTTGGCACCAATCAGACAGTAGGCAAGGTCTGCAGGTTGAAGAAGTCCCTCTATGGACTGAAGCAGTCTCCTCGAGCGTGGTTTGACAGATTCAGAAGGGCGATGATAGGGATGGGATATCAGCAGATCAATGCTGATCATACTATGTTCTTCCGTCGGAGTGGAGGCCACATCACCATGCTTGCGGTGTATGTGGACGATATGATTATCACAGGAGATGATGAGCAGGAGATCGTCCAACTCAAAAGAAAGCTTGGCAAGGAATTCGAGGTGAAGGATCTCGGCCTTCTTCGGTACTTCCTTGGGATTGAGATTGCTCGAGAAGCAGAGGGGATTGTTCTCTCTCAAAGGAAGTATGTACTGGACCTTCTCACAGAAACTGGGATGTTGGGGTGCAAACCTGCAGCGACACCAATAGATCAAAGGTTCAAGATTGATGCTGAGGCTGGAGAACCAGTTGATCGGGACAGATACCAGAGACTGGTTGGCAAGTTGATCTATTTGAGCCACACACGTCCTGATATCTGCTTTGCAGTAAGTGTGGTGAGCCGCTACATGCATGACCCACGGAAGGGTCATATGGATGCAGTGTACCAGATTCTGAGGTACTTGAAAGGTGCTCCCGGGAAGGGACTAATATTCAGGAAGAACAATCACGTGAGCATCGAGGACTACTGTGATTCTGACTGGGCTAGTTGTGCTGATGACATGAGGTCTACCTCGGGATATTGCATATTTGTAGGAGGTAACTTGGTCTCCCTGAGGAGTAAGAAGCAGTCTGTGGTGGCCAGATCGATAGCTGAAGCAGAGTACAGAGCTATGGCCTTGGGAGTTGCAGAGCTGCTATGGTTGAAGAATATGCTGGTGGAGCTGAAGCTGGATCAAGGAGCCAAGATGAAGCTGTGGTGTGACAATCAGTCAGCTATTAGTATCGCCAACAATCCAGTACAGCATGACAGGACCAAACACATCGAGATTGATAGATTCTTCATCAAAGAGAAGTTGGATAGTGGATTACTGGAGCTTGGCCATGTTCCAACCAGGGATCAAGTAGCAGATGGACTAACTAAGGGACTCGCCTCAGTGAGCATGATTAGAGAATGTGACAAGATGGGCTTAGTGAATATCTTTCACCCATCTTGAGGGGGAGTGTTGATATGGTATGTTGGGTGTCATATTTAAGTATAGTATAAGCACATGGGAATATCCTGAGGACATATTTGGGATGCCAGAATATGTCACAGGATGTTCCATTATGAGATTATTGTCATAATGATTGAGATCATTGTATTAATGACTGTAAGGCTATATAATGCCAATGAGACAATCAATAAAATAATCAACTAATTTCAACATTTTTTTTGCAATTTTGACTCCTCACGAGCTTCTCTGATTCTTTGCGAGCTTCTCTGATTCTTTGAAGATGCTCACTGCTCCCTATATATTCACTAGTCATTCTTTGAAGGCGCTCGCTGCTCCCCGTATGTTCACGAGCCATATCCAACATTACCTAGCTAATGGATATCTTCTTATGATGATATCCCAATTGGGACCTAAATGAGCTTCTTCTAGTAGAGTGCATATGCGAAATTTTGTTTTAGTTTGATACCAAATTAGATTTAGTTTGGTTTAATTCTGCATTGAAATTGTGCTCGCAAATTCTTTGCTTTAGTTTATCTTTTAATTAAAAGGTGCGTAATGTGAAATATTATGGAGAGGAATGGCCTTGGTGAGGAGAGATGATAGGCATAGAGATGGAGAGATGAGAAGAGAAGACAAGATGACAATGGCTTCTCCTAATATTTTGGAGAAATAATGATATTGAGAAAACCAAATGTGTTCTCTTATGGACATGTTCTTAGTTATACTAGATAGAAGATATATAAATATTAAAGGATAAATATGGACTCTTGATTTTATCTATGAGACTGATTATAATCTTGGACTAAATCTACTAAATCATAAAGACCCTCCCTAGAAAATAACTCTACACTAATTCTAAAATACACCTAATTATCATATTCTCCAACATTCTCCCTCATTTGGACATGGTGTAAAACATGTAGAACTTAAAATACAAATTCTTTGAAACGAAAAAAAAAGAAAATGAAAAATACGAAAACTGACTCAGCTCATCGATCGTGAAACTCAAATTCTTTATCATTCTTCTAATGCTTCTACTGATTTGCATTATCTTTTGATGCTGGCTCCAATTGATCACCACCATCTTTGCATCATCTATTACCAGCATCATCTATTACCACCTGTACCATATGTTGTTGCAGCTATTTTTTACCATATCAGCTGTTATCTCTCTATATTCTCCCCCTCAAGCTAAGTATGCTGATGAATCAATAGAAAAATCACCATGTTCATGTTGAGTTATGGGGGACTTATTTAGTCCCACATCGGATAGAAAATAAGGAGGAGGCTAGCCTCCTCCTATATATATGTACCCCCTCTCTTGGAAGTAAATCAATCAATTATTTTCTCTCTACATGGTATCAGAGCCAAAGCTCTGAATCCTTTTTCCAAAAAAAAAAAATCCAAAAAAAACAAGGAGAATTCCCTTTTCCCTTGTCTCTCACCCGAACCCCCTGCCTTCCTCTACCAGGGTGAAAGCACCCCCCCCCCCCCCCCCCCCGCCTTCCTCTGTGTGGAAGCCCCCCCCCCCCCCCACCCCACCCTTGGGTGTCGTCGACGTTCCCTGCGGGTTTGCCTGCAGATGTCGTCAAACCCGTCGTTGGATCGTGGATAATCAGAGAGAAACTCTTGTGTGATCCTCTGATTTCGATCTCAACGTGGGTTCTGAGATTATAGAACACATTTCCTAGAAAGTTTTGCACATATCTCTATTTCTAGTCCTTGTTCCGGTAAGTTCTATCCATCGTGCATTTCTCATATCGCATAAGTTTGGGGGTGTACAGATAGATGTAGAAAGTCGTGATCGCATGTAGACGCACGACCCGTGTTTGAGTTGCATTTGACCTCGTCCCTGTGTGCAACTGTGGAGATGGAAACACCTGTGACTAGTCAGGAGTTGAAAGAGATACTGGAGCGGTGGTCAGGGTGTTTTAGGCCAAATTAGAGGAGACCTCATCCAGTAGGGCAGTCGTGTCCGTACTAGAACCGTCGCAGGTGATAAAGAAGATAAAGTTGCTGCCCAATGACATCAAACTTGAGGGGACGAGAAACTACCTAAGTTGGTCTAGGAGGGTGCTGCTGAACCTTCGGACCAAGGGGCTTAAAATATATGTGAAGGGAGAGTGCACTGAGCCAAAGGATAAGACGAGTGCTGAGTGGAGCACATGGAGTCGCCTTAATTCTCTGGTGGTTTCTTGGCTGCTGACTTCTGTGTCTTCACCCATAGCTGGGATGGTGGAGTCGATCTGCAGTGCAGCTGATGTCTGGACGAAGGAGACCACTACCGAAATGACTGGAACTGAGATGATAGAGCTGGAGGAACTACGTCAGTTCAAGCTTCAGGTTGATAGTTCTAAGGGCAAGGGACTGGCCACTCAGGATTTGGATAACACAACCTACCTTGGTAACTTTACTGGTTACGCTGCTTATATGGGCAAAGGTATTCCGGTTCAGGCACTTGCATCCACTAAATCTCATACTGGTTGGATCATAATAGACTCAGGCGCATCTAGGCATATCACAGGTGCATCTAGTGAGTTTGCTTTATATTATCCGAGCAAGCATATGTATCCCGAGATAGTTCAGACTGCTGATGGGACATCCCAACCCATCAGGGGTACTGGCTCGGTCTATTGTACTTCATCTGTTACCCTGTCATCTGTATTGCATGTTCCTTCGTTTTCGGTCAACTTATTTTCTGTCAGCTCTCTCATTGATCAATTGAATTGTACTGTTCTTTTTTATCAGGATATGTGTTCTTTCCAAGAGAAGGCAACGGGGAAGAGGCTTGGGACTGGGATCAGGCATGATGGTCTTTGGTACTTGGACCGGGAAGCTGCAATTCTTGCTGCTACTACTAGTGGAGGTTTAGAGACAGAAGCAATGCTCCAACACTGCAGATTGAGACATTTATCTTTTGATAGTTTGAATAAGTTAGAACCTGAGATAATGAATAAAGTAGACAAAAAAAATGTTATTTTGTAATGCTTGTGAACTTGGAAAGCATATACGTTCTACTTATAAAATGGTTGATTTTCGAAGTTTTGAGCCATTTTTACTTGTTCATTCTGATGTTTGGGACCGTATCCTACTACTTCTATCAGTGGATTCAGATGGTTTGTTACCTTCATTGATTGCTACTCACGTATGACCTGGATCTACATGATAAAGCAGAAATCTGAGGTATACAAATGTTTTCAAGACTTCTCGGCATATGTGAAGACCCAGTTTGGAGTAGATGTGAAGATTCTTCGAACAAATAATGGGTCCAAGTACACCAACAAGGAGTTTGCTAATTTTATCTCTAGTCAGGAAATTCTTCATCAAACCACTTGCCCAGACACTCCTGCTCAGAATGGGGTGGCTGAACGCAAGAACAGGCATCTACTAGAAATGACACGTTCTTTGATGCTGATAATGGATGTTCCAAAATTCTTGTAGAGTGAGGCTGTTATGACAACAACTTATCTAATTAACAGGATGCCGTCAAGAGTATTAGGGATGAAGACACCATGTGAGATGCTCTTGGGTTCTATTGTTTTTATTGTTCCTCCCAGAGTGTTTGGATGTACATGTTTTGTGCGAGATCACAGAATAATGGTGAGCAAGCTGGATCCACAAGCAGTTAAATATATCTTTGTAGGCTACTCACCAAGTCAGAAAGGATACAAATGTCGGCGTCCCACTGAAAGAAGGTTGTTTGTTAGTATGGACGTGACCTTCCGGGAGTTTGAACCATTTTATTGGAAAAAAACGGAGTTAAGTTCCTTGTTCGAGGATGACAATACTGATGCTAGTAGAGAGGGGAATAATGAGAGTGACATCGTGGTTGGTATGATTCCATGTCCTTTTGAGTCACCGAGGAGTGATGGTGTCTCAAGGGGAGCCGACAGTAAGGGGGAGCTGAGAGTATATAGGGAGCATGAGCAGCAATAGAAGGAGCAGCAACAGGAGCGGCAGGAGCAGCATGAGCTTCCTCCTTATATCCCTATGCTAGTACCCACAAATGCAGATGTCCCAAGTTCCTCTTATCCAGGACCTTCTTCGGCCCTTCCATCTGAGTCACCTGGTAACAATTTCTCCCCTGATACTTCTAATCCTCCTGTCTTGCTTCGTAGAACTTCTAGAGTCAATGCTGGAAAACCTCCAGCTAAGTTTGACAGTTGGGATACTGACATTGCACATTACATTTCATATGCATCCACTCCACCTGCATATAAGTCCTTCCTTGCATCATTAGATTCAGTGCTTGTACCTAACAACTGGCAGGTAGCTAAGCAAGATCCTAGGTGGTTGAGTGTCATGCAGGAGAAACTTCAGGCCTTGAAGAAGAACGACACATGGGAGCTGGTACCACTGCCAGCTGGGAAGCGTGTTGTTGGATGTAAATGGGTTTATATTGTTAAGCAGACTCCATAGGACAAGATTGACAGGTACAAGGTCAGATTGGTTGCTAAAGGCTATAGCCAAATTTATGATATCGACTATGACGAGACCTTTGCTCTAGTCGCAAAGATGAGCATTGTGCGAGTGTTGGTGTCATGTGTTGCCAACTTCAATTGACAACTACATCAGCTAGATGTCAAGAACGCTTTTTTCATGGGGATCTCCAGGAGGAGGTGTATATGGAGATTCCACCAGGCTTTGCTAATTCACAAGCAACGGAGAAGGTATGCAAATTGAAGAAGTCTTTGTATGGGCTAAAGCAGTCTCCGAGAGCATGATTTGATAGATTCAAGCTTGCAGTCTATGGTATGGGGTATAGGCAGTGCAATGGAGATCATACTGTGTTTTACAGGCACTCCAAGACTCATATCATTGTTCTTGCAGTCTATGTTGATATTTTAATTACTGGAGACGATACTGAGGAGATCCTACGGCTGAAGAAAAGGCTTGGAGAGGAATTTGAAGTTAAGGATCTGGGGCAGTTGAAGTACTTCCTCGGAATTGAAGTTGCAAGATCACGTAAGGGTATAGTACTTTGCAAGATCACGAAAGGGTATAGTACTTTCTCAGCGAAAGTACGCTCTGGACCTTCTTCAGAGACATGAATGCTGGGTTGTAGGATTGCTTCTACTCCTATCGAGCAGAATCACAAGTTGTGTGCTGTGGGTGGTGATCTGGTGAGTAAGGAGCAATATCAAAGATTAGTTGGTTGGCTCGTATATCTATGTCATACGAGATCTCATATTACTTATGCCGTGAGTGTGGTGAGTAGATATATGCATGATCCAAGAGAGCATCATATGGAGGCAGTTCGCAGAATTCTCAGGTATACTAAAGGAAGTCCAGGAAAGGGGTTATGGTTCAGAAGTTCTGGACATCTGAGAGTTGAAGGCTACTATGATGCCGATTGGGCGGGTTGTATGGACGATCGCAGGTCCACTACAGGTTACTGTGTTTTTGTTGGAGACAATCGTGTATCTTGGCACAGCAAGAAGCAAGATGTAGTGGCTAGGTCTACAGCTGAGGCCGAGTACAGGGCTATGGCAGTTAGCCTGTGCGAGATGATGTGGGTGAAGAGCTTGTTGGCTGAGATGCGTTTGTTTAGAGGAGACTTCCTGCAACCTTGGTGTGACAACAAATCAGCAATTGATATTGCAAACAATCCAGTTTAGCATGATCGCACCAAACATGTGGAGATTGATAGGTTCTTCATCAAGGAGCAGCTGAATAGAAAAGTTTTGACTTTGAGCTATGTGAAATCAGCGGAGCAGTTAGTTGATTGTTTAACTAAAAGTTTAGGTCCTAGAGAGTTTGATACCTTTTGTAACAAGATGGGATGATTGATATCTATCGTCCATCTTAAGGGGGAGTGTTGAGTTATGGGGGACTTATTTAGTCCTACATCGGATAGAAAATAAGGAGGCGGCTAGCCTCCTCCTATATATATGTACCCCATTTCTTGGAAGTAAATCAATCAATTATTTTCTCTCTACAGTTCAACTTCTAAGAAAAAAATATGAAAGTTCAAATCTACGATTTACCGTCTTATGTCATCTTATGACATGTTGCCATGTTGGTACCCCTCTATGGAGGCATAGAAACCCTCACTTCTAGTTTCTGGTCCTTACTATAGTCGACGCCTCGTCGCTATCATCTACGACCATGTAGTTTCCCCTCAAATGAGGCCTAGAACTGTTGCCTCTAGCTTTTGGTCATCGGGACAAACGCATTGTTGTTGTGTTCTACGACATGTTACCATGTTGTTGTCTCCCTCAAGAGGCCTATAAACATCGCCTCTATAGCTTTCGGTCCTTATTACAGTCGACGTCCCGCCGCAGTCATCCAAGACATGTTACCATAAAGTTACCCGTCCAAGGGGCCTTAAAAGCAATAATAGTTACAACTCCATTATGCCCCCCGTAAAATTTAAATCAGGAGTCATTAGGTAAAAGCCAAACTCTAATGATGAAGTCATTTGTGAAGATACGACTAAAATACTATTGGAATTAATAACCAAGTCAATTATATCATGATGAAGATGCAACTAAAATACTATTGGAACTAATAACCAAGTCAATTATATCACCTTCACGATGCCAGCAACTTGCTATGCAAATCGCAGTTTCCATTGTCCAAATCTTCACAAGGAGATCATTGGAACCAATGATCACATAGCAATTTGGTTTCCTGGTTAAAAATATTGTTTCCGGATAAACATACTAAATCTTCACAAGAAGATCCTCTCGTCTTGAGGTAAACCTCTATGGCCAACAATCATTTGATCCTTCGATAAAGCGTAAATACCATGGACCAGCAGCTCAACCTAGTCATGTTCCTCATTATCTTGCACAGTTCAGGCTATGTGATGCAACAAATCCCTATGAACCCTTGGCTTCGGTAACATCCGATACTGGTGAGTATAAAGATGATAGGAAACTTCTTGGTTACATGATCACCCCCTTCATTCTTATTATCATAATAGAGATGTCCTACGTAGCTCAACCTTGTCATGTTTCTCGTCAACGTGCACAGTTCAGGCTATGCGATGCAACAAATCCTTAAAAACTTTATCAACGGTTCCTTTTTCAATATACGATGGCTGTAAGATGAGATGAGTATTTGATTCTTGGAATGAATAATTTATGTTATGTTCAACCTCAACTTGGTCTTTAAATAGCCATTTACAACTCTAACATAATGCATAAAAGTAGCACCCTCTAACCATATTCTAACTAAGTGATAACAAATCAAAACAAATCAACGGCATAGAACAAATAACAAAATTCCTAAAGTCTAGAAATTTTTTGAAATCCAAATAACAACCGCTTCAATCTCCTCAACAAGATTAACTCTAACAAATCACCCCCTAAGCTTGTTGAATGAGATTCACCTCTATGATGCCGAGCTTCTGTCACATCTCAATGAACTTGACTCGTCCGAGCGCCTTGGTAAGAATGTCTGCGAGCTACTCTTCAGTGTTGATGTACTCGACCTCAACCTTCCCTCTCTCGACACACTCCCGAATGAAATGATACCTTGTATCAATATGTTTGCTTCGGTCATGGAAGACGGGATTCTTGCTGAGGGAGATGGCGAACTTGTTGTCTACCTTGAGCATGACGCTGCCGGCCTCCTTGTTCTTTAAGTCACCAAGGAGTTTTGCAAGCCAAATACCTTGGCATGCCGCCGTTGTCGCGGCAATGTACTCGGCCTCGCAGGATAACAATGCCACGACCTTCTGCTTCTGAGATTGCCAGCTAATGAGGCTACCACCGAGAAAAAATAACACGCCAGTGGTGCTCTTGCGGGTGTCGATGTCACCTGCCATGTCACTGTCGCTGTAGCCGATCAGCCGTGGTTCCTCCACCTTCTTTGCGTATAGACAACCAAAGTGACGTGTGCCGGCGATGTAGCGAAGGATGCGCTTGACGGCAGCAAGATGTTCGGTGGTCGGGTTTTTCATGAACCGACTCACGTAGCCCACCCTGTACGAGATGTCTGGGCGCGTGTGCACCAAGTACCGGAGGCTCCGGACGATGCTCTTGTAGGATGTTGCGTCAGTCGGAGGAGCTGAGCTCACCATGCTTAGCTTGAACCTTGGTTCCATAGGGACGTGGCACGGGTTGCAATCCACCATGCCACTCTTCTCCAAGATTGTGAGCGCATATGCCTCCTGACTGAGGGTGATGAAGCCATTGGACTGCTGTACCTTGATGCCGAAGTAGAAAGTGAGCAATCCCAAGTCACTCATTTTGAACAAGGCCTTCATCTCCTCCTTGAACTTGGCAATATCTTGTGAGTCCGTTCCGGTGATGATGAGATCGTCGACGTACACACCCACAAGTAGGCGAGGTGGACCTTTGCCGCGTGTATACACAGCGTGCTCCTGTGCACTCCGGTGGAAACCAAATGACAGTTAGCAACTGTCAAGCTTGGTGTTCCAAGACCTCGGTGCTTGCCGCAGTCCGTACAGTGCCTTGTCAAGTTTCAGCACTTTGTGCTCCTGTCATTCGATAACAAAGCCGGGAGGTTGGGTGACGTACACCTCCTCCTTGAGGTCGCCGTTGAGGAACGCCGTCTTCACGTCCATGTGGTACACCGCCCACCCCTCATGCGCGGCGAGTGCGATCAACAAACGGACGGACTCGAGGCGAGCAATCGGCGCGAACACTTCCTCGAAGTCTCCTTGCCTTTGCACATAGCCTTTTGCCACGAGCCGCGCTTTGTGCTTGAGGACGACGCCGTGCTCGTCCTTCTTGAGCTTGTAGACCCACCTCAAACCGATCGGACGGTGGCCGGGTGGGAGATCTACGAGGTGCCATGTACGGTTCTCCTCAATGGAGCTCATCTTCTCGAGCATCGCTTGGCGCCAACATCGGTGTTTCTCGGCTTCAAAGAAAGTGGTAGGTTCCTCGTCAACCATGAGGATCAGCTCGTCGACATCGAGCTCGCGGACGGTGATTGTGTCAAGCAAGCTCGCCAAGGTCCTGTACCTGCGCGGCCCGTCGTCATCAGCGTCGAGCATGGCCGAGGCGTTGGTGGGTCGCGAGACAAATTCCACTCCACGTTGTACCACCGAGTCGGATGTTTCTGTCCCGGATGCCGGCGTCAACGTCCCTAGACTTGGTGCCACTGGTGTTGATAGATCGCCACACCCGTGCACCGGCGTGCCTGCGTGTTCAACATGTGGTATAGTATACTCAACAGTAAATGTCTCACCTACGTTGTCTTGCATGCCCCAGTCCCACTTGGCTTCCTCGTCAAAGACAACGTCGCGTGTGACATGCATGCGCTTGCCGGCGGGTCGTATACCCGGTACGCCTTGGTGCCGGGCTCGTAGCCGATGAAGACCATGTGCTTGCTGCGATCTTCTAGCTTCTGTAAGTTCGACTTGACCACCTTGACGTGTGCGACACAGCCGAAGGTGCGGAGGAAGTGCACGCTTGGCTTGTGTCCGTGCCATGTCTCGTACGGCGTCTTGCCGTAGACGCTCCGTATCGGCGAGCGATTGAGGATGTAGACAACCGTCGTGACCGCCTCGCCCCAGAACTTCCCGGGCATATCCGTTGCCTTCAGAAGACTACGCGCCATCGCGACGACCGTCTGGTTTCGGCGCTCGACGACGCCGTTCTGCTGTGGTGAGTACGGCGCTGTGAGTTGCCGTTTGATGTCGAGGCCCGCGCAATACTCGCCAAATACGACGGATGTGAACTCGCCCCCACGATCGGTACGGAGTATGCACAGTTTGCGTCCTGTCTCCACCTCGACGTGGGCTTGAAAGTGTTTGATGGCTCTCAGGGCTTCATCCTTCGAACCCAGTAGCGTCAACCACATGTAGCGGCTGAAATCGTCGACGAGGAGCAAGAAGTAGTGCTTACCACCGGGTGTCACCAGTGTGATCGGCTCGCAGATATCACCGTGAACGAGATCTAGCAGGTTGTCGGCACGATACTTGGTCTCCTGCGGAAATGGCATGCGGCGCTGCTTCCTGGCAAGGTAACTATCGCAAATTTGATTAACGTGTTCGATCTATGGTAGCCTGTGCACCATGTTGCGGCGAGCTAACTTCCTGACTGCTTCAAAGTTGAGGTGGCCAAACCGTGCATGCCACCGCCATACATCGTCATTGACTCGTGCTGCTAAACACACTGGTTGTACAATATCAAGAGATAGAATGCATAGTCGGTTTCGGGCACGTTTTACCTTGGCGAGGAGGCATTGCTGACGATCTCGAATCGAGAGCACGCTGCCTTCGATCAAGACTTGGCAGCCGTTCTCATCGAGCTGCCCAAGGCTGATGATATTGCTTCGTAGCTTCGGGATGAAGTAGACGTCGGTGAGGGCGCGGTGCTCGTCGTTCTGGCACGTAAACATCACCGTGCCACGCCCTCGGATGTCGACGACGGATCCGTCCCCAAACTTGATGGAGCCCGTGACTCCAGTGTCCAGCTCGGCAAAGACCTCCTTATAGCCCGTCATGTGGTTGCTGGCGCCGGTGTCGAGGTACCATGCTTCGCCGTGGTGGTCGTCCTCACGGCCCAGATGCACCTGAGCGTGCACCTCGTCGAGTACAACCTGTTGGTCGTGCCCACGGTGGTCTCGGCGAGCGTGTACTACGCCATTAGCAGTGCGGGCTCATCGTCGTCGACTTGCGTCAGATTGGCGCGCTCATCGCGCTTCGGCTTGCGGCAGTCCTTCGCCCAGTGGCCGTAGATGCCACAATTGTGGCACTTACCCTTCTTGTCGCGCGTGCCACCGGACGCGTTGCCGTTGTTCGTGTTGCCGCGGCCACGACCTCTTGACTTGCCTCGCCCACGACCACAACTTTTGCAACCGTCGGAGTAGGCCTCGCCTTCCTTCCTCTGCTTCGTGCGAGCGAGCGAGCCACTCCTCTTTGGAGAGGAGAAGGCGGCTACTTGTGTCGCCGGAGTTGCTGCCAAGATCGTACCGTTCCTCGACGGCTAGAAGACCGGTAAGCTCTTCAATTGACAGCGTCTTGAGATCCACTAAAGTCTCAATGGCGATAGCGACTTGCGTGTACTTGGATGGAATGACTCGAATAAATTTTTTAACTACCTTCTCGTCGTCCATTTCGTCGCCAAGTAGTTGCAGGTCGCTGACGAGTCCCGTGAGCCGCATCGCGAAGTCCTCGATGGACTCGCCGTCCTTGAACTTCATTGATTCGAAGTCGGCGCGCAATTTCTGCGTCTTGGCCTCGCGCACGCGCTCGACCCCCATCCGCATCATCTTCACAGCGTCCCGTGCTTCCTTGGCAGTGTCTTTCACTGCCAGTGTCCACAACATCTCTGGCGGTACGGCACGGAGTATGACGAACATGGCCATCCTGTCGTCGCGGTAGTCGGCTTTTCCGGGTTCGATCGCCTCCCACAGGCCTTACACCTGCATGTTGACCCTCATTAAGAGAGCCTAATCCGCGTAGTTGGTCCGTGTCAGCATAGGGTACTTGAAGGTGAATGAGGTCTCCTTCATAGATGTCGACGTCTTGGGGCTTTGCTCGTCGTTGGTTGACATAGCTCTGATACCAAATGTAAGATGAAAGGAGTATTTGATTCTTGGAATGAATAAGTTATGTTATGTTCAACCTCAACTTGGCCTTTAAATAGCCATTTACAACTCTAACAGAATGCATAAAAGTAGCACCCTCTAACCATATTCTAACTAAGTGATAACAAATCAAAACAAATCAACGACATAGAACAAATAACAAAATTCCTAAAGACTTAGGGATTTATTGAAATCCAAATAACAACTACTTCAACCTCCTCAACAGGATTAACTCTAACAAGGGCATCTCTCTTGGCCAAACTGTTTTAGCAAAACATGAGGATTTGCCATCATCTTCTTCCAAGGTGTACCAGTCCTTGTGTATCAAGCATCGACGCTCTCCAGGAACTCGAGTTTCTTCTTGTTCTCCATGTAGTAGTTGGGGGTATTCGGTGCTGGCAGCGACTTCTAGATGTTTGATTGGGAGGAGGAGATCAATCTACCACACAACTTTTTTTTTCTCTTCATCCTCCACCTCTTGCCTATACACCGAAAAAGATTGATCACGACGACACCACCGTTAACAAATGGCACACCTATATATGGCGCCGGCTCGAAAGCTCCTTCAACGATCATTGAAGCATGATCCCGTTCTATACCATGTTGGGATTCATGGTATCGTAGGCATAGAGATGGAAAGATGAGAAAAGAAGAGAAGATAACGGTGACTTCTCCTAAATATTGTAGAGAAATATGATATTGAGAAAACCAAATGTGCTCCTAAGGAATATTCTTATTTATAATAGATAAAAGATACAAATATTAAAGGATAAATATGAACTATTGACTCTATTTATGAGATTGATTATAATATTTAACTAAATAGGCTAACTCAAATAAAGACCCTAGTAAATAATTTTAGACTAATCCTAAAATACTAATTATTATTTTCTCCAACCATGGTTGCAGATTCTTTGACCTAGTGTTTTTTGTTTTTCATTAGGAGGTGTAATGTGAGAAATTACGAAGGGAATGGCCTTGCTGAGGAGTTGATCCTTCATGTCTTAACTTGGCTATATTGTTCTTGCTTTTCTAATGGCTATTTGAAAGAGCCAAACTAGGTGGATTCTCATCATAAAAAAGTCAATGGGAGCACTATGTTATACTCTATACTGTGTTAGGGTATAATGTTAATTACTTGGTCCATGACAAATCTGATATGGGAGAACTAACCCCTTCTCAAGTAGTTACACACTGCAAGTTCGGTCGGATCAAATGTTGCACTAATATCTCATCAATGTCTGCTAGTTCCTTTTAGAGCACTTGTACTCATCAAATTTAGTAGCCTGAGAACCTTTTCATGCTGTCCTACAAGCCCAGACATTTGTTTTCACCTTTATTATGAGTCTATGACTGATCAACTATACCATTGATGTTCTGAAAATGTAAATATTTGGTTCTTTTTTCATAAAGCTAGGAGTATTCATTGTTATCGTATCTAGTAATTAATATTTTTTGTTAAGAGAAACCATACTTACAACTCATTATCATATGTTCCTCATTTCAAAACTTTCATCCAACTGTTAAAATTCGTCAGGACCTGGCTTCCTTAATAAGGTTTGCTCAAAATTATATATAGTGTTGTGTGTAAGGTTTGTTCAAAATTATATGTAGTGTTGAATGCATACAGGTACAAGCGTGAAGAGGTAAATATACAAGCCTGGGAAAATCATGAGAAAAGGAAAGCTGAAATGGAGATGAAGAGATTAGAGGTAGAAATACTAAATGCACATTAGTTTTCTATATAGTTCCCTTTTATATCAAGTGTTTGACAAAAGTTTCTACAACTTTTCCCTTTCATATCAAGTCTATGGTGTTGATATTGCATTTTTAGGGTTAATTTGCAACTAAATATCGTGAACTATCTCGGAGTTGCAATTGATATCCTAAAGTATCAAAATTGATAACTTGTTAGCCTAAACTTTAAAATTAACATTTAAATACAATGAATTTGTAAGTTTTTGCAACTTGCTATCCTGCGCTAATAAAAAAAATGCTATTCTATCGTTTCTTCTTTCTCATGCACTGTAGCCATAAAAACCCTAATACTAAACCAACCAACCTCCTCCCCTCTCCTTTTGGAGGTCCCGCCACCCCTCTTACAGACCCCCACTAGGGCAACCACCTCCTCATCCCAACATTATTAACCCTTCTCATCGTCTTGCCCAATCTTTAGAAAACCCACATAGCCACTCCTTCCCCCTTGTCGACCTCCAATCCTTGTCTCCCCACCTCCTAGACCCTTCTTTCTTGGATGACACCCTTTCAAACATCTCTATACTCAATTAGGTTAGATTTAGGATTAGATTTTGTCACGACCCGCACCCGATGTAGGGATGCAAGTCGGGAACAACGTCCAGCCTACGCCACAGAATCGGCGGTAGAACGCTGTTTGGGTAATCTAACAATATAATAACCACAAACAATATCAATATACTCAATCATGCACACAAATACGATAAAGAAAAGAACAGTCACATACAACTCATGAGTCATATAATAACATCACCGAGTCTGAAGAAATACTAACAAATAAGCTGGAGACAAATCCAGTACAAAAGAATACTAAGAAACTACAAGTCCCGGGTCGTCTATCTCAGTCGGGATAAGTCCCTCCTGAGCCAGGGTCTCCGACTCTAAGCCCACAACATCCTGAGGTCCGTAATGTGTAGGGTACCACTCCTCAGTGTCATCTGGAAAAAATATATCCAGTCAGGAAAGGAGCAGAGTACAACTCTAACAGCAGTTCTAATCAATGATAAAAACTATGTAACAGTAAATAGATATGAATATACAAGATGCAACAATAGATACAAGAGATATACAATAAGAAAATACTGGAATAAATACAATAATGAACAATATGACAATGAACAAGAATACGAATGACTAAGTGTGTGAGTACTAGCTTAACATGTGATCGGCTTGGGAACTTACACAAGAGTAAAAGGTCTGCTTAATCATACGTGCGGTGTATGATCAACACTCACAAGGAACAAGACATGCACAAGGAGGGTATGATCACATATCTACACTAAAATACTCTCCACCCCCGACTGGTATAGTAGATCCAACCATGGTACGCTATGGCACGAGATTCTCCAAGAAGATAGCTAGTCTTCCCGAGAATCAGTGTCTGTACATGTACAAGAAGAATAATGAAACAAGGCTTGCACAAGATACACCATATACCAAGGAATAACATCTCATGACGAGATCCGAATATACCAATCCGTGTAACCATCGTGTCAAGAAAACATGAATATCTACACTAAATATAATGAACATAGAGGATATCATAAATGAGAAACTATCAGAGAATATACTCGCCTGAAGTCCGGTGAATAGACTCACAGATGTCTGATACGGTGCATCGAAGACCTATATATGGAATATAACATCAATATGAGGTTTCAAAATGAAAATAAGTTAAACTAGTCAACATCTAGGTCAAAGAGCCATTTCTAAGTCAAAATAGTCAAACTAGTTCAACTCTAAGTCAAACCGGTCAAACTTAGTCAAACTACCTATTTCTAGGTTGCATGAGTCTATCTCAAAGATGTTGGGTTCATACACTAAGAATCTAGGTCATGCAAGCTAAATCTAAGATACCGTATCTCAGGATACGCAAACAAGAGATAAAATATCACATATGTACATTCAAGCAATATTAAATATATAAATCCTAATTACAAATACTAAATGGATACCTTGGTTTTGAACCAACTCGGTATCGCACCACTAAACCTCCATCTTGATACCCAAATCCAATACCTTGGTGTCCTCAAATACCTTGATACTTACCTTGGTATCTCAAGGTAATTGTCAAAGCCTCAAACATAGCTAACATTCAACTTAACATATGCTAAACATTTAGCTACTAAATATAACCTACTAATACATAGATGCTAACCTACAATACAATACTTATGATATGTAAATAGTTTAAGAATCCAACTAAACCTTATCATACATATAGATACTTACTAATACCTCACCATATATAGATATATGTATAGTTACCAACTATTATCCACATCTAACTAACTATTATACTAACCAAAACATATACTACTAACCCAACTAGCTAACTTACAACTTGTTAGCCCTCCCTGATACACGCTGCTGCTCCCTTGAGCTTGCATTTGCTGCTGTTGTCGCTATTGCTGCTGCTACTGTCAATAAATGCTGTTGCTGCCGTCGCTAATGCTGCTGATGTTGTTGCTAATACTGCTGTTGCTGTTGCGGTTACTGCTACCGTCGCTATTTCTGTTGCTGCTGCTGTCGCTAATGCTGCTGCTGTCGCTGAATGCTGCTACTGCTGTTGTCGTACCTGTTGCTGTCACTATAGCTGTTGCTGCTAAAGCGTCGAGCCCCCCCCTCTTATACACTAGCACACACATATATATACACTAATATATACCAACTATATCTATTTATATATATACATGCTCATCCATATATATATATATATATATATATACATCTCCACAATTGTATACATATAGTATAACATACACACATAGTCATATATATATATATATATATATATATATATATATATATATATATATATATATATATATATATATATTCATATCATCTCATATACGTACACACATATATATATATATATAACATGACTTATATATACACATAACTTATATATGTATACTACTTATTTTAATAGCTATTACATATGTAGTAGTATAGCTATATATATAACACAAAGGTATATAGATATATGATACACTAACACATATAAATATATACATACATAACAAGATATATATATATATATATATATATATATATATGCATATAATTACATATTATAATAAGAACAATAGGAAATAGATCTAGAAATAAAATACAACAAACACGTGGAGTGCATCGCACCCATATCACACAAGATCTATGATACGCTTGCGACACGAGTCCACCACATATCCAAACGTACCCCGAAGGACACGAGCAAGTCTAATATATTATTTATGAATAATACGAAGGGTCAAACACATAACTACGTGTCTGTGTCAAAATATGACATGCACAAAGTCCCGTGTCGGAGGAAAAATCCCCAAATCAACACGTATCACCAAATTGTTGGGATACGACCTACACGTACCCAATTGTGGACACGACACTAGCCCCAAACACACAAACACATGCCAAGTTGATCTATAGGACCAATTGACAAACACAACAAATGTCAATCTCGGAATTCTCCCAAAATTGACACAAAAAGTACCATAACTTTCTCAATAGGCCTCCTATGAACTCAAAACCAAATCCTATGGGTAGCCTATGCATATGGGTTGATTTCTCATGGTTAATTCTCAGATTTAGAACCTAAATTAAGGGAAAAAACTGAATTGTACCTATTGGGAGATGGATTCCCAATGCAACCTCCAAATGTGATGAAATTGGCTTCCAACTTGTAGATCCTTGCTCCTCTTTGTAGATCCTTGCTTCCTCCTTCTAGATCCTTGCTCCACTAGTCTCCAATGGTGATTTGGGAAGGAATTGGGATAAAATTTGGTAGGAAAAATGATGTGGAATGAAGGAATTTGGTTGAGGGAAATTCTAGATCTAGATTTGAAATGAAAAGAGGAGAGAAACTTTCTTCCCCTCTTTAATAGGCCGGCCTCCCCTTGTCCCTTCCTCAAGCCACTATGTAAAGTCCATTATACTCCTTGGGGCCTCTCATGAAGAAATAATTAAGGAGGAAATGTTCTAGTCTAATGGTTTAATTAAACTAATCATCCTCCTAATGAATGGGCTTCTAAATGGGCTGAATTCTAACAATTAATACATGTTGGTCCATGAGTCTAAACTAAACTAATTAGGTCCACTAACACAAGTCCAAAATAATATACTAACATCTAACAATAATTAAATAATACAACAAATAATTATCTAACATGCACAATATTTAATTAATTATGAAATGACTAAAATACCCTTTCCTAGAAAATGTGGTAGTGACAGATTTAGATTTAGGGAAGAAGGGATAATAAGATATGATTTTTTTTATTGAAGGACAAAAATGTCCAGAATGGTTACGTGATGTGCATATGATCCCTAAGTTGGATGGTAGCCTAATAGAGGGTATTAACTTTCCAAAACTTAAAAGTTCAGCATATTAACTAATAGTTTAATTCCTTAGCAGCTAATTTACAAAGTGTTTTTGCTGTCACTTGATGGTATGACATTTGTAGTAATTTAATGACACATTATTTATCATATTTAGATTATGTTATGTATAATTATTCATAATGTAATAAAGTCACAAGAGTAAAGGTAGTGGATTTGTATTGTCATAAGATAGCTTGGATGAGATATGAATGTCTTAAGCTTTACTTTAAACACATGTTCTTGGCCATAGGTTCATCAAGCTGAATATTAATGAAACCAGATAGGTCGGTGTGCCCTATGTCGAACTCATGATGAGGATAACTGGTCTCATAAGTTGTTGGTGTAGTTGACACCATAGCGGGAGTACGTGTGCTCACTTAGTTGAATGAGTTCACTAAACATGACACCAACTAAGAATTTTTTACTGGATTAAGTATGCTAATGTCAATAGGGATGTACTTATGGTGCAAGTAGTCATCACACTTGAGGTCATACAATATCTTATGAGTGTACACCTACATTTTGAGTATGTACTTTTAGTGAACCCTAAGATTGTGAGGGTGATAGATTGGGTGTGATGAATTACTCATGAAGATAATACATGGCCAATAAGGAATATGTCACTCTTAGCATGTGATGAGGAGAGTAACGTCCTATGTGATTCGACGTATTACACTCAAGAAATCTTTGCAAAAGGTGATGTGATTGGAGGAGTCTTACTTGGTACATATGCGACCATTGTGGTGTTGAGCCTAATGGTCACACACACAAGAGTATGTTGGCTAGCAGGACATGCTTAGGTTCATGTTGGGTCCAATAGTGATTGGTTGACCTAAGTTCAATCATGTCGACTTGTGCTAGCACATGGGTCAATTAGATATTGACTTGGTCAAATCATAATTACTTACATAAGGAAACATGTGATAGATGATCCTAATTAAGAAATAAGATTGCACCTAGAGAGTTTTATAATCGTCTAAGAGATTCTAAAAGAATCTATGGTCAAATTAGAATTAGGATTTCTACTCAAACCCCAATTATTACACCTAAGTAATTACCGAACAATCCCTTGCCAAATCCTATAAATAAGAGGGGATTGGTGGAATCATATAACTTGCAGTTCGTGCAAAGCGCTAGCAAGAAACCTTGACTCTACCATTTTCTCTTCTTTCCGTTCTCGATTAGTACGTGTCCTCCAGACAGCTATTGACCATCCATTAGACTTCCATCCAGGCAGAGAGCATCAACAACAACATTACAATCGTTGTACTTCAAAGCCGCTTGAAGGACAATCTTTGGGAGTTCATTGGTTTCTAATTTCAGTGATCGCGAAGAGTTCATAGTTTGGATTTGTCACTTCCCATTCCCGATATACGGATTAAGTGCATATACAGCTTACTGGCATGATAGCCAGGTAACCATGAGTCTAGACCTATTTCTCTTTTACTATTTGTTCATGGTTTATTTTGTGTGGCTAAGATTTCTTGGAGGGATTCATGACTTGAACCAATAGTTTAGGATCAAACTCTACCCTATATAAACCCTATTCTTTCTCTCTCTTCCCTCATTCTTCACTTTCTTTCTCTTTTCTTTAGAGCTTATACAAGTACATCTTGCACAAGTGGAAAAACATGGCATATTTTAATTCTTTGATTTTCTTGTATATTATTAATCTATAATATATATCTTATTATTCTAAGCATCTTTAGTTCTTGGTATTTCCGGTTTTAAGGAGTATTTTGGAGTAGATCTACTTTTCAAAGTTAGGGTTTTATGGTATTTCGTGGGAATGATCTCCCAAAACTTATATTTTTCCAAACCTAATTGTTCCATGTTGTAGAGAATTAAATTTCATGCGATTTTGACTTTTGTTTCACTTGATTTGGAGTTAAAATGAGAATTTTATGAATAAAACAAGTTTGAAGCTTTTTCCATGCTGAACTTGCTGTTCTGGGACGATGAAGTCTCATGCGACAGGGAGGCTATGCGGCAGTGATGCTATGAGGCACGAACTCCTTGATGTAGACCCCTTCGCAGCATGCGCCTATTATGCGCCTAGGCTTCTGGGCGTGTGGACGAAGGCACATGACAGTTTCGCATGCACTCTGAGCTATGCGCCCGATCAAGCCATGCAGCAGATCTTGCTATGAGCCTGATCTCTCCACGCCTCTGAGGGTACATGCGGCAGAACGCTATGCGCCTGACACTGAACGCCTAACTTGTTATGTGCACAAATTGTCATGTGCATGTCTTGCTTATGCGTCAGGCTCATCTCTTGCTACGATGGTATATTCTTGAGGCAAGCCTTGCCATGCGGCGACTTGTACATGCGACAATGGCACCTGTGGCAGCTGGTGCATGCGGCCACTGCTCCATGCAGTAGGGCTTGCAGGCGGCAGACTCCTATGAGCCTGTATCCATGCGGCAACCTCGTACGAGCATATTTCTATACGCGCACTGACCCTATGCGCCTGTTTTGTTTTGGTCATGGCTTTGCTTGGTTTTGTTGTTTCTACTGGATTGTGTAGACTCTATGCTTTGACCCTAGCCAGTTATAAGTATCAATGAGCCAAGTGACCTACAGTACCTGAGATTTCATGCCCAAGTGACTGGTATCTGAATTTGTCAGAATTATAGGCTCAACCTGACTATGTGTTGAACTTTTGCCATAGAGGCACCAACTATATACCTGACCAGAGCAATGTGTTATAATGCGACAAGAGAAATTTTATGTGACTGACTGATTGACCTAGTATCCTGACTAGACTCCTGTATCCGTGCTGATACACCTACTACGTACTATGTGTGTTACATGTCTTGGTTGTGAACCGAAGTGCCACTTGATCCTACGCTATATGTGATATTATATAATCTCGATTTCTCCAGCACGGATATTGTAGTTGGTTAATAACTATAGTGTGGCTAGGATAATTGTTGATTGATGCATTATACTGGGGTGAATCCGGATTTGGCTATTGGGCAACAAAGTGGATTCGTACATAGCGTACATGTACCTGGTACGATATCTAGGAGAGAAGATCATGTGACCACATTATGAGATTCCAGCTAACCGTAGGGTTAACTAGGCAACTAAAACATGTAGAGCATTGGGAGGGAATGAAATCTGAGATCGTGCACGCCGGCCACCTCCCGAACATCAGTTCTGACGTGCCAGGCTGGCTACCCCGGATACTGTGTATCATTTACTAGTGAAGGGCAGTATCCGGCTATTATGTGATATGCGTTATTATGATCCGTTAGCACGGTGGTCTTACGAGGGATCGGTGCCTATACTACGTGCTATGTATTAATATTGGTTCGACTAGCCCTGCTCGAACATAGTATGATTTGAGGATTCCTAATTATGCATTATTCTACTGGGTAACCCAGACTTCATCTAGAAAGTCGTAGGATTGTTGGCCGAATTATTAACTAAACATTGATTGTGCTCTGTATCTTATGTTAGTAGCCTAGAGACATGAACTGTCATGGTACGGCGGTTCAACCCTTGTCTTTGTTTGGTTATGGGGTTGGGCTATTGTGCTACGATAGGCTATGGACCGAAACTACGACGCAGAATACTATAGCTTGACCTTAATCAGAGGATGTATTCTATCTCGGCGTGGTACGACACTTCTTGTCCTTGTTTGGTGTAGGAGTGTCGTATTGCTTCGATGATGGTGTATACGCCTATGATTCTTGGTTCATGCATTATATATGCAGTTTTTGTTTCTTCATTCGTGCTTCCTTCTAGTACTTGCTATTTGGGGTCTAACCCCACTGGTTTTGCATGGCCAGGTTTAGAGCCAGAGCCCGAGGATCAAGCGTATCCTTCCTTGTTTGATGGCGTGCTCCAGGCGGATGACCACTGAGAGACAAGATTGTGTTTCTTCTTCACTACTCATATTGTACATTCATTTCTTTTTGGACATTTAACTACCGGCACTTGTTAGCCGGCTTGTCTGGACATTAGCTTCCCTACATACTGATTTCAGTCATGTACTTTTGACAATTTTCTAGCCTATCATTTTGTACGGCTAGATTCAAGATCATTTTGATAGAGCGTCTGGGATGCCTTACTGCTTTATCTTACATGTTCTATGCTTACTGTTTCTTGTTTGGATGATTGAGATATAGATGCTCTGTTTAACCCTAGGCGACTTGACTGTACCATGCAACCCCTAGTCTTCTTATAGCATTGATCGTACTCCGGAGTGTCTTTGTACTCCGGAGTGCGTAGCTAGCCGTGTCGGTTCATGCGATGTATCGATACAGTAAAGATCTATGTTGAATTGAAGATCGATTGTGACTCATAACATTAGTGTGGTGATCAAGATTTGTGGATATATTATATCTATCAAAAACCTATATCGATCATTAAATTGTTCAAAGTTAACAACACCAACTCACATGTGCCAAGGGTTTCACATGTGACAAATATGCATATGTGATGCGTGGTATATATTACAGACATGTGTTCGTGTCGGATGACTGTGTTCGTGTCGGATGACCTACAATAGCGATCGGGGGAAAAAATTTAAATATTGCTTCCGCCATCGCTGTGTCGTTTACTTACATAACTTGTCTATTAAAATAGTTTATGGTAGCAAGTTGCAAATGGAGAATAGTTCATGGTGTTTAGTTACAAATTAGCTAGAAGATTTTGCTATATTTTGTTATACTAGTAGATATTGCATCTTAGAGAAGTTAATACCAATATAGTGCTCTTTAAATAACTCAACCATCTATGGTAGCTCTTCCTAATTCTAGTTGTTGGCCCTCTTTAACATTTTGTAGAAGCTTATCACTTATTGCATAGTTGGTGTTTGTTATCTCTAGTTCTCTCACTTAACAAGCTAAGAAGTACCTAAATAAACTTTCTCACTGTTAGGGTTTTGTCTTTTCTTTCTTTTTTTTTTGATGAATTTGTAGGATTAAAAATAATTTGAAATTTTAGAGGATATAAGTATTTGTTACGGATGTGATTTTTTAAGAATTAATATATAACCCTCAACGATCGTTAGAACTCTAGTGTTTTGTACTTGCAGGTACTTCAACACTCACAACTTCCTCTTGGGTCATTGTGGTGCTTTTATGTTTTCATATTCTTCAACTCATCACTGTTTCCATAAAATAGATGACTTAGTGATAGTGGTTTATTTTGTCTAATTTGACTGTTTGTATTTTTTTTAATTATTCAGTCTTTTTTTTCGAAGTTTTGAGTGTTATATTTGACTTTTCGATTGTATGGATTGGATTGTTATATTTTACTAAAACTAGGATAAGGATTTCATATATAGAAAGAGCTAAGCCTCGTACCTATTTCTAGTTGAACTAGTAAACTTTTTCTAAATCAACTCTTAATCCTAAAAGCCGGAAAACACATGAACTCATTGGTTGGATAATATGGATAGTTATAATCCTACACAGAGAAATTTTATGCAAATTCCTATTGGCCATAAGTATACACCTACCTGTTGGGAATCCAGCTTGATTTCATGTGGGACCATGAGAATCAAAGGGTGCCAAAATTTGGAAGGATATTTTTTGGGATAACTTGGGATCCAAGACATATTAGGTTTCCTATTTAAATTAGGATTTACCTGACACACTATAAATAGGAAGTTAAGGAGAATTTTCAAGACATGCTCTTTATTAGGGTTCAAGGGTATTTCACCACTGATTTAAGAGGTCTATAGTTCTTGGGCTCTTCCACTTCAACAAGGAGAAATGGTTTTGAAGAACTGATCTAAGAGGTCTATAACTCTTAGGTTCTTCCATTTCAAGAAGGAGAAATGGTTTGAAGGATCGTCGCCTACTCTTCTAGGTTTGAGATCGTCACCACGGCGTTAGTGGGCAATCATTACTGTTGAGAATCCTTGTAAGGGATTTGGGTTTTCCTTTTACGATATTCATTGTTTTTCTTTCTCGTGAGAAGTGTAACTGGTCAACTCTTGGAGCAAGGGAGTTGACATAGCAATCTTTGATCAATAAAAGTTGGAGTTGTCTAGGTGGCCATAGCCACATATCTTGTATATGTTCTTTGTTTGGCCTCATAGCAAGTCTATGGGTCGTGTCTTTGGGGTACGGTCCAAACTTCTGCATGAACGTATCATTTCACTACCTAGAAGCTTTAAGAGAAAAAAAAGAAAAGAGACAAATTCAGAATGTCAAGTAATGTCAAGTTGAGAGCATCATCTTCGAGGTTGTGGCTATGACAAAATAATTTGGAGAATTCGGTGTGTGCTCTTGTAATTGTTTTAGGGTTAGAGAGTTGGTGAATTTGGTGAGTGTATTGGTGGTTGGGATTGCCTCCATTGCTCTTGTAATCTTTATTCTTTAGATAGTAGAAATCTGTCGATCACTTTTGCCTGTGGACAAACCCCATTGGGGTGAACCACGTTAAATTTTCATTTGATCTGGTTTCCCGTTTTGTCAGTTACTTTGATCTGTCAGTGTTTTGGGTTGTGATCTTCTAGTTTCCTCACATCAGCCGGACAATGAGTAACCTTTTTCTAACTACAATCACTTAAAAGTTTTGGGTAGCGATCTTTTAGCTCCTGCACATCACCCGGACAATTTGTTAGTAACCTTTTCAAATTATAATAATTTAAAATCTGACTAAGGTCATAAGATTCCAAAAGTTTTCCTTGTATATGTGAACACTTCTACTAAAAAAAGCCATAATTGATCTACAGAGGGATCTTTTAATGCTAACCAAGGTTATTAAAAATTAGGAGTTTAGACCTTTGTTTCATTTATGCATTAAATTGCTTGCTTCAAATGTTTATTTGGTCAAAAGGTGTGAAGTTGGCTATACTGATAGAACCATTGTAAACTGGGAGGACAATAAACCTCTAGTCATGGGCAGTTCATACTGACCACTCACTGTTTCTCAATGGTTTAAACTGCCAGATACATCTAGTAGTGAGGCCAGTTGGGTTTCCCAGTATTTCTAGGATTTTTCCTAGGTCCAATTGTGGAGAATCCTCTCTCTAACTAGATGGTTGTAAATAGATCTCTGGAGTTTGGAATGGTAATGGGACGAAGCTTATTCTTTCCTGGTTTGTTCCTATTGTTTTAGGCTAACTACTATTTAAAGGGTTAGATTCCCATTCTAAAGTATATGTAGAATATTTTAAACTAATTGTTATATTTTTATTGATAATCTCTTGGCTATTTATAGCCTTACAACCCTTCATCTTACATTAATACCCCATTAAAACTCCCTGTAGAATATTCTAATATCCCAACAAATATACCAAGAATATTCTAATATACCAACACTCCTCCTCAAGATGGGCGAAAGATATCCACTAAGCCCATCTTGTCACATCCTCTAATCATATCTGCAGAACTAAGTCCCTTGGTCAGACTGTCTGCTACTTGCTCCTTGGTTGGAACATGACCTAGCTCCAGTAGTCAACGGTCCAACTTCTCCTTGATGAAGAACCTATCGATCTCGATGTGTTTGGTCCTATCATGCTGCACTGGATTATTGGCGATACTGATGGCTGACTGGTTGTCACCCCACATTATCTTGGCTCCTTGATCCAGCTTTAGCTCCACCAGCATACTCTTCAGCCATAACAGCTCTGCAACTCCCAAGGCCATAGCTCTGTACTCCGCTTAAGTTGTCGATCTGGCCACCACCGACTACTTCTTACTCCTCCAAGAGACCAAGTTGCCTCCTACAAATATGCAATAGTCCGAGGTAGATCTCCTGTCATCAGTACAGCTAGCCCAGTCAGAGTCACAGTAGTCCTCGATGCTCAAGTGATCATTCTTCCTGAATATCAACCCATTTTCGGAGGGCACCCTTCAAGTATCTCAGAATCTGGTACACTGCGTCCATATGACCCTTCCTTGGGTCATGCATGTAGCGGCTCACCACACTCACTGCAAAGCAGATATCAGGACGTGTGTGG
Source organism: Iris macrosiphon (assembly GCA_036927795.1). Taxonomy (NCBI): domain Eukaryota; kingdom Viridiplantae; phylum Streptophyta; class Magnoliopsida; order Asparagales; family Iridaceae; genus Iris; species Iris macrosiphon. Next base: position 104,214,482 of record JAYESA010000010.1, on the reverse strand, counting down.
CTCAAATAGATCAACTTGCCCACCAGTCTCTGGTATCTGTCTCGGTCAACTGGTTCTCCAGCCTCAGCACACAGCTTGAACCCCTGGTTGATCAGCGTCGCTGCAGGCCTGCATTCCAACATCCCTGTCTCTGTGAGAAGGTCCAGTGCATACTTCCTCTGAGAAAGAACAACCCCCTCTGCTTCTCGAGCAATCTCAATCCCAAGGAAGTACCGAAGAAGGCCAAGGTCCTTCACTTCGTACTCCTTGCCAAGCTTCCCCTTGAGTCGGGCAATCTCCTGCTCATCATCTCCTATGATAATCATATCGTCCACATACACCGCAAGCATGGTGATATGGCCTCCACTCTGACGGAAGAACACAGTATGATAAGCATTGATCTGTTGATATCCCATCCCTATCATCGTCCTCCTGAATCTGTCAAACCACGCTCAAGGAGACTGCTTCAGTCCATAGAGGGACTTCTTCAACCTGCAAACCTTACCTACTGTCTTATCGGTGCAGAATCCTGGTGGTATTTCCATGTACACTCCCTCCACTAGATCCCCATGAGAAACACATTCTTCACATCTAGTTGGTGTAGCTTCCATCCACCATTCGCTGCCAAAGAAATCAGGGTTCTGACAGTGCTCATCTTCGCCACTGGTGTAAAGGTCTCATCATAGTCAATGTCGTACGTCTAACTGTATCCTTTTGCCACCATTCGAGCCTTGTAGCGCTCTACTTTTTTATCTGGGTTCTGCTTCACAATAAAGACCTACTTGTATCCGACTGCCCTCTTTCCCTCTGGCAGTTTTACCAGTTCCCAAGTGTGATTCTTCTCAAGAGCGCCTAACTCGTGCATCGTCGTTTTCCACTTTGGATCGTTCTTGGCAGCCTGCCAATTGTTAGGTACAGTAATACTATCCAAAGATGCAATAAATGCTCCATGAGAAAAAGAGATATTATTATATGAAACAAACTGATCAAGGTCCCAACCATATCTATCAGGAGAATTTTTCGCATTGATGCGAGTGGTCCTCCGTACTGATAATGGTGTGGGAGGAGTAGGAAGAATGATATCACCTGAAGAGGAATTTGGTGGTGGTGGTGGTGGTGTCTCAGGGTCTTAGGAGTTGAGACGGACGCAGGCAAGAGACTTGGCACTGGCACTATAGGTAGGTACTGGTCCTGCAGTTTGCTTCCCTTTCCTCCTATAGGTAAGTAACTCCCCCTCAGCCGTGGGCCTAACACCTCTTATCGCCTCCCCCTGTTCCTCTTCACTCTCCTACTCCTTAAACATTCTCCCATGCCATACTCCTAAATCGGTCACCACACTCTCACCAATCTCCCTCTCGTCTCATACTCTCAGTATCAAGTGAGTTGCTCATGGATGAGGTTCCCTCCTGACGGTAGTATGGCTCAAAACTCCCTGAAGTGAACATCCGTGCTCACAAACTTCTCTACTGGGCTCCAGCACACGTATCCCTTCTGAGTCGTCGAATAGCCCACGAATACACACTTGACTGCTCTGGGGTCAAGTTTTCCAACAGACGGTCTGTTGTCCCTCACAAAATATACGCTGCCAAACACCTTTAGTGGGAGTATCCCACTATTATTTTCTTGCAATATCTTACATGGAGACTTCTATCCCAGTACCTTCGAGGGTATCCTATTGATCAATCGAGCTGCTGTCAATAATGCATGCCCCCACAGACTCTGTGGGACATTCATGGCGATCATCATACTTCTTGCCACCTCCAAAAGGTGTCTGTTCTTCCTTTCTGCCACTCTATTCTGTGCTGGTGTGTATGCACAGGTAGTCTGATGTTGTATCCCTTTGGCTGACATGTATTCCTCAAGTGCTTTGTTGGTATACTCTGTTCCATTGTCAGACCTTAGTACCTTCACCACTGCTCTGTACTGAGTCTGGACATGTTAATGAAAGTCCCTGATACAGGCAAAGATCTCACTTTTATTCTTCATCAAATACAGTCAGGTGACACGAGAGGAACAATCAGTAAAAGAGACCAAATACTTGTAACCATTCATAGTAGTTGTGGCGCACGGCCCCCAGACATCAGAATGTATACTATCAAAAATAGAAGAGCTCTTATGGCCCGCACTAACATATGAGCTTCTAGTAAGTTTGCCTAAATCACATACATCACATACTAGTTTCTCTTTATTTGCCTTCTCATAAATAGATGGGTACAGCCTACTCAAAATACCAAAAGAGGAGTGTCCCAACCGCCTGTGTTGGAGTATCAGTGTATCCTCGGCACTCATCTTTGGTCCTCACATTCCTGCCCTTTCTGCCACAGACACCAATGCTGAATCCAGTCATTCCTGATCCAGGTACCATAGTCCATAATGCCAAGTGCCAGTCCTAAGTCTTCGTCCCGTCTCCTTCTCCTGGAAGATCACCTTAGGAATATCAAAAGAGACAATGCATTTTAGTTGGAGGATTATAGAACTAATGGACAAAAGATTGACTGGAAAAGGAGCATGTAAAACATTAGATAATCTTACTGAACCTGTACAATCGACAGTACCCTTACTGACCACTGGCTGGAAAGTACTATCGGCTATTTGAATGCTGTCTGCAGGTGCTAGGTGAGTGTAGGAAGAGAACTCACTAGTATTCCCTGTCACGTGTCGAGACACCCGAATCGATAATCCAGTCCGACGATCTAAGGGAAGAAATAGATGCAAGGGCGAGTGGGTCATGAGTACCTTCCGATGGATGGACATACATGACAGCGTTGCCTCTGGCGAAGACTGAGGTGGACGCCTCCTCAGTCCCACTCCTACTGTCTCCATCGCTTGACGCTCTCTGCTTTCTCCTGAGTACTTCTAGCATGCCCAGTAGTGCATGATCCTCCTCAGTATAGGCACCATTAGCTCCCTCCTCGCCTTCTGCTACCAGCAGGTTCGCCCGATAACCTCCTCGACCACCCCGTCGAACCCCACGACCATGGCCACATCCTCTAAACTGTCCACGTCCGCCACCTGAATCTCACTCCTTGGGTGGTTTGGTGCAAGCATATCTCAGATGGCTTACGTTCCCGCAGTTGTAACACTGTCGGGGGTCTCTCTTAGGTCCTGTGCCGCCTGAATTGGCAACAACCAGTGCTGTCTTCACTTCAGGAGGACCACATGTCCTTGCCTGTAGCTTGATACGAGTCTCCTCCTGGATCATGGTCGAGATAGCCTCCTCAAGTGTAGGAATCTTTGGTTAGGCTAGAAGTAGTGCTGTCCTCTGAGAAAACACTGCGGCCAGCCCCTTAAGAAACTTCATCGTCTTCTCCTGCAGACATATCCGTCTCTCCTTACACTTCGGGTCCTCGCAGCTCGTTCGATCTGAGAAGTGATCATAATCGAACCACAGACGCTCCAACTCCGCGGCATACTCCTGTACCGTATTCTCCCTGTACGGTGTCGTCGATCTCCCCTTTGATCTGGAAAACCCTCAAGTTATTCACCACACCATTATAGGTTCTCCTCAACTTCTTCCACACGTCTTTCATCATTTCAAAGCCATCCACTGTGGCGGCGATCGACTGGACTAAAGAATTGAGGAGCCAAATGTATACTACTATATGAGTGGACTTTCACTCGTCGCGTCCTGTCGAGCCCTTATCCGGCTCTGTCTTCTCTCATGACAAGAAACCCTCCAGGTTCTTCCCTGCGAGGATTTTCTTCATCCGTCGTGACCAATTCAGGTAGGTGGCCGGTCCATCAAGCTTCAGATCGATGGATGGAAGCTCCAACTTCGCCAATGTTCGTGTCGCGCTCTCACCAGCCGACAGTTTCATCAGCTTCATCAACGTTGCGACCTCCGCAGAGTCCAACTTCTTGATGATCTCCTCCATCGATCCTCCTCTTCTCCGATCATTTCACACCCGTCCCACGATTCACGTTCGTCATCTTCGTACTCTCCTAGACCCGATCATGTCTCTCCCCCATTAGATCTAGGCCTTCGCTGTCAACGTCTGTAACGACCCGCGGGAGACGACAGGAACCACGACAGAAGGTTCCGCGGGAGTCGCGACTTCTGGTGGTGGTGGCAGGCGAGCGGCGACGGTGGTGCCGGACGAGCGGCACGACAGCGGTGGTGGCGGGCGACGCGGTGGCGGTGGTGGCGGCGCGGCAATGGTGGTGGCGGACGGTGTGGCAGCGGTGGCGGTGGCGGCGGCTAGGGTTTGGGAGGTGGTGACTAGGGTTTGGGCTCTGATACCATGTAGAATATTTTAGAGTAATTGTTATATTTTTATTGATAATCTCTTGGCTATTTATAGCCTTACAACCCTTCATCTTATATTAATACCCCATTAAAATTCCCTGTAGAATATTCTAATATAGCAACAAATATATCAAAAATATTCTAATATACCAACAGTATATATCTTGTACTTTTCATATAAAGAGTACAATGGGATGTAGTTTGAGGTGGATAGGTAATTGCAAACATAGAAGTTTGTCGGGAAGAAGAAATAGGAACTCCAAAACTCTCTCGGTAGGCTGAATCAATATAAACACTAAATTAAGGTTTCATTTATCTATCCAAATTCCACCTTGTTGAAACTTTGGCCAAGCATATAATAGTTTAGCTGTTTGTATTTTTCAGAAATCATGATGGTGGTGAAGAAGTAATTGTTTTCAAGAAAATAGACACCATTCGGCAGACATGATGATAAAACCTGTCACCACAGACAGCTCAACTTGATCAATATTCGAGATCTATGATAGCTAGTAGGCATATTGGATAAGGTGGTTATAGAAGACTTTTGATTTCACAAAACACGCAAATGTGATTAAAGGTGGAGTTTTTTTTTTTACAACTATGTCTCAACATGGATTCTATTTGACTTGGGCTTGGTTTGGCATTGCTGCTACTTTTCAAAAAGCAGAAGCAGCTTCTGAAAGCATCCTCCCCCTTTCTTTCAAAAGTTCCCGGCATGGCTATATGCTTGGAACTAGTCCTTTTTTTTTTCAACACAAAGGCCTATGCAATGAGTTGGAAGTGATCCTGCTCTCTTTAGGTTTTCTCAAGGGAAAAGAAAGCCAAAGCGTTTTAACAGAAGATATGAAATTTGAGAATGTTATATGATCGAATTCCATGTGATAAGCTTATCACTAAATTTTCGTTTTTAAATTCCTTGTCTTCTGTTAAAAAGAATGAACTGGTTTGAAGAGAATGATTTTTAATCAGCACATATAATATGCTCAAGAAGAAGTTTGGATAATGTTATATCATCATATAGGTTTGGACTGATCCCGGGTTGAGCTTCTAAAGAACTGGACATTAGCCCAATCATCTTTTGGAAACGAAACGCAGAAACCGTTTCCCAAACCAAAGAGACTGTGAGAGAACCAAGCAATAAAAATGCACCAAAACCAAATTGTCAAAATCACAAAGAAAGCCAAACGCAGACAACAATTTTTGACGTGGAAAATCCTTACAGAAAAAAACCACGGGATGATCGGAGTCCAACCTTGAAAAGTCTCCACTAATGGAATAAGAAATATACCGACTCCTTACAAACTTCTCACCGATCCAAACGGATCACCACAACTCCTTAGAAGAAGAAAACACGATTAAAATCACACGAAGAACGAAGACGACGAGAAAGAATTACCCGAAACGATCTCCTTTTCGATGTAGCCGTCAATCCCCTATTTCTCTCTCCAATAGTTGTAAAGCACTATTGCCTTCTTTTGCAATGTTTTGAGATATATTTTAGGGTTAGGAAACACCTAATATATATAGCCTCAAACCCACAACTAATCAGAACCATTGAGTTATTCCTATTATATGTAGGAATATTCAATCCAAATCATTGACGTATTCCTATTATATGTAGGAATACCCAATCCAACTCGGGGGCGTTTTCCACATAGGTTGAGAATCTCACCCACTCCAACAAATCTTTCCCTTCCCAACTAGGTAGAGGAGCTCATCATATCGACGATCCGCCTGCAGTACTCAAACTTTTTCCTTAGTAGAACCTTTGTGAGCATGTCCTCTCCATTGTCATCAGTATGAACCTTCTCAAGTGTCATCCTTCGCCTCAATCACATCCCTATCTAATGATACTGAGTCTCAATGTGCTTGGACCCTCTGTTATTAGGACTCTTCACTTTAAAGAAAAGTATCCGTGTCGATCCGATAAGACATGAGTATGGGTATGGGATATGTATCCAATCCTCCATGGTGATAATCGGATCCTTCATGGTGACAATCGAGAGACTGGTAGTAAAGTTGATGGTTTATTTTAATGTGGTAGTGAAGTAGATAGTTTATTTTAATATGGTACATTGGTAGTAAAGTTTACTATTAGTTTATAATTATAGGTCATCTTTTTATGAACTCTTAGTCATATCTCCGTACCCGTATCCAAAATTTGGATCATTTTTAGCCAAGTCCGTGTGTCCTTCAATTATGAGTTTGAAGAGTCCGACTCTTGGAAATGTAACCGTACCCGACACGTACCCGAGTCCAGGTAACATAGCTAGGACCGACTATGAAATGTCTGGTTCTTCACAAGGTGGATTGCACTCCGGCTATCGCAAAACAAAACATACTGCTCTTGCTTTAGTCCAATTTTCTGCAACAGCTTCTTCATCCATAGAAACTCCTTGCAAAAATGGCAAAAACTCACTTCGCTCGCTTCGACTCGAGTAGGTAAATTCCGTAAGATATTTCTTTCAATCCTGCCTGCTACCCCATAGGGTCTGGATCACTAGACTGGTCTTTGAGTGCCCGTCGTACCACGTGGTTGGTGAACTAGGCCGATCGAGACTCAACTTTAACCTCTCCAGTAGGGGAACACATTAGATATTTACCTAAACTGATATGTCCCTAGGCCGATCCCACGTTAGCCCTAAGACGTTGGTCTCTAACTAGAAAAGTAAATGCTCGAGCTTGAGAAGCTTCTGAGTAAGATCAAGCTCATGAGCTTATTATCCTAGGTCGGAACAAGTTGATAGGATCCCCTTTTTTACGTCTGTCTCCGTCGCTGCAATGTATTCTGTATTTATCGTAGATAAGGCAACACACTTGCAATCGCGACCGTCATAAAATTGCTCCACAAATAAACATTATCACATAGTCCGAAGTCGATCTTCTTGTGTCTACATCTCTAGCCATGCCATCGTCAATATATCCGACCAACTTCGGCTCGTCACTAGCAACTGAAAGCCTCCAATCAACAGTGCCCTGAAGGTACCGTAGAATCCACTTAAACGTATTCCAATATATTCTCCCAAGATTGGAGAGATATTGGCTAACCATCCCAACTGCGTGAGCGATGTCTAGCCTTGTACACACCATGACATACACGATGTCTAGCTTCATATCTTCCTTCTCGTCCTCGGTAGATGGACACTACTCTGCAGTAAGCTTAAAGTGAGCCGCAAGGGGGTTGCTCACTTTCTTTGACTCGTCCATCCTGAAACGATGAAGTACTCGGTGAATGTACTTCTTTTGGAACAAGTAAAGCAGCTTGGACTCTCTCTCGATTGATCTCCATCCTAAGAATAGTCTTCGCTGCGCCTAAATCCTTCATAGAGAAGACCGCACCCAGATGGTGCTTTAACTCCGCTATCCTGGTGGTATCCCCACCAACCAATAGCATATAATCAACATAAAACAAAGGTATGATGAAATTATCCTCGACAAAGTACTTCATGAACACACAGTGATCCGACGTCGTCCGTGCATAACCATGTTCCCCCATAAATGACTCGAACTTTCTATACCACTGCCTCGGAGCCTGTTTCAGACCGTACAGACTTTTTCTCAACCGGCAGACTAAGTGTGACTTGCCCTGCTCACAGTATCCCTCTGGCTATTCCATGTATAACTCCTCTTCTAAATCACCGTAGAGGAATGTTGTCTTCACGTCCATCTACTCAACCTCTAAGTCGAAACTGGTTGCCAACACTTGCACCACCCGAATAGATGACAACTTGACGACTGACGAGAAGATCTTATCGAAATCTACGCCCTTCCGCTGACTATAGCCTTTAACTACTAGCCTTCTTTGTATCGAGGGCAAGTAGCATTATTCGTCTGCTTCACTCTGAACATTCATTGATTCTTCAAAGCCTTCTTGTTCTTTGGCAACTGCACCAGCTCATAAGTAGAGTTTGCTTGCAAGAAACTCATCTCCTCCTTCATGGCCAGCATCCACTCCTGCCTATATTCGTCTTCCATAGCCTCTGCGAAACTTTTAGGCTCTCTCCCGTCAGTCAGTAGCACATACTCATTTGGTAAGTATCTCGTAGATGATCGACTCACTCTTACGGTCCTCCTCAATGGAGCCTCTAATGCAGGTTGTATACGAACATCCTCCTTCCCTTCAGGGACTACCATTCCGGCATTCTCATCCTCCTGACGGTCACCATGAACATTATCAGCAAGCTGATGATCAAGGATGAGAGCAACTCCATGTACTGGTTCTCCCATATCTGAATTCTCTGCAGTGTCCTCTAAAAATGGCTCAAAGCGAAATGACTCTAACTTAGACAATTCCTCAGCTTCAGAAGGCATCTCGGAATCCTGAGTATTGGTCATGGTCTGATCCTCGACAAATACCATATCCATGCTTCTATAAAGCTTTTTTTCACCTGATCGTAGAGTCTATAGACAAACTCATCCCAACCATAGCCGACAAAGACGCACCGCCTCGTCTTCGGCTCAAGTTTGGATCTCTCGTCCTCTGGTACATGTACGAAGGTCTTGCAACCAAACACTCACAGGTGATTATATGATGGCTCTTTGTCGTACCATACTTTGCCAGGCACATCACCCTTCAAAAGAGCACTAGGAGATAAATTTATAACATAAGCAGCAATGTTGAGAGGCTCACCCCAATAACTGTCTGGTAAGTTTGCTTCTGACAACAAACACTGTACCCTCTCCATCAGTGTTTTGTTCATATTTTCCTTTAAACAGTGAGTGCATCTCTCCAACTTTGTATACTTGAGCCTCAGAATCTTCTTCTTGTTCAATAAGTAGCTTATTCCCTTCTCGCTGATATGGCTGAGCCGTTTGTGCCACAACTCGGTAGACGAATTATTGACTGCATTCACCTTCTGTATCCCGTTTGTGCTCCCTTCTATATAGTAGAGACCGGACTTCTTGCTTCCTCTGACAATCACTATCGAACCTCTAGAAAGCTTCCATTGACCGTTCCTAAAGAAATTGAAGAATCCCTCATCATCCAACCTTCTAACCGATACCAGATTGAAACAGATATCAGGGACATGACGAATATCCTTAGGAACAAGAATTATGCATGTCTTGGTTCTTAAATGCATATCTCCAATAGCAACAACCTTCGACACATCTCTGTTGTCCATCTTCAACACTCCATAGTCACCTGTTATATAAGTAGAAAATAGTGTCCTATTGTGAGATACGTGCGCTGAAGTACCTGAGTCCACCAACCAAGAATTGCCATCGCAGGCGAGGTTCATGACTACCTCATCACCTACAATGATCACATCACTTCCATGTGCTAAGGCAGTCGCTATTGTGTTCTCACCTTGCTTCCCCTTGTCGCCCTTCTTCTCTCTTTCAAGCGAAACAGTTTCGCTTGATGTGGCCCTTCTTGCCACAATGGTAGCACTCGGAGTTCTCGTAACGAATCTTGGACTTGCCTCTGCTCTTGTCTCTACTACTGCTCGGACCCATGCTTTTACTCCTTTCACGGCTCTCTGGAATAAACGCTCTAAAAGAGATGAGGAAGAAGAGCCCTGAAATTTCTTCCGTATCTCTTTATTCAACACTCCGCTCTTGGCAAACTCCAGACTAACCAAGCCTTCTGAAGCAGAAGCGATTATGGACACTCGTACGATCTTCTACGAGTCTTATAAAGTACACAACAACCACAACCCCTAAACTTTACTTTACTCCCATCGAGGATAACTAGTCAATCATGCCGTGAAACTCACTCAAGTGATCCGTGATAGACGTACCATCTTTGTATCGCAGACCTATCATCGTTCGGATCAGGAACAGCTTGTTTACCCCGTTCTTCTTCGTGTACAAAGATTTCAGCTTCTCCCAAATTGTCATAGCGTTTTCTATATTGGCAACGTGATTGTGCGCGTTCTCGTCAACAAACTGTCCGATGTACCCACACACCTGTATGTGTACAAATTTCCAGTCAGCTTTGGATTTCTCCTTGGCTTCTCGAAAGTAAACACAGGAAGGTGCAGTTTCTTGACGAATAGCAAATCCTTCATCTTGTTCCGCCAATAATGGTAATTGGAACCGTTTAGATTTACCTTGCTAACCGGCTTCACGTCCATCTCTTCTCCTTTGTTTGATTGTCAAGCCTGACACCAACCAATATCTCTGATACCACGTGTTGGTATCAGCAGAACAAAACCAGTGCTCTGATACCACGTGTTGGGAACGAAATGTGAAAACTGTTCCCCAAACCAAAGAGACTGTGAGAGAATCAAGCAATAAAAACGCACCAAAACCAAATTTCCAAAATCACAAAGAAAGGCAAACGCAGACACAACAATTTTTGACGTGAAAACCCTTGCGGAAAATACCACGGGACGATTGGAGTCCAACCCTGAAAAGCCTCCACTAATGGAAAAAGAAATACATCGACTCCTTACAAACTTCTCACCGATCCAAACGGATCACCACAACTTCTTGAAGAAGAAAACACGATTACAAGCACACGAATAACGAAGATGACAAGAAAGAATTACCCGAAACGATCTCCTCTTCGATGTTGCCGTTAATCCCCTCTCTCTCTCCAATAGTTGTAATGCACTCTTGCCTCCTTTTGTAATGTTTTGAGATATATTTTAGAGTTAGAAAACACCTAATATTTATAGCCTCAAACCCATAACTAATTTGAACCATTGAATTATTCCTATTATATGTAGAAATATCCAATCCAAACCACTGAGGTCTTTCTATTATATGTAAGAATATCCAATTCAACTCCATTGAGGTATTTCTATTTGAAAATGCTATTTTGCCCGCCGAGGGGCGTGACCGTGGCCGGCCCGCCCCCATGCGGTGGGCTCCCATTGGCTCCCCACCCCACCCCATACCCCCCGTGACTGCTTCGGGCCCCACCCCCCTGCACCTCCATTAGGGTCCCGCCACATGGGCGCGGACCAAAGGCGGTCCCGCCCACGGGCGGGCCAAATAACGTCATTTCGTATTATATGTAGGAATACTCAATCTAACTTCGGAACGTTTTTCACATAAGTTGGAAACGCCAACCACTCCAACATCATCAACACGTCAAATCTCTACTGCTATTAATTTAGGTCGAGCATTTTTGAAGAGAGGGAATGATGAAGCAGAGGTCATTTGACAAGTCCCAGACTTCCAAATCCTCTGGTCAAGAATCATTCTAGTTTATAGTCGTGTTATTCTACATCACATTTTCTTTTAGGCTAATAGCTTTTTTGGTGAGAGAACTGGAGGTTGACATCCTCTATAGATCATGTACTCTTCTTATTAATCGCCTTTACCATGGATGTCTATAGCCCATGTACTATTCCTTCTAATCGCCTTCACCATGGATTAGTGTCGCTTCGGAAGGGTCCTTACTGTTTGGTGTAATAGAACGGAATTGGGGACCAGAGAATTTAACAAGGATATTCTCTTGTACTCTTCCTCATAATTGCCTTCGCCATGGATGTGCAGCCCAGTTCACTACTTCCCCCTACCCCTATTCATGTAGACCAGATCTCTGCTTCAGGAACTATTGCCTTCGCCATGGATGTGCAGCCCAGTTCACTACTTCCCCCTACCTCTATTGATGTAGACCAGATCTCTGCTTCACGAACTATGGCAACACTCCTAATTCCAGTTAGGGACTGAACACCATTTATGTGTGACTTGCTATTGTAGGCTTGGTTACAGCCAAGCAAAAACACCCAACCCGTGGAAGAGCTCATGTGGGCTGAAAGAACGACTCTAAAATTACTTGTTTGTGAATCAGTAATAGTTTTCTTTTTCTTTTTCATTCAGAGATTAGTTGGTCTGAAGTTTCTTGCAGTTTGAATGAAAGCATAGCTGTAGCTATATTTAAGATCTATATAAATCATCATGACTTCAGTTAGCCTTTGTTTTACTTGTTAAAAGTAATCTCCGTCACTTACTACTACTATATATCTTGATACCTTCCATTGCTAAGCCAAGAAGTTCTCTTTATAAGTCTAATCGTCTTATAAGTTAATATGTTGCTTACTACTACTAGTTGAGAGTCTAATCATGGACCGACTCTTCCATGCATTTAGGTGAAAGCTGAGAGATTGAAAATTAGAGCTCAGGAAAAAATGGCAAACAAGTTGGCTTCGACACGGCGTATAGCAGAGGAGAAACGATCAAATGCTGAGGCCAAAATGAATGAACGGGCTGCAAAAACTGCAGAGAAAGCAGACTATATTAGAAGGACAGGCCACTTGCCGCACTCCTTCTCTATCTCCTTCAAGCTACCTTCAATTTGTGGATAGAACTGTTTCTTGTCTCTGCCTGTTATTGATATTATTTGCTTACTGGTGACACTGATGATATGTTTGAGTTTGTTGTCCTGAAACAGACTAATGTGTTTTATTTGTCTGCATGTTCTACGTTTTCTCAAACTGTATGTTACTAATTGACAGTGAGATTAATTTGAACCTTCCTATGTCATGATTTTTGTGAATAATAAGTTCCCTAATGGAACGATCATGATCTTGTAATGGTGATGCAGGGAGCACTCCCTTCAATTGGGCAGAACGAGAAAACAGTCTAATCCCAATCGGAAAACCGTAAAATCCTACTGTACAACCGAATTAACCAAATGGTTAACCAATCCAATGGACCAAAATAGACAGTTTGACTAATGCTAAGTTTGGTAGTTTTTCAGAAAGAAAAAAAAAAGATTTGTTTTTTTATTTAATTATGCAAGTAATGAAATATACCAAACCAACCTGAACTCTTTTATAGTTATTTGTATTTACCTCCCCATCAAAAAAAAAAAAAAAAAAAATTGATAATCATATCTCCACCATCCCTCCAGATTTTTTTTTTAATTAGCACTACCTCCCCTCCCCACACCAAAATCCTTTATAAGAGCATCCACAGTAAGAGAGGTTTCAAGGGCTACATTTTTACTTTAGTCAAATTTTGTAACACTTGAAGACTGCAGTGGACACGTGTGTATACTTGAAAATTGCTAGAAAGCTACAAGACACTCCAGATTTAGAGCGTGCCTGACTCCTCTATATTAATTGATGGGCTCACCAAAAGTAACCAAACAGGAAAAAAAATTAAAAAGAGAAAAGATAGAAAAAAATATTACCAAATAAAGAAGAAAAATAAAGAGAAAAAAAATAGGAGATTAATTTGGAGTGTACCATTGTGTGCCAATATCATGAAGACACTACAAAAATAATAATTTACATAATTTATAATAATTTGGAGTATGTATTTGGAGTGTTCTCACTGTGGATGCTCTAACATGCTAATTGTAATTAGTGTTACACCCCCCCCCCCCCCACCACAAAAAAAAAAAGTCAAGTTTTAGAGAATTGAGGGTGGGGGGGGGGGGGGGGGGGGGGGGGGCTTTAAATACAAATAACTCATTCTTTTACTATAATTTGGCTAATAATTTGGTGATGTATATATGACCAGGTCTCTGTCATGGTCCAATACTAACCCTCATGGGTACCAACCTACACTTTACCCACGCTCAATGTCTCACAGGTGATGCCTATGTATGTTGGAAACGAAACACGGAAACTGTTTTCCCAAACGAAGAAGCTGTAAGAAAATAAAAATGTAGAAATCAAATCGTCAATATTACAAAAAAGCAAAAGATAAAACACAAACGATTGTGACGTGGAGAACCAGACGGAAAAAACTAGGGGACGATCGGAGTCAAACCCTGAAAATCCTTTAATAATGAATAAGAATATTACAACCTCTATAAGCTTTTATCGGATCCAAAACGGATCACAACAACTACTTGAAGCAGAAAACTCGATTACAGACTCTCGAAGAACAAAGATGACGAGAAGAATTACCCAAAACAATCTCTCCTTCGAAGTAGTTGTCAATCCTCTTTCTCTCTCCAAAAGTTGTAAAGCATTAACTTGCATTGATTATGGTTAGTAAAATACCTATATATAGTCTCCTCAATCCAGCAATTAATCTGGACCATTATAATTGATCCAACGGTGTATAAAATACCCCAGAACTTGTACAGCCTCGAGCAAATTGAATTCAGACTGAATTCAGTTTTGGATAGCAGTATAGTTCTATCTATACAGGACCTAATTCGGGCCAAACTTGGTGGGACCGAGTTCGGACTGAATTCAGTTATGTCTGGGCAGAATATCAGACTGATCTTCTATGCTCTGAACTCCGCTCCGACACCCCGAGCATATCTAACAAACGGATGGCGATCGTCACACTCCCTGAGCTTCTCCGACAAATGGATGGCGCTCGTCGCAATCCGAAATATTTTTCACATAGGTTGGGAACCCCACCCAACACCAACAAATCTTCCCTTCCCAAATAGGTGGAGGAGCTCGTCATACCGACGATTCTCCTGTTGTACTCAAACTTTTCCTTTGGTAGAACCTTCATGAGCATATTCGCTTCATTGTCCTCTGTGTGAACCTTCTCAAACGGCGCGTCCTTCGCCTAAAGCACATATCGTATCCAATGATACCGAGTTGTAATATGTTTTGAACGACTATGAAATATTGGGTTCTTTCCAAGATGGATTTCACTCTGGCTATCACAAAGCAAAACATACTGCTCTTGCTTAAGCCCCAATTCCTGCAAAAGCTTATTCATCTACAACAACTAATAAGTCTCTGTGGCCGCAATGAACTTTGCTTCTGTCTTAGGCAAGGCAATACACTTCTACAACTGCGACTGCCACAAAACTACTCCACCAGCAAACATTATCACATAGCCCAAAGTCGATCGTCTTGTGTCGACATTTCCAATCATATCAGCGTCAGTATATCCAACCAGCTTCGGCTCGTCACCACCAGATAAAAGCTTTCAATCAGTAGTGCCATGAAGGAATTATATATTCTACTTGACCGTACTCCAATATATCATCACTGGATTGGAAAGATACATGCTAACCATTCCAACTGCGTGAGCAATATCTGGTCTCATATACACCATGGAAAACATGAGACTTCCTGCTGCTGAAGTATATGGAATATGCTCCATATCTTCCTTTTTGTCCTTGGTAGATGGATACTGCTTTGCAGTGAACTTAAAATGAGATGCAATATGATTGCTCAGTTTCTTCGACCTGTCCATCCCGAAATACTGAAGTACCCGATGAATGTACTTCTTTTGGGACAATCACAACAACTTGGACTCTCTCTCTCTCTCTCTCTCTCTCTCTCTCACACACACACACACACACACACACACACACACACACACACAGTTGATCTCCATCCCAAGAATAGTTTTTGTTGTGTCCAAATCCTTCATAGAGAATGACGCACACAGTTGGTGCTTCAACTCCGCTATCTTGATGGCATTTTAATCCACCAATAGCATATCATCCACATAGAGCAACAGTATAATAAAATTATCCTTGACAAAATACTTAACAAATGCACAATGGTCTGTGCATAACTATGCTCCTGTTTTCGTGATCAAGAGACATGAGTAAATAATGGAAACAAATTTTATTGAACTCGTTATCTAACCGAATTACAAAGAGTATGTAAGTATAACAGCGTGATAAAAGCTTGAGATTTTGGGGAAGTGGGACGATGGAAGTCGGATTAGAGTGATCCATTTGCTCCATTGACTATCAGACACAACTTTGGGATGAAAAATGTAGTGGGGGACGAGTAGGAGCTTAATGTCGAGGCTATTGTCTGTTGTCGCATTAGTCGTCCTTTGAAAAGTTGTGAAGTATCGAGTATATATAGAAGGATGATTATTCGGTCATAGCCGCTGAGTGGGGAGCTTCCATAAGAAATCATGGCCTGTAAAGGAGAAGGCATGGCCCACGTTCCAACGTGATCGATAGGGATCGTGGCCTTAGAGAAGTGTGGTTCCTTCTGGAGATACCAAGTGGCTTGCAGTTTGACCAGTTATGTCCCATGACAGGATCGTGGTAGAAGGATGGTGGTCAACGGTTGGCGAACGGTTATCCACATACACAGTTAAGCAGAATCTCTTGGCAGAGAGGTGGCGGTCGTGGGTGAGTGGATAGAGCACATCCCCCATGTAATCAGTTGTTGACGAGAGTCGTAGGAGTCGTGGAGCGAAGATTCTGCCTCAAAATTTTGCTGGGAAAATAGAAGGCGCTGATCCCTTTTCGTGGGTGGAGGACCTGTAGAATTAAGCTGTCCTTGTTGGGATGAAATCTCGTCGTATACGGGATGGACTATCGTGGCTGACGTGGTCTAACGGTTGACAGTGCACTTGAAATGATCCGTCGTCTACAACACATGATGATTTGATGGCCCTGTCACGTGAGGGTGACATGTTGAGCCATTTTCTTCCATTGGAGGGTATTGGCTGGAGTCTTCCGCGGGTTGCTGTGGCTTGAGTCTTCTACTGGAGCCTTAGGTCTGGGTCTTCCGCGGAGATCTCTTGGAGTTGCTTTTTAGCTGGCATAAGATGTAGACTTTGAGATTTTTTGCTTTTACAAATCCTTTTCAAAGTTTTTTGAAGGGTCTTTGAAAATACTTTGAACAGTAGAAGCATGGCTAGCTTTGAGTAGAGACCCTCGGCGAAGGAGATGGTAGCCAGTGACTTCGGCGGAGAAGAGTATGTGCTGGTAAAGCACCGCCTTGGGGAGAGAATGGGTCAGGGGACCCTGTAGAGTGACTTGGACAGAGTATGGTGTACTTTGCTTGGAGGAAAAAACTTGGAGCCTTTGCTTGACGTGGCAGACAGCGGTTGTTAGGCCAGTATTTGGTGCTTCGATTGGCTTCCTCAGGAAGAAGTATTGTATCTGGTTGGGTAGGCTCCGAATTTGATATGCATTCATTTGTAGTTCTCGAGGTTCATCATGAATGGTCGAACTGTCACAACTTTTTATGATCCTTTGCTTAGGTTAGTTGGGATATGTTCGCCTCCCCATGCACTGCCTAGAGTAAGCAAACCGCCATATTCTCCTTATATAGAGAGAGACTTCATGGTTTAAGAAGATTCCAAACTATCCGGCAATGGTTTCTAAGAGAATTTGTTGCAGTCTTCGGAGTTCAACTGGTGCACTCGCTCCTGTATTTCCTTCTATAGGTCCCCAAGCCGTGAAGCCTCCCCTTGTTACTTAGGAGCAGGCTATTACAATTGTATCTAAATCATCGTCTTTTGATATCCTGAGGAGAAGGGCATTGGACGACCTTAAGTTAACTATGGCCCAGCGTATTCTCGATATGGTCGGCCGGTCACTAGAAGATGTTACTATACCGCTGAACATGAATCCAAATCTTGATTCTCTAGGCCCAGAGGAGAGGGATGTGTAATTAGGACGAGACATCCTTCGTCGATATCTTCATACTTCAGGTGTCCGCTCCTTGCAGGATATAGCCAGAGTTTTTTTGTGATTCCGACTGCCTTCCCTTCGAGTAGTTACTGCCTTGCTCCCATCTAGATGTATTTTGATCTGCTTCTCTCCTCTCTCTTTTTTAGGCCATAGAGGTCATGTTTTGTAACTTCTCTTTTATGTACAGTTTCTATTCCCTGTTCCATGTATGTTGGTTCTAAGAGTATGTGTGATGAGAAATAGTTCTTCAACACTTAGGGTTAGCTTTTTTTATTTGAAGATTGTGACTACCTCATGGTGACGATGCCACCCTAGACGCGAAACCCATTTGCAGAGATAAGATGGGACCGAAGTCTAGAAGCTTTAGGATTTGTCGTGATCACAGTGGATTTGGTGGTCTAAAGCGTTCAATTGTTAGAGCTAGTACAGACATAAACATACTTTAAAGAGACCATTGAAGAAAATAATTGACATTACATGACATGTCCTGGGACAAAAGTGGCTATACTGGAAGAATGTATATTGAGGCTATTATAGGTATGATATTGGACTTAATAGTTGTATCATTCCCAGGAAGTGTTTTGCCTAAGAGGAGTCTGGACCACAGTAATGGACCTTTAGGAGTGAAGGACCGTAGGGCAACTCTAGAGGGGGGTGAATAGAGTGTAGCAGAATAATCTACCAAATTAAAAATTAAGCAGAGTGAAGGCAGTAAATAACTAGCAGTATATATGCAATATAATAAAGTAAAAGTAAGAGAGATCAAGTGCAAACACCGCAATGTATACTGGTTTTCCTCTGAGAGGACTAGTCCAGTCCCGAGAACTCAAGCTCGGAGTTTTATCCACTATAATCACCTAGTGAATTACAAGCTTCGAAGGCTTGCCAACTTCTTACAACCACGAGATTTGATCCGAAGTCTCGCAACTTCACACACCACAAGTTTTGATCCAAAATCTCGCAAGTTCACACAGAATAGGGGCTTGATGAACCAAGCTCTTTACAATTCTGTAGACTTCTAGACCGAGACCGCACTTGTCACTAGAAGGCTGAGAGTTGATCTTGGAGATAAAAAAATTTAGGCTCTGAGGGTTTACTCACTACAGGATAGAAAGATTGAGAATGGTTGAGTTAATAAGAATGTGAAAATCTAACTCTATTTATAGGTTATTACCAAACCGAGTTTGGCCATAATTCGATAGGGAATATTTAAATTTTCGAACGTTGGAGGCCAGGAAATCAGGGATATAACAACTAGATAATTTTATACTAAAAGGGTAACCGAGTTCGGTTTGAATTCGGCATGAATTCGGTCCAAGTTTGGTTGCTAAGTATGGTAGGCTTTGTGAATGAATGTGGACTGATTTTGTGGTTAGGTTCGAGATTTATTTGAGTGGACTGAGTTGCTTTCTAGTTGCCAGTGTGACTCAACTTACATAAGTTCTAAGACTCAAATAAAATATCAAATCATATTGAAAACCAAGAGCACTAATGACGCCAAACTTCTGAAATATCTGCCAACTTGAAGACGCTTTTTTCTTGACGGAAGTTGTCCAAAGATAACCGGATCTGGGAATCTGAATACCTTTCAGGGGCTTCGCCTCCGAACCCCCACGAGGGGCGTTGCCTCCTCGACCCCCGTCCGCTGACTGGGCAGCGGAACCCCCAGGTGCGAGGCTCCAGATAAGTCGTAGGCAGTTGGACGAAATCTTCTGGTATAATGTCATCTTTGGTTCATTGTCATATATCATATGTCCATTATTGATCTTGCTTATTGCTTTCTATAAGTACATGTTAGACGAACAAGGAAATATACAGAAGCAAATATTACTTATATGGACAATGCTGAATTTAAGTAGAAGATACTATATTGATTGATTGATTACTATAATGCTAAACTTAACCGATTAGTCATATTCAAAAACTCAAACATAAACATTAGGCCAACAAGGAGAGTATAAGACAATGATTATTTCAGGAGAACTTCTGGACATATAGTCGAATCATCCACTAGTGGATGTGAGAATGTGCCATTAAAACATGTGAGCACAATTTTGTTGAGAAAAGAAAACAGGCGTTGATAAGTCGTGGGAGCAAAGACAACCTACAAGGGTGGACGGAAAGCCACTAGCCGACGGGAATATTAGCTGTTGTGAGTAGGACCTATAGAGCACAAAATTTATTGGACACAAACACAACACAAACAGAAAATACTTGAAGTACTACTAACCCTCTGGGGAATAGAATAAACATAACAAAATGACACGAAGGTAAAAAAATAATTATTGGAAGCCTACTAATACTCTGGGGATTAATATAGGCTCAAACGAAAAATACACACAGAAACAAAAACAGACAACACACACATTTTTTTGGAAGTCTATTAATTCTCTCGGGATTAGAATAGATGGAAGTAGAGAGGTGAGGAGTTTGATAGGAGATGGAAGTACTGTGACCCGGGTGGGAATGCACAGTACCCCTTTATTGGCCTGCCGATTTTAACATCCGAGCAGAGCCTCGCCCGAGATGTGACTGGGTAAGAGATATCGTACCCTGGCATTCACCATCTGCCGGTTCTCACCAACAGGTATTGGCACATGAAGCCCATCAATCAAGGATATGGTAAGATTTTATACCTCATGTAGCGTCATGTTTGCCGCCAAGAGCTTTGTAAACATTGTTCCAAGGCTGACGTCAGAATCCCACACTCAAAGGTCAGAGGAAGATGACCCTTCTGTGGATGAGGAAGGTGCGTCGAATAAAGAACCTGGGGTGATGTAGCCTAGCCCGCACTTGGTCTTGTGATAGTAGTCATTGGGATTGCCTTTCGGGACAAAGGTCCATGGTGGTAGTTGATGTCCCTTTCTGTGATTCAGTCCACATCCTTTCTGGAGATCATATCCAGTTTGCTTCATCATGTTCTGGGCGCTCTGGCTGTAGATGTAGTAGGGGATACGCCCGACTTCTTCTTCAAAACTTTTCTATGAGTCCATCGGATAGGATAATTCTTTGCCGAAGATAATTGTGTGCTAGCCCTTTGATAGGGGGTATACCAGAAAGATTGTATTATGCTCCAGGCTAGGAGGGTTGTCCGTCTAGAAATCTGAAGGTATATGCATCAGCAAGGAAACTTTCGCATATATGACCAATCATATCAAATGATTGGATCTTTCGATGGTATCCAGAAGTGCAAATAATTATGGTTCTGCTTTTCGTAGATGAGAGTCTGTATGTCTTTGTTGAAGCAGAGAGATCATTGACAACTGGCTCGACATTATTCGATCCTTGACGGGGATTCAAGTTGGCCAGATTGATGACGAGGGGTTCACTTATATTCGAACCTTTTGGGCTTTCCAAGGAATCCAGACTGATGATGAGAGGAGACTCCGGCTTACCCAGAGTTCTGAGGTTGATGACAAAAGGTGGCTCATTCGTGACCAAGACTTTGTGAGCTTTTAGGGTGCTCAAGTCAATGACGAAGGGTTCTGCTTCCTCATGGGTAGTGGTCATTTCTTTATAGCCTCTGAAAGATAGCACTGTGAGTTCTTCGTCGATCGTGTTAGCCTATGCTTCATCGTTGGATTCATTATCGTCGTTTTTACTGGATGGTGCTGATTTATAGAGAAGAGCATCCGAGTACGCTTCTAACCCCATAAAGGGATTAACGTACGCGAACTCGGTTCTAAATTTTCCTTGTGCGTCCACGTACTTGAAACATTGGTGGAGAGTCGAAGACACAATTAGATTCTCATGAATCTACGGTCGTCCTAGTAGTACATTGTAGGATACTTCTACATTAATAACATATCATGTCACTTCCATTTGGAGGTCCCCAATGCGACACTTCAAACGAATCTTTCCAAGGAAAATGCTGTGGTCGGCGTTGAAGCTAAGAATAGTGGCGTTGGTCGCTGACATCCGATGCATAGGTATGTTCAGGCTCTTCAACAAGCTTATGGGGGTAATGCTTATAGACGATCCTGGATTGATATGCATCCGGTCTACCATGATTGAGCCAATATACTAGTAAAATACAGAGGTCGATTATGCTGGTTGTGCTTCAGTAGCATGTCTTCCTGCGAGAAGGTGACGTTGGGCAATTATTGAGTTGCGTTGTGGCAATGTGGACAATCATCATTCGCCTTTGGACTAGGCACGATATTTGTTAGGTACGACTCTGCTTGTATGAGAGCTTCCCTAAGTGCATCCCTGGTTGTCATGCCTCGATTCCGTGGAATCGATAGTCGTCCCCCGGGCGTGACCGCCGTGCGGGCCTAGGTTGCGCTCCGCACAAGGCTAAATATTTTATTTTCGCATAGCGAGCACATATTCAGTGTACGCAGATTAAATGAACACAAATTTGAAGCATGGAAAAGTTCTCTTTTTATTGATAATATGAACATCTATTACAAACTCCTTGAACTGAGTCATAAGGGTTGCCTCTATGGGCTTACAAAAGTGTTGACACAAAATAAGATAGCAGTCCTGTACATTACATCCTTTACTAAAACTCAAAATATAAGACCTCCGGTCGGAACGACTGCTTTGCCACGAAGCTGCATGATTGCTTGGCTGCTAGCTTCTATCTTCGAAATGCTTCTTCTTCAAAATGCTTCAAAAGGTGGCACGGTCAAGGCGTGCCTACAGCTGGACTGGATTGGGGGTTTGTCTCCTGCTCCTCGCTTGGTTCTCCTAGCGCGGAAAACCTGTTTCAACGAGGGTCAGTACATCAAAACGTACTGGTGAAGGCAAGCTAACCCAACTATACCAATCAACACGTTGTTTTAATGAAGCATGCATATTTATTGTGGGTTTCTATCTTGCCTTAGTTTATTTTACAACAAGACATAGATATAGAATCATTGAAATAACCCGCCACCGTTCGGTGACATTTACCTGCCCGTCTGAACCACCTGTATAATACTTACCTTGCCTTCCCTGCCAAGAAGACACAAGTTAGTAGCAACAGGTTTAAATATACGAGGGGATCACTAGCACATTGCCATAATGGACGGCTAGTCTCAGGACGGAATGACGTACGGCACAGAGGACAGGAGGCGCCACAAGCCACTCTATCCGAAGTAGGCGACTATCGTGAGTTCCGTCCGGATCGGATCGGTGCCAGTGCCCCAGCGACCGTCCGCAGGAACTAAGACCTTGTGCACAAGTTGTCCGTGATCAACACAGTACACTAAGTTAGCATTTGAAGCAATACAGGCAATATCAGGCACAGGGCAATAATAGGGCAAGATCTACTTTTGCATAGTCTTCCTGTTGAGTTATTGCATTGAAGATGAGTTCTATACATAGCACAGTTTTAAGAAGAAATATACATTCTAACTTATATTTATGCATATGATGAACATTCCAAATGAGCAAGCATGTAAGTAAGTAACCGTTCACAAGTTTTATTTGACAAGCATAACTTTACCCAAGTCTATTCCCTTATTATCTTGAAGTCTTTTAGTTATTACTTGGTATCGTTTGATCGGGGCAAGCACGAATACAAGATTTAGATGTGAAGACTAGCAAGAAGAGCTAGCTAATCGGGTTGGTAGCCACTTACTTTAGTAGTTGGGAGGAAGAAGGAAAGAAGTGCTTTAGGAGTCCGTTCAAGCGGCGCCTACTGCTGGATCACCTGTATTGCCACGAACAGCTGATCAGTACTTCTTCCTCTCTTTCCGTTATCGGAATTGAAGTGCAGTCCTACAAACGAAAGTAATGAAATCCATCGAAACCGTTCAAGAAAACCCAAGCAAATCCGAAAACCAACTCAAGGCACGAAAGCAACAAGCGACAGCGAAAACTAGGCAACAAAAGAATGCAGCGAAGAGGTCCCTCCTGACTCTGCCGCTAAGTCGATCCCGGGGGCACGGTCCACTGAATATGGGAATCGATTCTGAAGAGACAAATCCATAACGAGGATGAGTTCTTGATTCAATCTATCCCGATCGAACGATACCGTCTTGTATTTCTTAGCCCGTTCCCCGAATAGGGGAAACGGGGCACCATATCCTACCCAACTAATTGGAAGTTTCGTCCCGAAACTTAAGGAATAGAACCTACCACTAGGAAATAATGAGAGGAACCTTTCCCTCATTTCTGATTCAAGCTCCCAAGTAGACTCTTCGACAGAGTGATTCTGCCAAAGCACGCGCACTAGAGGAACCGAACGGGTCCGAAGCAACTTTTCTTTTCTATCCAAAATTTGCACTGGTTGTTCTACATACGTCAAGTCGGCCTGGAGATTCAGTTGTTCAAGGTCTACAACGTGGCTTGGATCGTACACATATTTTCTAAGTTGAGAAACGTAGAATACATCATGTACGTCGGATAGGGATGGTGGTAGTGCTATTTGATAAGCAACTGAAGCAACCCGCTTGAGTATTTCGAACGGACCGACAAATCTTGGACTTAGCTTTCCCTTTGCTCCGAACCTGCTGACCCCTCGCATGGGCGAGACCTTGAGGAATACCCGGTCGCCTACTTGAAACTCTAGCGGTCTCCGGTGAACATCCACATAGCTCTTTTGACGGCTTTGAGCCACTTTTAATCTTTCCCGAATCAGCCAAACTTTCTGGACGGTCTGCTCCACGAGCTCGGGGCCAAGTATCTGCCGTTCACCAACTTCATCCCAGCAGATCGGATATCGACACTTTCGCCCGTATAATGCCTCATACGGCGCCATTTGAATGCTTGATTGATAACTATTGTTGTAAGCAAATTCGGCTAAAGGTAGATGAAGGTCCCAACTAGTCTTCAAATCCAAGGCGCAGAGTCGCAGCATGTCTTCGAGGATATGGTTGACACGTTCGGTTTGGCCGTCGGTCTGTGGATGGTAGGCGGAGCTAAACTTCAACTTCGTCCCCATTGCTGACTGCAGGCTTCCCCAGAAACGTGATATGAATCGACCATCTCGATCGGAGGCTATGGTTATGGGCACGCCATGGAGTCGAACGATTTCGTTGAGATATATCTGAGCCAGGCGGTCGGCACTCCAAGTAGATTTGATAGGCAGAAAGTGAGCTGACTTGGTGAGTCGATCGACGATAACCCAGTGTCACTACCACATTTTCTAGGAAAGGGTATTTTAGTCTTTTCCTATTTAATTAAATATTATGCATGGTAAATAATTATTTGTTGTATTATTTAATTATTGTTAGATGTTATTTAATTATTTTGGACTTATATTAGTGGACCCAACTAGTTAGTTTGGACCCATGAACCAACATGAATTAATTAGTTAGACTTGGCCCATTTAGAAAGCCCATTGTTAAAGGAGATGGATTAAATTAATTAAATCATTAGACTAGAAGCTTCTTTCCTTAATTATTTCTTCATGAGAGGTCCCAAGGGGTACATTGGACATTTTATAATTTCTTGGGGAAGGGGTAAGGCCGGCCTATATTAGAGGGGGGGATTCTCTCTCCTCTCATTCTCATTCCAAATCTAGATCTAGAATTTCCCACTCCCAAATTCTTTTCATTTCCATTCCAATTCTCCACCAAATTCATTCCAAATTCTTTTCAATTCACCATTAGAAAGTTGAGAAGCAAGGATCTAGAAGGAGGAAGCAAGGATCTACAAAGAGGAGCAAGGATCTACAATTTGGAAGCAAGTTCATCTCAATTGGAGGTTTCATTGGGAATCCATCTCCCAATAGGTATAATTCAGTTTTTCCCCTTAAAATAGCTTCTAAATCTGAGATTTAATCATGTAAAATCAACCCATATGTATGTACTACCCATAGGAATTTATTTTGTGTTCATAGGAGACCCATGGAGAAAGTTATGATGCTTTTTGTGTTAATTTTGTGGGAATTCCGAATTTACATTTTGTTGTGTGTGTCAATTGATCCTATAGATCAATTGGGCATGTGCTTATGTGTTTGGGGCTAGTGTCGTGTCCACAATTGGGTACGTGTAGGTCGTATCCCAACAATTTGGGGATACGTATCGTTTTGGGGGTTTTCCCTCCGACACGGGACTTTGTACATGTCGTATTTTGACACGGACACATAGATCTACATTTGACACTTTGATTTGGTCATAAATAATATTTGTAACTTGTTTGTGTCCTTCGGGGTGCAATTGGTTGTGTGTTGGACTCGTGTCGCATGTGTATCATAGATCTAGTGGGATACGGTGTGATACTCTCCAATTATGTGTGTTTTGTATAGATCTAATTATTTATGCTTTAATTCTTGAATTATAATTAGTAAATATATATAGTTGTTACATATTTATTTTTGTATATTTATTATAGTATTTATTGTAGCATAGATCTATATATTTTTATGTGTACTATTATAATGTATAAATATATATATATGTAGCTTTCTCTACATGCATTTATATATGTTACAACTTGTTAATAAAATAAATTATATATAAATATTTTATAAAAATATTTATGTGTTTAAATGAGTAATTATATTAATTATAATTATTATATAATTAATTGTATATTAATGAATATATTTTTATGTGTGCTTCTAGCCATGTTAAATATGTACATTGATGCATGAATGTGTATTGTAGCTTTTAATATATATTTATATGTATAGGATTATGTATATATAAGTATTTATTATTTAATTGTTTTATATATATATATATATATATATATATATATATATATATATATATATATATATTGATTTATATATTATTGATTTATATATATATATATTTATATATATATTTACTGTGTTTTTCGTGACAGTAGGATTAATGACAAAGAACTGTCATTATTAGAGCGGTTACAACAGCAGCCGCTGTAACAGTGGCAGCGGGTTATTAATGACAGAGCCGCCACTGTCATTAATAACCGCATGCAGTGGGCGGGATTCGACAGCAGCAGCGACGGTTGGTTCTGTGACAGTCGGACTGTCACCAATAAGTGACAGCAGTGCAGTTGCACAGTGGTTTTGGCGACGGTGTTTTCAGTGACAGTAGGAACTTTCACTGAAAGTCTGTTTATTGGAAAATTAATATTTTCCACACAGTTTTTCAGTGACAGTTAGGCAGTTTTAATTTATATTTTATATATGATAATTATATATATATGTATATATATATGTATTTATTGTGAGGTATAATACTAGTATTGTTATAATTTTAATTGTATAATATAATAGTATATATGATATATTATGTATAAGGATAAATAATATATCTATGTATCTTGAACATTACTTTGTGTGGGTACCAAATGGTTCAAAACCATGGTCCCTAATTGTGGTAATTTAATATTCTATATTATTATGCAATATATTTAATATATATATATATTGTGAGGATTTACCTTGGATTCACGTATCCGAAGATACGGTATCCTAATATTTTAGGATGTGGTTCTATGACTTAGATTTAATATTTTGATCCAAGATTTTGGTGCTAGACTTGTGCAACATAGAAATAGATAGTTGACTCATAGTTGACCATAGTTGACTCATAATTGACCACAGTTGACTTTTGACTTAGAATTGACTTTTTGACCTAGAAGTTGACTAGTTTAACTTGTTCTCTTTTCGGGACCTTGTTTTGATGTTGTATTCCATATCTAGGTCTTCGAGGCACCGAGTCAGACATCTGTGAGACTGTTCATTGGACTTCAGGCGAGTACATTCTCTGATAGTTTCTCATTTATGATATCCTCTATGTTCACTGTATATAGTGTAGATATCCATGTTCTCTTGACACTATGGTTACACGGATTAGTATATCCGGATCTCGTCATGAGATGTTATTCCTTGGTATATGGTGTATATGGTGCAAGTATTGTTTTATTGGTTATCTTGTACATGTACAGACACCGATTCTCGGGAAGACTAGCTATCTTCTTGGGGAATCTCGTGCCATAGCATACCGTGGTTGGATCTATTATGCCAGTCGGGGGTGGGGAGTATTAGTATAGATATGTGATCAATATCCCTATTGAATAAAGTACAGATTACAGAATAGTGTTAATCATGCACCGCACGTATGATTAGCTAGGCCGCATTGCATCTTGCCCAAGCCGATCACATGTTAAGCTAGTACTCACACACTTAGTTATTAGTATTATTGTTTCATTGGCATATTGTTCATTATAGTATTTCTTTCTAGTATTTCCTTATTGTATATATATCTCTTGTATCTATTGTGCATCTTGTTTATCCACAGCTATTTACTGCTACATAGTTTTTATCATTAATAAGAACTGCTGTTAGAGATGTACTCTGCTCCTTTCCTGACTGGATATATTTTTCCAGATGACACTGAGGAGTAGTACTGTCACTACCGTATTTCTAGAAAAGGGTATTTTGGTCATTTTATAATTAATTAAATATTATGCATGTTAAATATTTATTTATTGTATTATTTATTTATTATTAGCATGATAGATTTATTTTTTGGAATTATGTTAGTGGACCTAACTAGTTTAGTTTAGACTCATGGACCAACATGTATTCATTGTTAGAATTGAGCCCAACTAGAAAGCCCATTAATTAGGAGGATGATTAAATTAATTAAACCATTAGACTAGAAGCTTCCCTCCTTAATTAATTTTTTTATAAGAGGCCCCAAGGGGTATTTTAGACTTTACATAGTAGCTTGAGGGAGGGGGCAAGTGAGGCCTATATAAAGGGGATGAAAACTTTCTCTCTCTTCATTTTTCATTCCAAATCTAGATCTAGAATTTTCCTCAACCAAATTCCACCAAATCTCTACTAAATTCTACCCAATTACTTCTCAAATCACTATTGGAGACTAGAAGAGCAAGGATCTAGAAGGAGGAAGCAAGGATCTACAAAGAGGAGCAAGGATCTACAAGTTGGAAGCTAATTTCACCAATTTTGGAGGTTTTATTGGGAATCCATCTCCCAATAGGTATAATTCAGTTTTTGCCCTTAAATTAGGTTCTAAATCTGAGATTTAATCATGAATAATCAACCCATATATATGTACTACCCATAGGATTTGGTTTTGTGTTCATAGGAGACCTATGGAGAAAGTTATGGTGCTTTTTGTGTCAATTTTGGGAGAATTCCAAAAATGACTTTTGTTGTGTGTGTCAATTGATCCTATAGATCAATTTGGCATATATTTATGTGTTTGGGGCTAGTGTCGTGTCCACAATTTGGTACGTGTAGGTCGTATCCCAACAATTTGGTGATACGTGTTGTTTTGGGGGGTTTTTCTCCGACACGGGACTTTGTACATGTCGTATTTTAACACGGACACATAGATCTATATTTGACACTTTATTTTGTTCATAAATATTATATGTGATTTGTTTGTGTCCTTCGGGGTACAATTAGATGTGTGGTGGACTCGTGTCGCATGCGTATCCTAGATCTAGTGGGATACGGTGTGATACTCTCCAATTGTTGTGTGTTTATGTGTAGATCTAATTAATTGTGCTTTAATTCTTGAATTATAATTGTGTATTTATCTATATATATTATATATGTATTATGTATATTTATTATAGTGTTTATTGTATCATAGATCTATGTATTATATATGTATTAATAGAATATATATTATGTAGCTTTCTTCTACATGCATTAATATATATGGTATAATATATGTTAGGGATATAAATATATGTATATATTTTATATAATATATGTGTATATTTAATTAAGTAATTAGATTATTTATATTTATTATATGATTATATATATATATATATATATATATATATATATATATATATATATATATATATATATATATATATATATATATATATATATATATGTATGTATGTAGATATATATTTATAAGTCGTAGCATATGTATATATAATATAGTAGATATATTTATATGTGGTTATATATATAGTTATATTATATATTGTTATGTATTTATATTATTGTATGATTATATATATGTATACATATATGTATAGTTATATATACATATTACTATATGTGTGTGTGTATGTTACTATGTGGTATTTTATACAATTTACTATGTATAAGTGTGTGTATAGTTATATATAGTTTTATATATATATTGTATAAATATATATTGTTGGTTATATATATGTATTTAAATATATATTATATAAATATATATGGTGGATTATATATATGTATTTATATATATATTGTATATACATATATTTTCAGCGACAGCAGCGAGCCAGAAGTGTCGCAACAGCAGCAACAAATGCAAATAATAGCAGCTTTTCAGCGACAGCAGTCAGCGACAGTTGCAGAAAACTGTCACAAAAACAACAGTGTATCAGCAGAGTATCAGAAGCTTCAGCGACAGTTTTTAGTGACAGTGCAGGAAACTGTCACAAAATTTGTAGTGTATCTATATACACAGCAGCTTTCTGTGACAGTGGACAGGGTATTTAGCGACAGTTTGGCAGTTTTTAATATATTAGATATTAATATATATATAGATATATATGTATATATATATGGTAATTAATATATATATAAATATGTTCCTAATTGCTATTTGTATTATAGTATACTATATATGTATATATTTAGTTGTAGCATATAAATTTATTAGAATAGTTAGTATATTTTAGTTATCAATTGTTATGAGTATCTTTTATATATTATATATTTGTAGGTATGTATGTACGTATATATGTATTAATAGTTAGTGTGTAGTTGGTAGTTAGCATTATTCTATTAGTACATACTAGAGTTATATTGGATTGATATATGTAATTATTGATGGGTAGTTAGTATATATATGAGATTTTGGCAATTACCTTGAGATACCAAGGTAAGTATCAAGATATACCAAGGTATGAGTAGTATGTATTGGCATAAGTAATAGGATAGTTGTAAACTAATTATGGGTTGGTATTAAGGTAACTAAAATAAGGTATATATTATTATATAAATATTAAATGCATAGTAGTTTATAATTATTGTTGGGTAGTTAGTATAAATAAGGTTTTGAATTTACCTTGAGATGCCAAGGTAAGTATCAAGGTATTGGAGGATAATCAAGGTATTGGATTTGGATATCAAGATAGAAGTTTAGAATTGCGATACCAAGTTGGTTCGGAACCAAGGTATCCATTTAGCATTTGTAGTTAGGATTTTATATATATAATATTGTTTGATATGTACATATGTGTTATATTTATCCCTTGTTTGCGTATCCTGAGATACGGTATCTTAGTATCCTAAGATATAGCTTGTATGGCCTAGATTCATAGTGTGTGAGCCCAATATCTTTGAGTTAGACTTATGCAACCTAGAAATAGGTAGTTGACCATAATTTGACTATAGTTGACCATAGTTGACTTAGAGTTGACCTAGTTTGACTTTTGACTTAGAAATAGTTTTATGACCTAGAAATTGACTAGTTTAATTTATTTTTCTTCCCCAAAACTTGTATTAATGCAATATTTCATATATAGGTCTGTGACACCAGTTCGGACATCATTTTTCATCATTTGCTCTGGACCACAGGCGAGTACATTCTCTGATAGTTTCCATTATTTGATTACCACTATAATTCAAGTATTTAGAAATATTACTTATGATTCTTGACACGATGGTACACGGATTGGTATTGTTATTGGATCGTCAGTCATGGGATATTACCTTGATTATGGAGATGGTATCGGATACTGTCCTTGTTGGTATTGGATAACATTGAATATTGTAGATTAAACATTGGATACATTGGCTAGTGACGTGTCATGATTCGATCCATCATATCAGTCGGGGCGGGGAAAATACCAATTAAATATGTGATCAAGAAACTATCGGCTAGTAGTGTAATCATTGGCTACTAACTAACCATGCAATTCACGTATGGTTGAGTTAGCTCCTTAGTGTAATCATTGAATCTCCCAGGCCGATCACATAATTAGTTAGTATCTCAAATCACATAGTTATTGTAGATTCCATTATTCAGTTCATTGATTACCTTGTTCTATTCTGACATTATAGTTCATTCCTTTATTCTTGTACGCATTGATTATATTCTGTTGTTAGTATTACCTATTCTCTCATTGTTCTTGATTATCAGTTATATTCTCATCGTAGATAGCACCTTCTATTCTACTGCTTTATAGTTTTTGTCAATTAATTGGAACTGCTATTGGATTGTACTTCGCTCCATTCCTGACTGGAAAATATTTTTTAGAGGATCCGGGAGATTGGTGTCCGACATACTACAGACCTCAGCCTATAGATGGTGCAGACTTGGACCCACTAGTTCTGGAGTGACTGCCGGGAAATTTAGCCGGGTTCACTAGTTAGCATTGTTAGTTTTCTTTAGCATTTTGGTACCGGATTTGTTTCCGGCATATTATTGTGTTTGGATATTATTTCTATTTGTTGTTGTTATATTATTAACTGCATAGTTATGTTAAACTTCTTTGATACTTCTCGTGCCATAGAAATGTGATTGAGTATTGTGTTGAACTAAGTTGATTATACTCTCATCTTGAAGTTGAGATATTATTGGAGGTTTATGCTTTATAGTGAGATAATTAGATAGTATAGTTGATCAAGACAGCATTCTACCGCCGATGCTGCGGCGTAGGCTGGGCGTTGTTCCCGACTTGTATCCCTACACCGGGTGCGGGTCGTGACACGTTTTTAGTGGTGGCCCATACAGGTCAGGCTTCGCAATATTGTGATGTCGTGGTAGTGCGACAACTTAGTTGTACTACTGCGAGCCTGCGATAGGATATAGGATACTAGGAAGAGAGAGGGATACTCAATCACAACTAAGAATTCCAATCTGAATTGAATCACTACTTTTGATTCCTTCTGAATACTTTTGTCCTTCCTTGATGATATCTTATCTTGTGTCGAATTGATCTCCTTTGTTTCGATATGTCTTCAGGATGCCGCCGAAGACTAGATCCTATCGATCGGGAGCAGTTTTTGCGAGGTCTGCCACCTCTCAATCTTCCACTCAGGCAGTAGGGTTTGTACCTCCTACGACATTAGTTCACGTAGGAGTCTCGGCTGCCTTCGGGGGTTCTCCTCCACCTGTTCCGAGGACTACTCCAGTTGCTTCGGAGGGACTTCCACCACCTCCATTTTCAGGAGATACCGCGCCGATGGTTGTATTGTTTAGAGAGATGATGGAATTACAGAGGGCACAGATAGAAGCCCAGCACAGGCAGTCAGATTTGATGCGGCAGAGTATAGAAAACGCCCATCAAATAGCTATAACAACAGTTCAGAAAGAGGCTCCTCCACAGCCACAGGATATTCAGATCAAGCCAGGCAACATTTAAAATTTCAAGAAGCTTGAGCCTCGAGTTTTCAAGGGTACAGAAGGTATAGTCTATGCTGACGATTGGCTTAAAGATATCGAGCGACTCATGAAGGTGTCCCGTCTTGCGGAGGATCTGAAGGTTGAGGTGGTAGGACTTCAACTGTTCGATGTTGCCCGTACTTGGTTCAGGAATGAGCCAATTCTTACTGATGCGGGGCAGTCTTGGGAGATATTCAAGAATCTCTTTAAGAAGAAGTTCTTTGCTCGGACGGACAGATTGGAATTAGGAAGGCAATTTGAGAGCCTTACACAAGGAAGCATGTCCGTAGAGGAGTATGCCGCAGAGTTCGGGAGGCTGAGATGATTTGCGGAGTACTTGGTAAGAGAACCAGAAGTTCGGGCTATCCGTTTTCGCGAGGGTCTGAATTGGGAAGTGAAGATTCTCATTCCGTCTTTCTACGAGACGTATTCTGAGATACTTTCGGAGGTACGCAAGGTCGAGCAGGAGTGGAACTTGAAGCCGAAGAGGGACCGTGATATGTTTGGGGGTGACAGTAGCAGTGCGGGACCGGCAAAGAGGCCGCGGTTCCAGCAACAGCAGTTTTCAGTATAATTCGGAGCCTATCAGCAGCAATATCAGATGCTAGAACCAATTGTTGCTCCAGTACAAGCTCCAGTACAGCAAATACCACAGCAGTCTCAGAGACAGGTGCCACAGGCTCCTCAATGCACCTATTGCAAGAAGACTGGGCACACTTAGAAGATGTGCCGGAAGAGACTTGGAGCATGCTTACATTGTGGATCAACAGAGCATATGGTGAAGGATTGTCTCTGGACAATTCAACGTCCAGGCCAGGATGTCGATCAAGGGCAGAGAGGTGGAGTTAGGCGACCTGTAGCACCACAGATTGCTCATCACCCGCAGAGGGAGCTTCCTCGGCAGGGCGGAGCATTTGCGATGACGGTCGAGGAGACTAATACTACAGGTGATGGGTTAGAGAGTCTGTTCTTTCTTTCTGTTCCTTTCATCTATTTTGATTGATTGATTCTTTAGTACCTTTTGGATGCTTGTGTTATATAGTTAGTATAGCTATAGAATACCCTGACAGAGACAACAGTAATAAGACAGGTGGAGACCATGACCATGCATGTTATTCTTTGCATAGGACTGTTCTTAGTGAGATAAGACCTTATTAGACTATGATTGCTGGGGGTTTGACCTAGAAGGAGTACGATCACCTTTAAATTTTGAGGACGAAATTATTTTAAGGGGGATAGACTTGTCACTACCGTATTTTCTAGAAAAGGGTATTTTGGTCATTTTATAATTAATTAAATATTGTGCATGTTAAATATTTATTTATTGTATTATTTATTTATTATTAGCATGATAGATTTATTTTTTGGACTTGTGTTAGTGGACCTAACTAGTTTAGTTTAGACTCATGGACCAACATGTATTAATTGTTAGAATTGAGCCCAACTAGAAAGCCCATTAATTAGGAGGATAATTAAATTAATTAAACCATTAGACTAGAAGCTTCCCTCCTTAATTAATTTTTTCATAAGAGGCCCTAAGGGGTATTTTAGACTTTACATAGTAGCTTGAGGGAGGGGGCAAGTGAGGCCTATATAAAGGGGATGAAAACTTTCTCTCTCTTCATTTTTCATTCCAAATCTAGATCTAGAATTTTCCTCAACCAAATTCCACCAAATCTCTACCAAATTCTACCCAATTACTTCTCAAATCACCATTGGAGATTAGAAGAGCAAGGATCTAGAAGGAGGAAGCAAGGATCTACAAAGAGGAGCAAGGATCTACAAGTTGGAAGCTAATTTCACCAATTTTGGAGGTTTTATTGGGAATCCATCTCCCAATAGGTATAATTCAGTTTTTGCCCTTAAATTAGGTTCTAAATCTGAGATTTAATCATGAATAATCAACCCATATATATGTACTACCCATAGGATTTGGTTTTGTGTTCATAGGAGACCTATGGAGAAAGTTATGGTGCTTTTTGTGTCAATTTTGGGAGAATTTCGAAAATGACTTTTGTTGTGTGTGTCAATTGACCCTATAGATCAATTTGGCATATGTTTATGTGTTTGGGGCTAGTGTCGTGTCCACAATTGGGTACGTGTAGGTCGTATCCCAACAATTTGGTGATACGTGTTGTTTTGGGGGTTTTTCCTCCGACACGGGACTTTGTACATGTCGTATTTTGACACGGACACATAGATCTATATTTGACACTTTGTTTTGTTCATAAATATTATATGTGATTTGTTTGTGTCCTTCGGGGTGCAATTGGATGTGTGGTGGACTCGTGTCGCATGCGTATCCTAGATCTAGTGGGATACGGTGTGATACTCTCCAATTGTTGTGTGTTTATGTGTAGATCTAATTAATTGTACTTTAATTCTTGAATTATAATTGTGTATTTATCTATATATATTATATATGTATTATGTATATTTATTATAGTGTTTATTGTATCATAGATCTATGTATTATATATGTATTAATAGAATATATATTATGTAGCTTTCTTCTACATGCATTAATTTATATGGTATAATATATGTTAGGGATATAAATATATGTATATGTTTTATATAATATATGTGTATGTTTAATTAAGTAATTAGATTATTTATATTTATTATATGATTATTTATATATATATATATATATGTATGTAGATATATATTTATAAGTCGTAGCATATGTATATATAATATAGTAGATATATTTATATGTGGTTATATATATAGTTATATTATATATTGTTATATATTTATATTATTGTATGATTATATATATGTATACATATATGTATAGTTATATATACATATTACTATATGTGTGTGTGTGTGTTACTATGTGGTATTTTATACAATTTACTATGTATAAGTGTGTGTAATGTTATATATAGTTTTATATATATATTGTATAAATATATATTGTTGGTTATATATATGTATTTAAATATATATTATATAAATATATATGGTGGGTTATATATATGTATATATATATATATTGTGTATATATATATACATATATTTTCAGCGACAGCAGCGAGCCAGAAGTGTCGCAACAGCAACAATAAATGCAAATAATAGCAGCTTTTCAGCGACAACAGTCAGCGACAGTTGCAGAAAACTGTCACAAAAACAACATTGTATCAGCAGAGTATCAGAAGCTTCAGCGACAGTTTTTAGTGACAGTGTAGGAAACTGTCACAAAAATTGTAGTGTATCTATATACACAACAGCTTTCTGTGACAGTGGATAGGGTATTTAGCGACAGTTTGGCAGTTTTTAATATATTAGATATTAATATATATATAGATATATATGTATATATATATGGTAATTAATATATATATAAATATGTTCCTAATTGCTATTTGTATTATAGTATACTATATATGTATATATTTAGTTGTAGCATATAAATTTATTAGAATAGTTAGTATATTTTAGTTATCAATTGTTATGAGTATCTTTTATATATTATATATTTGTAGGTATGTATGTACGTATATATGTATTAATAGTTAGTGTGTAGTTGGTAGTTAGTATTATTCTATTAGTACATACTAGAGTTATATTGGATTGATATATGTAATTATTGATGGGTAGTTAGTATATATATGAGATTTTGGCAATTACCTTGAGATACCAAGGTAAGTATCAAGATATACCAAGGTATGAGTAGTAGGTATTGGCATAAGTAATAGGATAGTTGTAAACTAATTATGGGTTGGTATTAAGGTGACTAAAATAAGGTATATATTATTATATAAATATTAAATGCATAGTAGTTTATAATTATTGTTGGGTAGTTAGTATAAATAAGGTTTTGAATTTACCTTGAGATTCCAAGGTAAGTATCAAGGTATTGGAGGATAATCAAGGTATTGGATTTGGATATCAAGATAGAAGTTTAGAATTGCGATACCAAGTTGGTTCGAAACCAAGGTATCCATTTAGCATTTGTAGTTAGGATTTTATATATATAATATTGTTTGATATGTACATATGTGTTATATTTATCCCTTGTTTGCGTATCCTGAGATACGGTATCTTAGTATCCTAAGATATAGCTTGTATGGCCTAGATTCATAGTGTGTGAGCCCAATATCTTTGAGTTAGACTCATGCAACCTAAAAATAGGTAGTTGACCATAATTTGACTATAGTTGACTATAGTTGACTTAGAGTTGACCTAGTTTGACTTTTGACTTAGAAATAGTTTTATGACCTAGAAATTGACTAGTTTAATTTATTTCTCTTCCCCAAAACTTGTATTAATGCAATATTTCATATCTAGGTCTGTGACACCAGTTCGGACATTATTTTTCATCATTTGCTCTGGACCACAGGCGAGTACATTCTCTGATAGTTTCCATTATTTGATTACCACTATAATTCAAGTATTTAGAAATGTTACTTATGATTCTTGACACGATGGTACACAGATTGGTATTGTTATTGGATCGTCAATCATGGGATGTTACCTTGATTATGGAGAGGTATCAGATACTGTTCTTGTTGGTATTGGATAACATTGAATATTGTAGATTAAACATTGGATACATTGGCTAGTGACGTGTCATGATTCGATCCATCATATCAGTTGGGGCGGGGGAAATACCAATTAAATATGTGATCAAGAAACTATCGGCTAGTAGTGTAATCATTGGCTACTAACTAACCATGCAATTCACGTATGGTTGAGTTAGCTCCTTAGTGTAATCATTGAATCTCCCAGGCCGATCACATAATTAGTTAGTATCTCAAATCACATAGTTATTGTAGATTCCATTATTCAGTTCATTGATTACCTTGTTCTATTCTGACATTATAGTTCATTCCTTTATTCTTGTACGCATTGATTATATTCTGTTGTTAGTATTACCTATTCTCTCATTGTTCTTGATTATCAGTTATATTCTCATCGTAGATAGCATCTTCTATTCTACTGCTTTATAGTTTTTGTCAATTAATTGGAACTGCTATTGGATTGTACTTCGCTCCATTCCTGACTGGAAAATATTTTCAGAGGATCCGGGAGATTGGTGTCCGACATACTACAGACCTCAGCCTATAGATGGTGCAGACTTGGACCCACTAGTTCTGGAGTGACTGTCGGGAAATTTAGCCGGGTTCACTAGTTAGCATTGTTAGTTTTCTTTAGCATTTTGGTACCGGATTTGTTTCCGGCATATTATTGTGTTTGGATATTATTTCTATTTGTTGTTGTTATATTATTAACTGCATAGTTATGTTAGACTTCTTTAATATCTTCTCGTGCCATAGAAATATGATTGAGTATTATGTTGAACTAAGTTGATTATACTCTCATCTTGAAGTTGAGATATTATTGGAGGTTTATGCTTTATAGTGAGATAATTAGATAGTATAGTTGATCAAGACAGCGTTCTACCGCCGATGCTGCGGCGTAGGCTGGGCGTTGTTCCCGACTTGTATCCCTACACCGAGTGCGGGTCGTGACAGGTACCCTACCTTTTATGGACTCCAGGATGTTGTGGGTTTAGATTCTGAGACCCTGGCTCAAGAGGGACTTATCCCAACTGAAACAGTTGACCCTGGAGTTGTAGCCTCGTAGTATTCTTTTGTACTGGATTTGTCTCCAGCTTATTTTGTTATTTCTTCAGACTCATTGATGTATTATTTTAGACTCATGAGTTATATTGTGACTATTCTATTCTTTATCTGATTCATGCTCATTCTATCTTAGTTCTGCCAAACGTAGGACTTCAACTGTTCGACGTTAGGTTGAGACGGTAGGACTTCAACTGTTCGACGTCGCTCGCAGTTGGTTCAGGAATGAGCCAGTTCTGGTTGACGTAGGACAATCTTGGGAGGTATTCAAGGACCTTTTCAAGAAGAAGTTTTTTGCCCGGATAGACAGGCTTGACTTGGGGAGACAATTTGAGAGTCTCATTCAGGAGAGCATGTCTGTGGAGGAATTCGCTGCGGAGTTCGGTAGGTTGAGCCGATTTGCAGAGTATCTAGTGAGGGAGCCGGAGGTCTGAGCTATCCGTTTCCGTGAGGGTCTAAACTGGGAAGTGAAGATTCTTATTCCATCTTTTTATGAGACATACTCGGAGATACTTACGGAGGCACGCAAGGTTGAGCGGGATTTGGGTTTGAAGACCAAGAGAGACCGTGATTCTTTTCTGGGGGCCAACGGCAGTGCAGTATCTGCCAAACGTCCTCATTTCCAGTCCAGACCTTTCCAGCAGCCACAGCAGAACCAGACTCCAGCTAGAGTGCCTTTTCACCAGGCACCTCAGCAGCAGAGACAGTTACAGCAAGCTCCATGCAACTACTGCAAGAAGCCCGACCACATCTGGGAAGTTTGCAGGAGGAGGCTAGGAGTTTGTTTGTATTGTGGTACTGAAGGGCATCAATCGAGGGAGTGTCCTCGTCGTGTAGTTCAGGAAGCAGCTCCAGCTCCGAGGGCACAGACGAGACCACCTGCAGCACAGCTGAGGGAACCGCTTTCGACACAACAGCAGCGTTTTATCCAGCATCAACAACAGGGAGGTGCTCGGCAGGGACGAGCGTTTGCTATGACCGTCGAAGAGGAGGAACCCACCGGAGATGTCATCGCATGTTCTATTCTTCTTGATTCCATTCCAGCTTTAGCTTGTTTGATAGTGGTGCTTCCCATAGTTTTGTATCTGTTTCTTTTGCTCTAAAGCATGGTTTGGTAGCTAAGTCTTTGGTTAGGACTTGCAAGATCATGACCGGGGGAGGCATTATCCTGGTTAATAATATTTGCAAGGATCGGAGAGTTACTCTGGGAGGCCGGAAGTTGAGTGCGTGTCTACTTGTAATGCCACTTCCGAGCTACGACATTGTACTCGGGATGGATTGGTTGAGTAGGCACCGTGCTAGCATAGATTGTAGAGGAGGTAGAGTTTTGTTTGGTCCTCCAAGAGAGCCAGAGTTCGAGTTTGCTAGAGGAGCTATAGAGCAGGGAGAAAGCATTATTTGTGGAACTATGGTGGAAGACAAGGAGTTGCCACATCCGTTGATAGTAGAGTTCTTGGATGTGTTTTCTGAGGAATTACCAGGGTTGCCGCCAGATCGAGATGTTGAATTTTCTATAGACTTGGTGCCAGGTGCAGAACCAATTTCACAGCATATCTATAGAGTAAACAACAATGAGCTGGTCGAGTTGAAGAAGTAGGTGGACGAATTGCAGGATAAGGGGTTTATCAGATCGAGTTCTTCACCATGGGGAGCCCCGATATTGTTTGTGCCGAAGAAGGATGGATCGGTGCGCATGTGCATTGATTACAGGGCTTTGAATAATCTCATTATCAAGAATAAGTATCCTTTGCCACGAATTGATGATCTGTTTGATCAATTGGGTGGTGCCAAGGTATTTTCTAAGATAGATTTGAGATCAGGCTACCATCAGGTGAAGGTGAAGCCGGAGGACATACCGAAGACTGCTTTTAGAACTCGGTATGGTCAGTACGAGTTTATGGTGATGTCGTTTGGTTTGACTAATGCACCGGCGGTATTTATGAACTTGATGAACAAGGTGTTCCACCAGTACCTTGACAAGTTCGTGGTGGTGTTCATCGACGACATACTCATATACTCGAGGACACCGAAGGAGCATGAGGAGCATTTGAGGATTGTGTTGGATGTGTTGAGGAAGGAGAAGCTGTATGGAAAGTTGTCCAAGTGTGAGTTTTTCTTGGACAAGGTAGAATTCTTGGGGCATATTGTGACTGGTGATGGTATTTCAGTGGATCCGAAGAAGATTTCAGCAGTGGAATCTTGGAAGACTCCGAGTTCGGTAGCAGAGATCAGGAGTTTCTTAGGATTGGCAGGCTACTACAGAAAGTTTGTGCAAAATTTTTCGAGGATTGCCGAGCCGATGACCAGACTCACAAAGAAGGATGTAGAGTTTATTTGGACGGAGGATTGCCAGGTTACTTTTGAAGAGTTGAAGAAGAGGTTGACGTCTGCTCCTATTTTGACGTTTCCATTAGGGTCCGGAGGTTTCACTATTTATAGTGATGCATCGGGAAATGGTTTAGGTTGTATTCTTCAGCAGCATGGAAAAGTGATTGCCTATGCATCCAGGCAATTGCGTCCTCATGAAAAGAACTATCCTACCCATGATTTGGAGTTGGCAGCCGTCATATTCAC
This sequence comes from Iris macrosiphon, assembly GCA_036927795.1. Taxonomy (NCBI): domain Eukaryota; kingdom Viridiplantae; phylum Streptophyta; class Magnoliopsida; order Asparagales; family Iridaceae; genus Iris; species Iris macrosiphon. Next base: position 104,173,565 of record JAYESA010000010.1, on the reverse strand, counting down.
CCTGAAGTTGTGGAAACATTATTTGTACGGAGAGCGTGTGGAGATCTTCACAGACCACAAAAGCTTGAAGTACATTTTCACGCAGAAGGAGTTGAATATGAGACAGCGTCGGTGGTTGGAACTGATGAAGGATTTTGATATCTCTTTGCAATATCATCATGGGAAAGCCAATGTAGTTGCCGATGCTTTGAGCAGGTATCCGGTAGCTATGTTCTTGACGCAGGATCGATATTTGTTGGAGGACTTGGAGGCTTGGGCATTGAGGTAATTGTTCCTGGGTGTGCTATGCAGATGTGGGGATTGCAGATACACTCAGATCTGATAGACAGGATCAAGGCAGCACAGTATGAGGATGTATCTCTGAGGAGTATCAGAGCTCAGGTGAGAGCAGGATTGGAGGATGATTTCACTATTGCAGAGGATGGATCTTTGAGGCATGGAGATAGGTTGTGTGTGCCTAGTGGGGAGTTGCGAGAGGAGGTATTGCAGGAAGCACATCGCTCTCAGTATTCCATACATCCAGGTGCTAACAAGATGTATAGGGATATGCGAGAGAGTGTGTGGTGGTATAGCATGAAGAGGGAAGTGGCACAGTTTGTATCCAGATGTTTAGTGTGCCAGCAGGTGAAAGCCGAGAGGCGGAGGCCAGGAGGTTTACTTCAGCCATTATCCATTCCAGAGTGGAAGTGGGAACACATTACTATGGATTTTGTGTCCGGACTTCTACGATCTCCAGGAGGAAAAGACGCAATTTGGGTCATTGTTGATAGGTTGACCAAGTCAGCCCATTTCTTGCCTTTCAAGGTGGGTTTGTCTACGGAGAAACTGGCAGAGATGTATGTGAGGCAGATCATTAGGATACATGGAGTTCCCGTCAGGATAGTCTCAGATCGAGATAGTCGGTTCACTTCTCATTTCTGGAGGAGTTTGTAGGAGAGTTTGGACACTCAGCTCAAGTTCAGTACTACATATCATCCACAGACAGATGGGCAGTCAGAGAGGACTATTCAGACTCTCGAGGATATGTTGCGCACTTGTGTACTAGATTTCGGGGGTTCTTGGGAGGACCATCTCCATTTGGTAGAGTTTGCTTACAACAACAGTTACCAGGCCAGTATAGAGATGTCACCTTTTGAAGCTCTATATGGTCGGAGGTATCGTACTCCTTTGTCTTGGGACGATGTTGGAGAGAGAGTTTTGCTTGGGCCAGAGATGGTTGTGGATGCAGCAGAGAAGGTTCAGTTGATCAGAGACAGACTTCGAGTGGCGCAGGACAGACAGCGGCATTGGGCCGACAGCCATCGAAGACCTTTGGAGTTTGAGGTACAGTTTAGATTTTATTTGTGCTTGTTTTTATTTATTATAGACTAAGTTCTTAAGATGGTATTTTGTTATAGGTGGGTAGTTTGGTGTTTCTGAGGATTTCTCCGACACGAGGCACGATTCGCTTCGGTGGAGGCGGGAAGCTTAGTCCGCGATTCATCGGACCTTTCACTATTCTAGAGAGGATCGGTATAGTTGCTTATAGACTAGACTTGCCACCTGTATTGGAGGGAGTACACAACGTATTTCATGTGTCGCAGTTGAGACGATACGTGGCAGATCCTAGTCATGTATTGGATCACTCGGAGATAGAGGTGGGCCCTACTCTTAGCTATCCAGAGCAGCCAGTTGAGATTCTGGATCGGAGAGAGAAGGTGCTGAGGAACCAGACTATTCCTTTGGTGCGCGTCGCATGGAGGCATCACTCTCCGGGGGAGTCTACCTGGGAGAGAGAGGATGAAATGCGAGAGCGTTATCCATATTTGTTTGTACCTTGAGGTATGTTATTTCCTAGTTATGTTTGTTCATTGTTATGTTCTGTTCCTTAGTTAGTTGTGATTCTTTAGTTCTGTTCTGTGATTTTTGGGGTAGTTTTCATCTTTGAATTTCGAGGACGAAATTTTTTAAAGGAGGGTAGACTTGTCACTACTACATTTTCTAGGAAAGGGTATTTTAGTCTTTTTCTATTTAATTAAATATTGTGCATGGTAAATAATTATTTGTTGTATTATTTAATTGTTGTTAGATGTTATTTAATTATTTTGGACTTATATTAGTGGACCCAACTAGTTAGTTTGGACCCATGGACCAACATGAATTAATTAGTTAGACTTGGCCCATTTAGAAAGCCCATTGTTAAAGGAGATGGATTAAATTAATTAAATCATTAGACTAGAAGCTTACTTCCTTAATTATTTTTTCATGAGAGGCCCCAAGGGGTACATTGGATATTTTATAATTTCTTGGGGAAGGGGTAAGGCCGGCTTATATTAGAGGGGGGAAAATTCTCTCCCCTCTCATTCTCATTCCAAATCTAGATCTAGAATTTCTCACTCCCAATTTTCTTTCATTTCCATTCCAATTCTTCACCAAATTCATTCCAAATTCTTTCCAATTCACCATTAAAAAGTTGAGAAGCAAGGATCTAGAAGGAGGAAGCAAGGATCTACAAAGAGGAGCAAGGATCTATAATTTGGAAGCAAGTTCATCTCAATTGGAGGTTTCATTGAAAATCCATCTCCCAATAGGTATAATTCAGTTTTTTCCCTTAAAATAGTTTCTAAATCTGAGATTTAATCATGTAAAATCAACCCATATGTATGTACTACCCATAGGAATTTGTTTTGTGTTCATAGGAGACCCATGGAGAAAGTTATGGTGCTTTTTGTGTTAATTTTGTGGGAATTCCGAATTTACATTTTGTTGTGTGTGTCAATTGATCCTATAGATCAATTGGACATGTGCTTATGTGTTTGGGGCTAGTGTCGTGTCCACAATTGGGTACGTGTAGGTCGTATCCCAACAATTTGGCGATACGTGTCGTTTTTGGGGTTTTCCCTCCGATACGGGGCTTTCTACATGTCGTATTTTGACAAGGACACATAGATCTACATTTGACACTTTGATTTGGTCATAAATAATATTTGTAACTTGTTTGTGTCCTTCGCGGTACAATTGGTTGTGTGTTGGACTCGTGTCGCATGCGTATCCTAGATCTAGTGGGATACGGTGTGATACTCTCCAATTGTGTGTGTTTTGTATAGATCTAATTATTTATGCTTTAATTCTTGAATTATAATTAGTAAATATATATAGTTGTTACATATTTATTTTTATATATTTATTATAGTATTTATTGTAGCATAGATCTATATATTTTTATGTGTACTATTATAATGTATAAATATATATATATATATGTAGCTTTCTCTACATGCATTTATATATGTTACAACTTGTTAATAAAATAAATTATATATAAATGTTTTATAAAAATATTTATGTGTTTAAATGAGTAATTATATTAATTATAATTATTATATAATTAATGAATATATTTTTTATGTGTGCTTCTAGCCATGTTAAATATGTACATTGATGCATGAATGTGTATTGTAGCTTTTAATATATATTTATATGTATAGGATTATGTATATATATAAGTATTTATTATTTAATTATTATATATATATATATATATATATTGATTTATATATTATTGATTTATATATATATATTTACTGTATTTTTCGTGACAGTAGGATTAATGACAGAGAACTGTCATTATTAGAACGGTTACAGCAGCAGCCGCTGTAACAGTGGCGGCGGGTTATTAATGACAGAGCCGCCACTGTCATTAATAACCGCATGCAGTGGGCGGGATTCGACAGCAGCAGCGACGGTTGGTTCTGTGACAGTCGGACTGTCACCAATAAGTGACAGCAGTGCAGTTGCACAGTGGTTTTGGCGACGGTATTTTCAGTGACAGTAGGAACTGTCACTGAAAGTCTGTTTATTGGAAAATCAATATTTTCCATACAGTTTTTCAGTGACAGTTAGGCAGTTTTAATTTATATTTTATATATGATAATTATATATATATGTGTGTTTATTGTGAGGTATAATACTAGTATTGTTATAATTTTAATTGTATAATATAATAGTATATATGATATATTATGTATAAGGATAAATAATATATCTATGTATCTTGAACATTACTTTGTGTGGGTACCAAATGGTTCAAAACCATGGTCCCTAATTGTGGTAATTTAATATTCTATATTATTATGCAATATATTTAATATATATATATATTGTGAGGATTTACCTTGGATTCACGTATCCGAAGATACGGTATCCTAATATTTTAGGATGTGGTTCTATGACTTAGATTTAATATTTTGATCCAAGATTTTGGTGCTAGACTTGTGCAACCTAGAAATAGATAGTTGACTCATAGTTGACCATAGTTGACTCATAATTGACTACAGTTGACTTTTGACTTAGAATTGACTTTTTGACCTAGAAGTTGACTAGTTTAACTTGTTCTCTTTTCGGGACCTTGTTTTGATATTGTATTCCATATCTAGGTCTTCGAGGCACCGAGTCAGACATCTGTGAGACTGTTCATTGGACTTCAGGCGAGTACATTCTCTGATAGTTTCTCATTTATGATATCCTCTATGTTCACTGTATATAGTGTAGATATCCATGTTCTCTTGACACTATGGTTACACGGATTGGTATATCCGGATCTCGTCATGAGATATTATTCCTTGGTATATGGTGTATATGGTGCAAGTATTGTTTTATTGGTTATCTTGTACATGTACAGACACCGATTCTCGGGAAGACTAGCTATCTTCTTGGAGAATCTTGTGCCATAGCATACCGTGGTTGGATCTATTATGTCAGTCGGGGGTGGGGAGTATTAGTATAGATATGTGATCAATATCCCTATTGAATAAAGTACAGATTATAGAATAGTGTTAATCATGCACCACACGTATGATTCGCCAAGCCGTATTGCATCTTCCCCAAGCCGATCACATGTTAAGCTAGTACTCACACACTTAGTCATTAGTATTATTGTTTCATTGGCATATTGTTCATTATTGTATTTCTTTCTAGTATTTTCTTATTGTATATATATCTCTTGTATCTATTGTGCATCTTGTTTATCCACAGCTATTTACTGCTACATAGTTTTTATCATTAATAAGAACTGCTGTTAGGGATGTACTCTGCTCCTTTCCTGACTGGATATATTTTTCCAGATGATACTGAGGAGTGGTACCCTACCTTTTATGGACCCCAGGATGTTGTGGGTTTAGATTCTGAGACCCTGGCTCAAGAGGGACTTATCCCAACTGAAACAGTTGACCCTGGAGTTGTAGCCTCGTAGTATTCTTTTGTACTGGATTTGTCTCCAACTTATTTTGTTATTTTTTTAGACTCATTGATGTATTATTTTAGACTCATGAGTTGTATTGTGACTATTCTATTCTTTATCTGATTCGTACTCATTCTATCTTAGTTCTGTGATTGAGTATACTATCATTATGGTGGTTCATTATAATGTTAGATAGATTATTTGGACAGCGTTCTACCGCCGATTCTGCGGTGTAGGCTGGGAGTTGTTTTCGACTAGTACCCTTACCTCGGGTACGGGTCGTGACATCCAGACTGCATCATGTCCCCATTACGTCCTTGGCAAGCCAACAATAAAATCCATCGTTATATGATCCCATTTCTACTCCGGAATAGCAAGGCTCTGAAGCTCTCCGCCTGGTTTCTAGTGTTCGGCCTTTACCCTCTGACAAGCCATACAATGCGACACGAACTGTGCCACATTCCGTTTCAAGCCGAGCCACCAAAACATCGTGCGAAGATCTCGATACATCTTTGTGCTACCCGGATGGGAAGTATAACTAGCATAATGGGCCTCCGTGAGTATCTCTTTCTGAGGGCCGCGTCGTTCGGAACGCACAGTCTTTCCTTCATTCGAAGCGTCCCGTCCATGCCTACTGCAAAGTCGGACGCCTTTTCTGCTGAGATAAGGGCATGAATCTTTTGCAGGAACGGGTCATCCTTCTGAGCGGCCTTCACTTTATGTAACAAGTCTGGTTCGAGGCACAGTTGAGCTACTTGCGCCCACTTTTTGTATCTAATTTTCAGTGTAATGCCCAGTGATTCAAGATCTCGGTGCAGCCTATCATCAATAGCCAAACTCCCTACAAACACTCGACTCAATGCGTCAGCTACTACGTTTCCTTTTCCAGGCGTGTATCTGATCGTGAGATCGAAGTCGCTTAGGAGTTCAAGCCATCACCGCTGCCGAAGATTCAAATCCTTTTGAGTGTACAAATATTTCAAGCTCTTATGGTCCGTGTAGATTTCACACGGCACGCCATAGAGGTAGTGGCGCCATAGCTTCAGCGCAAACACTACTGCAGCTAATTCTAAGTCATGCGTCGGATAGTTCATCTCGTGAGGCTTTAACTATCTCGACGCATAGGCTATGACTTTATCGCGCTGCATCAGGACACATCCTAGTCCTTTACCCGATGCATCACTGAAAATATTGAAATCATCTGGTCCGTTCGGCAGAGTGAGAATTGGGGCAGAGACGAGGCGCTGCTTTAACTCCGTAAACGAAGCTTCACAGTCGTCCGTCCAAGTAAACTTCACACCCTTCCGTCTGAGTTGAGTCAAGGGCAAAGCAATTCTAGCAAAATTCTATATAAACCTGCGGTAGTACCCTGCCAGTCCAAGAAAACTTCGGATATTGCTAGCTGACTCCGGACGTTTCCACTGCGTAATGGCCTCTACCTTCTTCGGATCAACTGAAATGCCTTCCGAGGTTATGATATGCCCCAAAAAAGAGATACTGTCTAGCCAAAATTCGTATTTACTTAGTTTGGCATACAACTTGTTGTCTCGAAGGGTTTGCAGCACCATCCGCAGGTGTCCTGCGTGCTCATCCCTAGTCTTCGAGTACACCAAGATGTCATCGATAAAAACCACCACAAATTTATCGATGAAAGGCCAAAATACCCGGTTCATCAGATCCATGAATGCAGCAGGTGCATTCATCAGTCCAAACGGCATCACTGAAAACTCGTAATGTTCGTATCGGGTTTGGAAAGCAGTCTTTGGCACATCTTCTGGCTTAATCTTCAGCTGGTGATAACCTGAGCGAAGATTGACCTTTGAAAATACTGTTGCCCCTTGTAGCTGATCGAACAAGTCATCTATCCGTGGCAGAGGATATTTGTTTCTGATTGTGACCTTGTTCAATTCCCTGTAGTCTATGCAAAGGCGTAGAGTTCCGTCTTTCTTCTTCACGAAGAGCACGGGCACACCCCAAGGAGACACGCTCAGACGGATGAACCCGCGATCAAGTAATTCTTGAAGTTGGCGTTTCAATTCATTCAGCTCTGCTGGGGCCATTCTATACGGAGGCTTGGAGATTGGCTGCGTGTTTGGGAATGTAACAATAGTGAATTCAATCTCTCGGTTGGGCGGCATACCGGGTAGTTCGCTCGGAAACACATCGGGGAACTCTGCCTCAACGGAAATAGATTCGACGTTTGCGTAGTCCTGCCGTGTGTCCCGAACTGATGCTAGAAATCCCTCGTAGCCTGAGTGGAACATTCGTCGAGCAGATATCGCTGAAATCACCATGCAGGACCCAGTCGCATCAGTTATCGGACTACTTGTGTAACAGAACTTGGCTTCTCCAGGCAGGTGGAAGACGACTCGTTTCTGTGCACACTCTATAGTTGTCGAGCATACGCTGAGCCAATCCATTCCCAAGATGATATCGTAGTCCCGAACATCTGGGACTAAAACATCAAGTGACAGCTTTCTCTCCCCAATACAGATATAACCGCCTTGGCATGCTGAACAGACAGGTATTTTTGTACCAGAGGGGGTGCTAACACTTAAATCTAGGTGCAAAGGAGTCATTTTTACATTGTTCTCCACGACAAAATTTGTGGAAATAAAACTATGCGTTGCACCTGAATCAAATAGAACACGAGCAGGTATATTATTGAAAAGTAAAGTACCTGACACGACGGTATCCGAAGCTAGAGCTTCTTCCCGTGTCATGGTATAGACCCGGCCTTGAGCCTGATTATGCCCTTGCTGAGGCGCAGCTCAGTTGGCTTGGTTTGCCCCAGTCTGATTTGGTTGTTGAGGTGGAAGGAGCGGACAGCTGCTAATCTGGTGGCTAGGATCGCCGCATCTGAGGCAGGTGCCGAGCCGTTTGCGACAGATGTTCTCGGTGTGCCCTCTCTTGTTACAGAAGGTGCAACGCTGCCCCTGATTTTCTCGTTGTCGACCGCCGTTATTTTGACGTTTTGCAGCGTTGTTTCCTCTATCGTTGCCTTGGCGTTTGTGATTGGGGGTTTGCACAGCACCGACGGCAACGTGAGGATACTGCGGTTCGAGAGAAAGGGCATGGTTCAATACTTCCCGCATGATCTGATACTGTGGAACGACTACGTGCCTGTGGATGCCAGGACGTAGCCCTCCCTCGAATCGTCTGGCACGACTCGCTACATCCGGTAGATAAGCGGTAGCAAATTTGGCCAGTTTGTTGAATTCTGCCGAGTATTGCTTTACCGTCATGCTGCCCTGCCGGAGTTGAACAAACTCGTTTTCCCATTGACGGCGTACAGGTGGGGGTATAAACTCCTCCTCAAACGCGGCACGAAAAGTCGTCCACGCGATCGCCTCCTCTCCATGGCTAAGTTGAAAAGACTGTCGATGCACGTCCCACCAGTCGTGCGCATTGAGGCGAAGCAGTAGTTGGGCACAGGTGACACGCTTGTCTTCCGGCACTTCTAGGAGAGAAAAATGATCTTCAAGCTCGACGAGCCAATCTAGGGCCACGATCGGGTCCTCAGTCCCATTAAATGGCGTATTGCAGACCTTCTTGAAGTTGCCAAAGGTGAAGGCAGTCACTTCCCTCGTCCTTGGCATTAGTGGAGTCTCGACTTCAAGGATTGGTTGTTCCACCGGAGTCGCTGCCGTCGCTGCGGACTGGTTGGAGGCCATAGTCTGAACAAGCTGCTGCAGGGTATCTACCTGCTTTTGTTGGACTGAGAGCCGGGCCTCTAGGTTGCTCTCGAACTTGGCTTGGCGGGCATCATCTCTCTGTCGTTGTGCTTCTAACATTTGCATCACTTGTTGAAGCGGGTCTGGTCGAGACATGCCCCGTTGGCTTCGAGAGCTAGCTGATGTGCCGGAGCTGCTCTCCTGAGCCTGTGTCTCGCCCGGTGCTAGCGCTGATGGTTGCGCTTGCGTCATTCCTCCAAAAGAAGGTAAATTACATCAGGATCATAAGGTATTATGGACTTATTGCATGAACGTATCTCATTTTGGCCTTAACGAGTTTAGGAGTTCGTACAGGAATTTATCGCTAAGGGAACTTTTCTAGTTCAAGAATCAAAGAAACTTTGAAGCTGGGCTCTGATACCAACATGTCACGCCCCGATTCCGTGGAATCGATAGTCGTCCCCCGGGCGTGACCGCCGTGCGGGCCTAGGTTGCGCTCCGCACAAGGCTAAGTATTTTATTTTCGCATAGCGAGCACATATTCAGAGTACGCAGATTAAATGAACACAGATTTAAAGCATGGAAAAGTTCTCTTTTTATTGATAATATGAACATCTATTACAAACTCCTTGAACTGAGTCATAAGGGTTGCCTCTATGGGCTTACAAAAGTGTTGACACAAAATGAGATAGCAGTCCTGTACATTACATCCTTTACTAAAACTCAAATATAAGACCTCCGGTCGGAACGACTGCTTTGCCACAAAGCTGCATGATTGCTTGGCTGCTAGCTTCTATCTTCAAAATGCTTCTTCTTCAAAATGCTTCAAAAGGTGGCACGGTCAAGGCGTGCCTACAGCTGGACTGGATTGGGGGTTTGTCTCCTGCTCCTCGCTTGGTTCTCCTAGTGCGGGGAACCTGTTTCAACGAGGGTCAGTACATCAAAACGTACTGGTGAAGGCAAGCTAACCCAACTATACCAATCAACACGTTGTTTTAATGAAGCATGCATATTTATTGTGGATTTCTATCTTGCCTTAGTTCATTTTACAACAAGATATAGATATAGAATCATTGAAATAATCCGTCACCGTTCGGTGACATTTACCTGCCCGTCTGAACCACCTGCATAATACTTACCTTGCCTTCCCTGCCAAGAAGACACAAGTTAGTAGCAACAGGTTTAAATATACGAGGGGATCACTGGCACGTTGCCATAATGGACGGCTAGTCTCGGGACGGAATGACGTGCGGCACAGAGGACAGGAGGTGCCACAAGCCACTCTATCCGAAGCAGGCGACTATCGTGAGTTCCGTCCGGATCGGATCGGTGCCAGTGCCCCAGCAACCGTCCGCAGAAACTAAGACCTTGTGCACAAGTTGTCCGTGATCAACGCAGTACACTAAGTTAGCATTTGAGGCAATACAGGCAATATCAGGCACGGGACAATAACAAGGCAAGATCTACTTTTGCATAGTCTTCCTATTGAGTTATTGCATTGAAGATGAGTTCTATACATAGCACAGTTTTAAGAAGAAATATACATTCTAACTTATATTTATGCATATGATGAACATTCCAAACGAGCAAGCATGTAAGTAAGTAATCGTTCACAAGTTTTATTTGACAAGCATAACTTTACCCAAGTCTATTCCCTTATTATCTTGAAGTCTTTTAGTTATTACTTGGTATCGTTTGATCGGGGCAAGCACGAATACAAGATTTAGATGTGAAGACTAGCAAGAAGGGCTAGCTAATCGGGTTGGTAGCCACTCACTTTAGTAGTTGGGAGGAAGAAGGAAAGAAGTGCTTTAGGAGTCCGTTTAAGCGGCGTCTACTGCTGGATCACCTGCATTGCCACGAACAGCTGATCAGTACTTCTTCCTCTCTTTCCGTTATCGGAATTGAAGTGCAGTCCTACGGACGAAAGCAATAAAATCTATCGAAACCGTTCAAGAAAACCCAAGCAAATATGAAAACCAACTCAAGGCACGAAAGCAACAAGCGACAGCGAAAACTAGGCAACAAAAGAATGCAGCGGAGAGGTCCCTCCTGACTCTGCCGCTAAGTCGATCCCGGGGGCATGGTCCACTGAATATGGGAATCGATTTCGAAGAGACAAATCCATAACGAGGATGGGTTCTTGATTCAATCTATCCCGATCGAACGATACCGTCTTGTATTTCTTAGCCGCGGTCCCCGAATAGGGGGAACGGGGCACCACACTGGTCTCCTTGGATAGACGCAAGATCTTGTGCACAGAAAGTCGAGCTGGGAAGTTGGCCAACTAGGTCAGGATGTCGAATGAGTGTGGTTCCGCGAGACCCTATGACGCGTCTTTTCGTAAGGCCTTATCAAAACTTGTTTGTTTAGCTTTTTTCACGGCTGGGGACTTTGATGAGTCTTCCGCGGGACTTGCTTCTGAGGTAGATGGCAAGTTTCTACTGGTTACTTGATCATAATTCTTCGCGTACATCCGGCCTATACTTGTGGTTCTTGGCTGAATAATACTTGTATCATTTGTACTGACGTCCTCTTCAGAATCTGACATAGTACCGGCGGGGAAAGGATCTTCCTGGTCCATAATAATATCTTTGTAGGAATGGAGTCTTATCGGGGATGAAGTACATTGCTCGTCTTCGAGGAGGTCAGGGTGTACCCATATAATTTCTCCCTTCTTTAGCATAAGGGGCACCAATATGCAATCCTTCTGCCATGGAGGTAGGTTGGCGAGCCTTAATTCTGCTGTAGGGACAAGAACTATGTCGTCAGGTATTTGTACTGGAGGAAAATTACTAAACCGGGCGGACAACATGTTGGCGGTAGCCTTCTTCTACTCGTTGCACAGTGTAAGGACTTTGTAGTCAATTAGTTGTTGGATCTTGCCCTTGAGTACGTAGCATTGCACTGTTGGGTGATCCACGTATCGGTGATACTCACAGTACTTAGGATCATTAGTACGCCCCACTTCTTCAGTTCTTCTAATCTTAAGGAGTTGAATCTTATTCCATTTCAATAGGACCCAGAAGATGGGAACTATGTAGTCATTATCAAATGTATAATTGCGGGGTGTCCTCTGGAATCGTAGTTGTGGTTGCCTTGATGACTCTCCTGTGGAAAGATCTACCACTATAGCATCCTTGCCTCTGTTCTGGTTCTATTAGAACACCGCCTACTTCTATTAGGCTTGACTCTTTGGAAGCCTAGTTGGTGAAAGTTTGTTGCGTGTTCCTCAGCTGTTTTGGCATCGTCGATCAGGGCTGCCCAGTTCTTGAAAGGGGTAACAACAAGACATAATTTATTAGCGACAGGAAGTTGTTTTTGCATGTATCCATGATCATGGTTGCTGGAATACATTAAGACAGTCGAGGGCTAGTATGCGGAAGTGTTCGATGAAGTCCTTAGTTGAATCCCCTTCCTTCTGTCTAGTGTTGATTAGGGAAGTCATGTTGAAGGTAATTTCCTCCTTGTAGAGATATAACAATTTGTCTCCAAGTCGTTCCAAGTTTTGATGGAACCAACAAGAAGATTACAGAACCATTCAAATGCGGGTCTGCGGAGAGTTCTAATGAAGATTATTCCGCGAAGGGCATCATTAGTCAAGACGCCAAAGGTATGCGAATTAAAATGATAAATATGTTGTCTTGGGAACGTCAGACCTTCATATGGCACGAACGTCGATGGCTTATAATTTTTGGGGCCAACTACTTCATCCCACTCAATTGGATATGGCAGGCCCACCCCTACTTTCTGGAGATTCTCTCAGTTGACTAGTGACTTGAACATAGCCTCCAAGCTCTTGATTACGGCTTTATGAGTTGTCTTGCTTCCTACGACTTTGAGCTCTGGGATAACGGATGCAGCGTCAATCTCCTGATTGCCCTCATTAGCTTGATGAGAGCCTGCGACTATTGGGCTTTGTTGCGTCATCAAAGACATCAAAAGTACTCACAGTTCTTCCAGTTTTGCATCCATGTTCTTCATGTGGATGTTGGCATCTTCTCCAACACCATCATTTCGTGTAGCCATATGAGTTGGTGCGCTCCTATCTTCATTAGAATACAAGGTATAGAAAGAAGCGTAGATTAATTCGACGCTTTTAGCCTCGGACTCAGATCTGATGGATAGGCTACTCCCAGAAGGAGTAGCATATTACGTAGAAAGGCTCTTCGACCTTGTCATGCCCCAGTCCCAAAATACCAAAGGACTAGCCATGTGACAATGGCCAACAACACAACTCCAATGGACAAACCCAATTTAATGGACCCGTTAGAGTGCACTTAAGCTGTAATACATAAAAATGGTCTACAAATACCTGTCACAGTTTATATATCTAATTTTATCCATAATAAGTAACGAAATTACAAAGAGACAAGTCCAGTCACAATAATATAAAATGATCTGTCCAACCAAAGTAATATAAATAATGTCACAGGGAATAACCCGTCATCAAAATGGAAAGAAAAATAACTCAAAGTAAAATATCCAGAAGTCACTATAAGATCAAATATCTAGAACACTAAGCATAATAAATGAATGGTGAGAATACTGTGTGCTCAAGAGAAGTCCTCCGGAACAACCTCGTCCTCTGTAACCTGTACGTCTCCAATAGCAGCACCTGTCCCATAAACCTCAGGATAGCTCTCCTCGTCTATACCTGGGGACATAATCCAGATCTAGGTCCTTAGGGGACATAACAAGGTACAATAAACACTCAAGACAAATGAAATGCAGCAAGTAAATATAAACAAATCCTTAGGGCAAGCTATGTAACTAGCTAAGTGAAATACAAATAAGTGTATCACTAGTACTCAGGCTGAGACCACTACAGGCTCTGTGTCGGAGAGCCCATAGCAGCAAGTAATATCTCGTAGGGCCAGTAAATGTGCCAATCTATGGTATAGAGACTAAAGCACCTCCAGTAACATAGTATATATATAACATAATCAGCCTGTAGCATATGTGTCTCTCCCCACCCAATGTAACCTCACGTCTCATGTCCACAATGTCTCATGTCCATAACATGCAAGATCATGACCTCTAGCTAGTACAACGAGTCATAGTAATATCTATATAATATGCAAGTCTCATATCACGAATCCTGTAAGCCTATACAGAATTACCATAAATAACTCAAGAAATATTTTGTCACATGAAATAGTGTCAAGTATCCTATGGTATGGCATACTTGGTAAAGCAAGAACATAAAAATAGGATCGTAGAATCAACTCTCTAAGTGACGTTACACGACTACGCGTACGGTGTCGACACCCGAATCTTGTTTGGACGCTAAACAACGTCTCACGGTCCTAGGTTTAGCAGGCACATAATAAGAATATATATATATATATATATATATATATATATATATATATATATATATATATATATATAAAGAAACACAAGTAGATAATATAACATGATCTACTGTAAGTTTGGCAAGGTACACTTGTTTGGGTTCTGAACTCCGTCCACTACTCATAGGAAAGTAGAATCTGTACGTACACCTCTGGATGCTGAAACAAACATCACCAATGTTCTCATAATACTTAAAATAGCTAGGATTGACTACCCATAAGTACAATTTGGACACAGGAACAAAATTGACAGTTTTTGGTCAAAGTGGGGTCCAAATGTGGCCCACTTCGCACCAAAAAATGTGCCAGAGATAAAGTTTTTCAAATTTGTTAAACTTAGTGTCTACAAGTTTAGAACGATGATTCGAACACAAAGGAACGTCCAAAACTGGATTACAATAAGCCGATCACGAAATCGCCCGTCATGTGGAACTGTGGGGCCCACAAAACGGTATTTCGTCAATATTCTCAAATTCGAACCAATCTTGGGTTACAGGACCAGCGTAATGCTACGAATCCAATGGCATAAGTTTCGTTGTGAACCGACGAGTACACACGAAGTTATGGTGAGGTATCGGAATAGGCCGATACGATATTTTTCAGCGGATACACGTTGATTTCGGCGTGCACACACGTCCAAATCAAGTTTTGCGAAAGCCCACACATCTGCGTTCACATTACGCACTATTAGGTGTAATCCGCATGTGACGACGTGGCCTCGTTTGGCGGGACATACTCTGTATCAAAGATTTTTGGTTCTTTAAAAATAAGTTTTTTCCTCACTTTCAACACAAAATAAATTAAAATTAAAACAGAAACAAATAAAACTATTTGAAGGGATATAATCTTAGTTATGTTGGTGTTACACAAGAAAAAAGAATAACTCAGTTTGGCCTCATGGGTTGAGAGTTATAGCCCTCAAAATATAGGTGTTTGGACAGTTTCAAAATTGTTCGAAACGCAGATTTTTGGACCAACTTTCGGTTCGAATTTCTCCTAATATAGATCATCCAAATTCAAACTTATTAAAGGGCTTTGATGGCCTTCATATTGTGAATGTATACGGACAAAAAGATTATAAAATGATCGAGCGAGGTAGGCGTTCACGTACCACAAAGATGGGCTGGCGGGGAAGGATGTTGCTGCTGCGTACAACGTGCGGGAGGTGACTACGGCGGCGCTCCGACGCGAAGACGGAGACGACGAGGGGTCAAGGTGGTCGACGAGTGGCCGGGGGTGGCCGCTTGGGTGGTTGGGGTCCGACGTGGGTGTCGCCTGGAGGGTGGAGGCGTAGGTGATGGTGGAGGTGGTGTGGTTTAGGATTAGGGTTAGGGTTTTATGCATGTACATGCTATATATATATATATATATATATATATATATATATATATATATATATATATATATATATATATATGGGAAGGGGCCTAGCCACGGGTTGGGGTCTCCTGTGCACGGGTTGGGTAGAGTAGTTAGGATTTCTTCTTATTTTATTTTTTATTTTTTTATTTTTTTATTTCATTTATTTTTCTTTTCTTTTCTTGACTAATTCATTTCCCTAAATTTATAAAAAATTCCCAAAAATAGTTAGGTACTTGGGAAAAATTCTAGAAAATTTATATTTATTCCAACAAATAATTTACAACCTAATTCATATTAATTCAAAAGATATTTACTAGATATGAATGAATATTAAATTAGTTAAATAAATTCATAAATTCTATTTGCTACTTAATATTATATTGGAAGCATGCAGGGGTTCGAATAACGCAACTCGAGTGTCATACGCATAATAGGACCAGTTAGGCTCATAGCATTGACTTAGTTGGAAGCAATGGGTTGGTGTGGCGTGTTAAAATCGTACGCCACAACAAAAAGGTTAATTAATCATCATTTTCTCGTAATTGTGTCACGAAAGTTGTGCGACCCAAACAAGGCCTGGGATTGCGAATTTGTGAGTGGCAGTCATGGCAAGAGCCTAATTTGACTCGTCTAAGTCGAGCATGCTAGGTTGGTTGGAAGGAAAAGGCTAGTGTTGCACTCAAGATCTTAAAACCATGGTGGTTGGTTTCCAAAGTTCAATTAAATTATCGAATAAATATTTAATATGAAAAAATGATTATTAATTATCGAACTAACCCTATATAAAAACCAGGGTGCTCACAATCTACCCACCTTAAAAGAATTGTGTTCTTGCAATTAAATGAACGAATCATAACAGGTCAAGAAGGGTGTGCTCCAAAAAAGATGGCACAGTTGCAAGACATGTTTGTGGAACTACGAAAATGAAGGGTAAGGCATCATGAGTAAGAAATTTGAGAAGAAGGGTGATGGTTTTGTTCAAGCAGAATACGTAGGGAAGCAAAAAAAAACTTTTTTCTAGGCAATGAGAGAGGAGTAACTCAAGAGTAAAGGAGTTTGATTAGAACGAAGATCAACTACAGCTTATAAAAACTTAGGTACCTCTTACATATTACTATTGTAGACTAACAAGTTAATGCTAACCTAATACTAGGTATAGACTAGGGAATGGAATTAACATGCACATGCTAAAGTATTACTAGGAATATTCGTTACTATAGCTGGCTATGATATAACTAAATCTTACCCATATTCGCTACTCCTCAAGTACGTGCCTCCTCCACTGTCATCGCAAAATCCTGTCCACATCCCTGTGGTGGTGCCTATGTTGTTGCTGGGCCTGCTGGAAGAGTGTTGCCTGTGATGCCAAGGGTGGCCTCGGCTGATATCCTTTTGGCGTTGGTGATCTGAATCCTCCATCTTCCACCTGTGGTGCTCCTGGTTCTGGATAAGCTGGTCGATGTGGCTATTGGACTGGCTCCGGTACTGGTAAAGCGGGTCGATGAACCATCAGTGTTCCTCCCCGACTCTCAGGGAAATCCCTGGCTGAATGATGACTGGATCCGCAAGCTAAACATAATTCTAATTTACGTCTGCACTCCCTCTCAATAGGGCCTACCTTGCCATATTAGTGACAAGTAGGAAGGGATGGGGCTCGTGATGTTGCTCTCTGTGGTGGATTCATCTGGGGTCGCTTTACAAGCTCCCCGTGTGGTGCTCGAGCTGGTACTAATACGTACGGTCTCTTCTTGCTGGACTCCCTCATGTGGATGCACTCCATGCATCGAGCTACGGCAAGGACATCCATATATGAAGTAGGTACAATGGAGCCAATCTGTCTATGTAGTTTAAAGATTAGTCCGTCAAAGAATTTCTCCGCCTTCTCCTCTTCTATCGGGATCGGTGTAGGTGCAAAGCGGCTCAATCATATGAAGTCTGTATTGTACTTTTCTACCGTCATATTGCCCTGAGTGAGACGATTAAACTTTTTTTGAAGTTCTGTCCGAGCAATAGATGGAATGTACATCTCCTGGAAGAGTCTAGAGAACTCCTCCCAAGTAACTTGGTTTGGTCCGAGTCGTTTCTCCTCAGTGAGCCACCAATGATATGCATTATCTGTCAGCTGCATCATGACAGCAGTCATCCAATGCTCTCTCGGAAGCTCTGCTGCTTCCAACTGATGCTAGATATTAGTGAGACACTCATGGACCTCTGTGGGATCCTCCTTGCTTGAGAATGTATGTGGCTTCAGGTGGCAAAAATTGGAGATGGATCCTGTCGATGGCTGTCTAGCTGGTGGAGTCGCTTGCTCCAACGCTGTCACTATATTATTCCTTAAGTTCTCTGCCTGGCGTTGCTGGGCCTCTTGTTGAACCTGTTGTTAAGCTTGCATCATTGCATAGAATACCTGAAATAGCTGATGTCTATCCATAGTCTGCCTTGACTGAAAAGCTGGCATCGGTGGTATCGGTGGAGTGAATTACGGTGGTGGTGGAATATTGTCTCGCCGAAATCTCGAGGCATGCTGATTTACTTGATTGCTTTGTTGAGTTAAGGGATCTCCACTCGATGGTATCACCCCATCATCATAGATAACCACAACACCTGGTGGTGTACCTGCGGGAGTCTTGTCGCTGGCTCGTGGATCCATTACTCTACAAATAAAGTAAACTATGAGGTTCACTCAGCTGAATCAAGCATGATGCAAGTCAAGAAATTAAGTTCGAGTTCGATATAGAGGTCAAGGACGTGTCAATATATGGATGAGATCCTATAAATTTATTCTTATCCTAATCGCAGGCTTACTCGGTCCCTTAGTTGAAACCAAAGCAATATATTCGTAGACCTGCATGGGCCACCACAACCTAGTTCCTTGGTAGACACCTTCAACAAAACTGATTTAGATGGACGTCCTCTACTTATCATCGGACTGTACTAGATTTGTGACAATGTTAGAGATTTCCTAGCTTCTTCCAACCTTCTTGGTTTCTTCGGGCTAGATTCATGCCCCACCATGTTGACAGAAGCGTACGACAGTTTTTTATTGGCAGCCTGTCGTGGCTGCCATCTTCAAATGGGCAGTGGGATCACTTGGAGCTTGTCAAAGTCATAAGGCTGCACGGGCATTGCACAATGTTTGGAATAGTGGTACCTGATTAAAATATGATGGTAATAAGCTAAGCGAGGGTGCGCAACCCCTGGATCGTGAAGGAACTCTTTCCTATGGTTGGGATGCTTCCGTATGTCTAGATTGGTTGGTATGAAACTTCCGCATGTCGCAGGATAGGTAAGACATTTTCTTGATGCCTCATTATGGATGCACGTACTCCAGCGACACTACTACCCCCAGAATGCTTCAACTTCTACTGAGTCGTCGGTTGGCATAGGATCGTGTACCCCGGAGGATTGATTATCCTCCATGAGTTGGTCATCCTTGGGAGAATAACTTCCCCTAACAAAAGTTTTATGTAATGCTTCAGATTCTGTTGGAATACCTAGATCACATTCGGGTGTTATGGTGGATGGATACCACCAGCTGTTGGAGTCACCGGTCAGTTTTGACATTGATGATGTCGTATTTATTTCACGAAAAGAAGTCCCCATAGCAATAACTCTAGCGAGTTTCTCCTGATTATTGCTTTGTCGTAACCCGTTGGCGGTGTGGGGTTCGACTCTGGCTTTGCTCAAGATATAGTCCATTTATTCATGGATACCGAGGTCTCGACATGCCTAGTATCCTCCTTAGGGGAGTAGGTTATGTGTCCTTATTTGGCAGGATCAACACTATTGACGATGATGCTGGTTCAGTATAAAGGCTCATTGTAGCTAGGTGCACTATGTGGGCCAGCATGGACCTCTGAGAGCGTCTTTTCGAACTTTTGTTGATCGAAATCTACGATCAGGACATTGGTACTATTTTCCATCGATAGTATGTCGGATTATGTCCCGCTTTCTCGTTTTAGGAGAAAGTTTTCCCCAGAAGAGTCGTCGCCTTATTTTCGTGCTCAAGTGACATGAGTAAAGACCGAAAACAAATTTTATTGAACTCATCGTCAAACCTGATTACACAAAGTATGTAAGTACAATAGCATGATAACAAGCCCAAGATTTTAGGGAAGTGGGATAGTGGAGGTCAGATCAGAGCGATCATTTTGCTCCGTTAACTATCGGACGCAGCTATAGGATGGAAAATGTAGTAGGGGATGAGCAAGAGCTTGATGTCGAGACTGTTGTCTACTGCCGCGTTGGTCATCCTTTGAAAAGTTATGAAAGTGTCGAGTATTTATAGAAGGATGATCGTCCGGTCATAGTCGCTGAGTGGGGATCTTCCATAGGCAATAATGGCCTATGATAGAGAGGGCATGGCCCATGTTTCAATATGGTCAATAGGGATCGTGGCCTTAAAGAAGAGCGCTTCCTTTTGTAGATGTCATGTGGCTTACAGTTTGATCAATTATAGCCCACGATAAGATTATGGGGGAAGGATGGTGGCTGACGGTTGGCAAACAATTGTCCACGTACACATTTAAGCATGAGCTCTTAGTACAGAGGTGGTGGTTGTGGGGTGAGTGGATAGACAACATCCCCTACATAATCAAATATTGACGAGAGTCATGGGAGTCATTGAGTGGAGATTCTTCGTCAAATATTTTGCGTGTTTAGGATGAAAGACCTGCAGAATTAAGTTGTCCTCATTGTGATAAAATCCCATCGTATGCGGGATGGGATGACTTTGTTGATGTGGTATGACGGTTGACAGTGCACTTGAAATGATGCGTCGCCTGCAGTGCATGATGATTTGATGGCCCTGTGACATGAGGGTGATGTGTAGACCCATTTTCTTCCATTTGAGGGTGTTGGCTGGAGTCTTTCGCGAGTTATTGTGGCATGAGTTTTTCACTCTGGAGTTGCTTTTTTACTGGCATAAGATGTAGACTTTGAGATTTTTTATGCTTCTACAGCTCCAAAATAAATGATTTAAAATTTTTGTACTACTACCTCAAAGCTTTTTTCAGACCTTATAAACTATTCCTCAACCGACAGACTAAATATGACTTTTCCTGCTCATAGAATCCCTCTAGCTGCTCCATATTTAACTCCTCTAAATCATCATAGAGGAATGCTCTTCACGTCTATCTCCTTAATTTCTAAGTTAAAACTGGCTGCCAACTGTAGTACCACCAGAATAGATGATAACTTGATGACCGACAAGAATATTTTATCAAAATCCATGCCCTTCTGTTGATTGTAGACTTTAACTACCAGTCTCACTTTTAGATCGAGGCGAATAGCATATTATGTCTCTTTCACTCTGGATACCTATCAATTTTTCAAAGCCTTCTTGCCCTTTGGCAACTGTACCAGCTCATAACTGGAGTTCATCTATAAGAAACTCATATTTTCCTACATGGCCTACATTTACTCCCGCCTGTATTCATCTTCCATTGCCTCTACAAAGCCTTCGGGCTCTCTTCCATACTCATCTGACGAGTACCTCGTGAATGGTCGATGCTCCTCGTGCTCCTCCTCAATGGAGCATCTGGTGCTAGCTATATATGAATAACCTCATTCCATTAGGAATTGCCTCCTCGGTATGCTCATCCTCCTAAGGGTTGCCCTGATTACCATTTGCAGGCAGATGATCAAGGTTGGGAGCATCTCCATGTACTGGCTTTCCTATAACTGGATCCTCTTTATTGTCATCTAGAAATAACTCAAATTATGAGACACCAAAAAAATCATTGACGTGATTTCATAATTCCTAAGGTAAGGGTGGATTCATTCTTTCTTTTGAGAAAATATTTTCTTACGCGCAGTGTCTGACTGTATCCCCCTCTAGGGGTATTTTAGTGATAGGTTCTATAGGAACTGGACGATCATGTTTGACTCTAACTCAGGTGATTCCTCAGCCTCATAATGCATCTCGGAATCCTGAATGTTGGTCATGGTCTGATCCACGATGAATATCATGTCTCTGCTTCTATAGAGCTTTCCTTCCACTAGGTCGTAGAGTCTGTAGCCAAACTTATCGTGAACATAGCCAATAAAAATGCACTACCTCATTTTTGGCTCAAGTTTGGATCTCTCGTCCTTCGGTACATGCCCGAAGGCCTTACAACCAAATACTCGAAGGTGACTATATGATGGATCATTGTCATACTATACTCTATCAGTCTTATCACCCTACAAAGGATGTAGGAGAAAAATTAATAACATAAGCAGCAATATTGAGAGCCTCACCCCAATAACTGTCCGATAAGTTTGCTTTTGATAACATACATGTACCATCTCTATCAATGTCCTGTTCATACGTTCTACTACACCATTGAGCTGAGGTGTCTTTGGCGGAGTCTTCTGTGTTGAATCCTTTGCACATATGCATCAAATGGACCAATGTATTCACCGCTATTGTCCGATCTAACATACTTCAACTTCTTGTCCGTTTCCTTTTCAACAGAGGCCTGAAACTCTTTAAAAGTAGGCAGCACACAATCCTTTGTCTTTATAGCATAGACCCAAACTTTCTTAGAACAATCATTAATAAATGTCATAAAATAAGAAGCACCACTAATAATTTTACCTTGATAATACCGCTGACATTCTAGTGAACCAACTCGAGCAATGTCGGCTTCCTTGAACTTGGGTGACTTTGAAAAGATATCCTATTTTTCTTTCCAGCAATGTAGCATGTGAATCTCTCCAATTTTGAAGACTTGAGCCCCAAAATCACTTTCATGTTCAACAAGTAGCTTATTCCTTTATTGTTGCTATCGCTGAGTCGTCTGTGCCATAACTTGGTAGATGCATCACTGACTGCATTCACCTTCTGTGTCTCCTGTGTGCTCCCTCCCATAAAGTAGAGTTTAGACTTCTTGCTTCCTCTGGAAATTACCATAGAACCTCTAGAAAGCTTTAATTGACTGTTTCTGAAGAGATTAAAGAATTCTTCATTATCCAACCTTCCAATCGATACCAGATTGAAACGGATATCAGGGACATAACAAACATCTTTGAGAACAAGAATTAATTTACCTGTCTTGGTTCTCAAATGCACATCTCCAATAGCAAAAGCTTTTGACATATCTCTATTACCCATCTTCAATACTCGACAGTCTCATGTTGTGTAAGTGGCAAACAATGCCCTATTATGAGATACATATATTGAAGCCCCTGAGTCCACCACAAGAATTGTCATCGCAGGCAAGATTCATGAATACCTAATATCACGCCACGCTCCCAGAATACGACGAGACGAATATGTAACTAATATCCCAGGCTGCGTGCCAAATAAATACACCTGTATCTGTATCGCGATTATCGCATGTAAAGTTCTAGGATAAAAGTATGAGCAAACTAAAATCATCAATAAAATTGACAATAATTTAAATCTATAAACATAACTCATCAACATTTACATCTCATAAGTCTGGTTTTCTACTTCAAGGATAATACATATGAGGAACTACACAACTATACAAAATAAGACTGATGATATACCCTCTGCCTGTGCTATTCTTCTGTTCTTCCATAATATATACCAAAAGTATCTCTTCCTCAGCCATGCCTCCATTTAGTAAACAAAAACTAGGTCATCAAAGACATGCAAGTCCTCGGTTCATGAACGGTAAAATAAATGGGGTAAAAAGTTATATGATTGAAAATTAGGATATGATACTCAGCTAGGAGGATGGTATAATTTATCATAAGGAAGTATTGTAGTGTTAACCCAGAATATGACTTAACTCAGATTACAACACTATTATTATCCTAATTCTAGTGATTTAAAAGTATCCAAACACAATCATGGCCTAATAGTCACGACCACAATCATAATACAATTTTCCTATATGATGATGCAAGTTAGAGAACATGTTTGGATTTTACATTCGAGCATTGTCACAAGCACTATCTAGGCAATAATATTGTTACCAGGGATCATGTGGTGGCAGGTAGACACAGTGCTTAGTAGTCCGACCACTCCTCTCTGGGAGCAAATTTTTAAACTTTAATTAACACCAAATTCGACTTTTTATCGAATTATGGTAAACATCACGAGATTTACGAGCGTCAGGTAGGTAGGTGATCTAAGCATTCACCCATTCTCAATGCAAGACCTTGCGAAGGAGTTACAGGTACTGATCAGTTTTGTTAATTATATTACCAAGATTTCATACGATGTGATCCAAACTGTTCCCCCCGCCCAATGCTCTATTTTACAATCACAATCAATCCCAAGTCCATTTAAATAATTAAAACTTTATTTCCCGGCTCAAGTATACATCTTGATTTGTATTTCTGTAATACAGATATCACTTAGCAGAAATATTTTCAACTATTGGAATAACACCAATTAATTCTCTATACGTGTTAATGTCACGTAATATGAGAATACAGTCAATAGAATATTCTAGAACCAAGGAAACAAAATTTGATAATTAGATCACTTACGTATTTACCTATCCATGTCCTTATGAGTCTAACACTTAGACAGTTGACCTTTAAGTATCTCTAGAGTTATCGTAAGTCTGTCTCTAGTCGATATACAATTATCTAGGTTTAGAGTTTTGTACGATATTACATCTGTAGAAGCATGGAAAATCTATACCATGCGCCTCAGTGACTCAACTCCATGCGCCTCAGTGACTCAGCTCCATGCGCCTTAGTGACCCAGCTTTATGTGCCTCATGGGTCCAGCTTCATGAGTTTCAGTTTTCTCGCTCTATGCGCCACTACGCATCTTAGTATCTCATATGCCCGCAGTGCCATCCGCCACTACGCATCTTAGTATCTCATGTACCCGTAGTACCATGTGCCACTACGCATCTAAGTGTCTCATGTGCCCGCAGTATCATGTGCCATTATGTATCTTAGTGTCTCATGTGCCCACAGTGTCATACCCCAATCCTAAAATACCGAGGGACTAGACACATGGCAATGGCCAGCAGCACATGCCAATGGACAAACCCAATTTAATGGACCCATTTAGAGTGTACTTAAGCTGTAAAACAATATTAAGGGTCTATGAAACATGTAACATTCTAATCTCATCCATGGAAGATAAATATGATCAATATCAGCATAATAAAATATAAACCAACATCAAGTCTCAATAAAGTATCTGGGGGAACAACCCGATAATAAGTATGATACATCAGTTCAATAGATAAGAAATAAAATAGTCTAACATCAGCAAAGACTGAGTATAGATAAAGCAGATACTCAGAAGAAATCCTCGACCATCACTTCATCCTCGGGTATCTGTATTGCTCCTGCTTCTGCTTCTGCTCTTGTCCCGTATACCTCGGGATATATCTCCTCTGCTATACCTGGGGACATAATCCGGATCCAGGTCTTCAGGGGACATAGCAAGGTACAAGAATAACTCAAGCCAAACTAAATACAGTACAATAATAAATGACTCAATAGGGTAAATTGTAAACTCCCTCGACCAGATTTCAGCATTTGATAATAAATTAGGATTATTTTTAGCAAATTAGGATTTATTGCAATATTTTAAATTTATTTATGCAATATCCTATTGATTTGTGCACCTGTCCATCACCTCAATATTTAGAGCATTACACTGACTATTATCCCCAAACAAAATTCACATACCTCTCCTAGACATGACAGTCTACTATTCTGAACTTTGTGCAACTCACAAAGACGCTGGCATGAGTCTCGTTTTAGTCGCACAAATATCGTTACAAACGTCCGTATTTATTTTTAATTAATTTCCAGACCTGTACCTTTCTCTGTTCCAATAGAAATTAGAGGCCCAACAAGAACCTGTTTTGCCCAAACAAAATTACGTTATTATTCTACTTGGAGTATACTACGACTAGTATATTTACACCGTACTAAAATTCTGGCCCTGCCTATTTTAAATAATTAGAAAACACCGTGCGCATTAATTTCTAATTAATACGGTGACCCGCATCACCCAAAACCAGGCCCAGCCCCTGCCCAGACTCACCCCCACACCCTCAAGGCCCTCACACAGCACCCCCCTCAGTTCTGTACATTTTAGCAATAAGGTATTTTCCTCAAACAATTGCGTAATTGTACAATTTCCCAATTTTGTAGGGCTTCTATGCAAATTATGAATCTGTAGGATTTTATCTGCAAAAGTACTGTGCGAGGTGTCAACCTCCCATTGGAGGGTGAACCTACACCGTTCATTCAAAAGTGGGCCCCATTCAATGCATTATTGGTCCTACAATATCTAAAAATATCTAAGATATTTTTAATTATAAAATTACTAAAATACCCCCCCAACCGTAATTTACCAAAATACCTAAACCCTAAACTCTATTTAAACCCCCCATCCCCTCACCCGAACACCCATCCCTCCTCCCTCAGCCACCCCCACCTCCAACCCGCAGCCCACTGCCTCGCCCCCCCTCAGCCCCTACCCGGCCGCCGTACCACCTCCCTAACCGCCGCAGCCTCCGCTGGCAGCCCCCGCAGCGCCAACGCCTACACCCACACCAACAACACCCCACCACACCCGAGCTACCCTAGCCACCACCCCCGCCACCTCAGACTACCGCTACCGCCACCATCCTCTTCGCCTCGACTCCCTCCGACGAACTACTACTTCCCCGCCGCCCCACGACCACCGCAGCCAGCGCCGCCACAGTGACCCCCCCTCCCGACTTCCTCGACCACACATCAGCCTCCCCCGACCCCCTTAACCCGCCACCACCACCACCACTAACCTCCGCCACCACCACTACCACCTTCGCCGTCACCCCCTCCGACGCCCTGCCGCCCTGCACCGCCGCCGCAGCCGCCGCTGTAGCTGCCACAGCTGTCGTTGCTACTGCTGCTGCTGACTGCTACAGCTGCTGCCGTTGCTGCCCGGCCAGCCGCCGGCCGGACCGCCGCCCTCCTTCCGCCGGCGACGACGGCGTGGGTCCCCCTGACCTGTCAGGTACCCTACCCCCCTATTATACGTATATACGTATATATATGTATATGTATGTATATATCTATATATATGTGTATATTTATATAAATATATATTTATATATATATTATAATAAATATAATTATATATATTATTTATTATATATAATTATATTTTATTTATTACAGTATATATACAGTATATATATAATATTATTATATATTTAAATATGTATATATATATGTATTTTTTTTACTTATATATATATATATATTTATGTATATTTTAATATATATAATTATATATATATTATATAATTATATTATAATTTATTATATGTATATATATATACAGTATATATAGTATACTATTATATATGTAAATATGTATATATATATGTATTTTGTATTTTGTATTTTATATATATATATATATATATATATATATATATATATATATATATATATATATATATATATTATATATAATTATATTATATTTATTATATATACACATAATATATATATATATTTTTAATATATATATATGTATATTTTGTATTTTATGCTATATAGTATATATGCATATAAATATATATATATTATGTATTATACATATTATTAATATATATTATTTATATAATACTAAATATTATGATATATGTATATTATATATAGTATATATAATCATATTATATATACATACATAACATTATTATTATGTACATATATTATTTATATATATATATATATATATATATATATATATATATATATATATATATATATATATATATATATCTATGTATATATGTATACCTATATATATATATATATATATGTATTTATATTAAATATTTATATATATAGCATTATAAGTATTATTATTATTATTATTATTATTATTATTATTATTATTATATATATATATATATATATATATATATATATATATATATATATATATATATATATGTATATGTATATTTTGTTTACATATCCTATTATATATAATTATATGTAATATTATTATTATATTTATATAGATATACATATATTTATATTATGCATATAAATACTATAATTATATATGGTTATGGTTATGCTCTAAATATGTATATATATATTATATATGTATTATATATATATATATATATATATATATATATATATATATATATATATATATATATATATATATATATATATATATATATATATATATATATATATATATATATATTATGTCTTTTATATATATACATAAGTATAAATATATAATATACTATATAAATATTATTTAAAAGTATGCTTTTTATTAAATATTAAATTCACGAACCCCTGTACATCTTGAACAGAGTGCACCTACAACGCAGTCAGTGACACCAGGTCACAGGACCCCTCAGACACGACTGCGGGAACAGATTTTTGGCACGTCCAGCTTGAGGACGTAAGCAAGTATACCTTGCCAAGTTTTACTGTTTAATCATTAAACTGTTGTATGTTATTAGTGAATTTACATATAACTGTGTGTGTCCGAGATTGCCTCGGGTACCGTCAACAGATACGTTAAAAAGTAGTGTAACTGACTTAGACTTTAGCAGACTTACCTACAGCTGCGAGGGTATCCTAATATCCTCCTAGACCCTGACACTTATACATGCAACACGGTTGTACTTCATTTTGGGATGCGAGTCTGCGTACTCGATTAGCTACCGGTACGTGTGACGTGCATCACGGCTTAGCACGAAATCAGGAACATCCAGGAAAGTTAGGACTTGGCATATAGTTACGTGGTTTGCACGTTGTGGATTCGACTTGTATAACTGCATTGGGCGGGAAAGACAACTAGTAGGCGTATGGGACACCAAACTTCTTTATTGCAGATACCGCACTCTTCGAAGTGATACAAACGTTATATACTTTGCAGATACCACATCCCTTAGAGTGTTGGACGTTGTATATATACAGATACCTCATTCTTCAGAATGATGGACGTTGCAGATACCACACTCTAGAGGATGCTGGCCGTTATGCCTACGCCTACCCATACGTACCAAGGTTGTCTTTATATTGCATTCACTTAGATGGTTAGCATACCATTTATTTATTTATTCAGTATTTATATATATGGCATGTTTTTATGTATCTTGTTATGTCCTACTGAGGACCTGGTTCCCTTCCAGATTTAGATGAGGCATACTACCCCACAGTGTACGGTCCCAGACAGGAGACAAGGTATGCAACTGAGGAGGAGTTAGAGGAGCTGCCATCAGAGTCTGTCTGATCTTTAGTAGTAAGTGCACTTGGAGCTGGACTTTTCTGCCTGATCTTTGTGCACCAGGAGCAGAAGCCTCTTTCCCACTGCTCTTTAGCAGTATATTCATCTGGAGCTGGAGCTGGAGCCTCATTACCTAGCTAGACGATGCTCTAGTCTTATTATATTTCTGCACTTTTATCTTTTGTAGTGGATTTGTTTCCACCAGACATATCTGATTTGTACTATGACATTTCAGACTTAGCATTTATATATTCAGCACTTATTTCCGTATTCCTTGATATTTTGTGGATGAGATTAGACTTTACCTGTATTAGACTTGTTAGTATTTTAGGACAGCGTAGCATGTCTCTTTGGGTCCATTAAATTGGGCAATCCCTTAGTGGCGTGTCAGCTGGCCAATGCCACGTGGCCTGGTTCCATATATTTTGGGACTGGAGCATGACATAGTTTTAGTGGTGGCCCATGCAGGTCTAGTTAATTGCTAGTGGTATGATAACATGCCCAACAAGCCTGCTATGGGATAGGAATACTAGGTCTCATCCACTCTGACTTTATCCTTGAAATTTTTTTTGCATCCTGCTTGATTATTATATTATTTCCTTCGTGCTTTTCTAATTATTCTATCTTCTTCAAAAATATGGACATACCCAGTAGACACGCGACTGATGGGGTTGACCAAGCAACAGACCCCTCGCAAGATATCCAAAAGACCCCAACCTATCCAAGAGACCAGTCCCCGAGAAGGACACTGGTCTATCCAACAACCCCGTACCTTCATCAGAATCCTACCCAGGAAGCTACACCAGCCCAACAAGAAGGGCAGACTTCCCAGGCACCGACACCACAAGCAGAGACACTTTTGCCTCCACCTCCAGCCCTTCCAGCCCTGATGCCACAACTTGAGGGACAGCCTCAAATGTTCCAATTCTTCCAAGCCATGTTACAGGCACAGTGGCAACAGACTGAAACCCTAAGACAGATCTTGATGACAGCTTTGGAGAGGACAACTGCCCCAGCATCAGCACCTGTCCAACCAGCTGGCACTGTCCGAGACTTTTGCCAGATGGGCCCGGGAACCTTTTCGGGCAGCGAAACTCCGAAGGAGATCTCAGATTGGGTCTCCAACATGGAGATGCTGCTGGAGGGTTCACAGCTTCAACCAGACTTATGGATGAGCGCAGTGAGGGCCCAACTTAAAGGCAACGCCCATCACTGGTGGGATTCCATAGAACACAGCGTCGGCAAGACCCAGACTTGGGAACAATTCCTGGAATACTTCAATGCAAAGTATTTCCCCGCCACGGTCAGAAATGCTCTGTACTCCCAGTTCCTGCACCTGGAACAAGGGAATATGACTGTCGACGCCTATGACGCAAAGTTCAGTCGACTTAGTCGATTTCGTGCCATTATGATACCAAACGAGCTGGAGAAGGCCATGAGGTTCCATCATGGCCTTACCTTCGAGCTCCAAAGGTATACCACGACGCAGTCGAGGATCTCCTATGAGGAGGTTCTTTCAGAAGCAAGGATTCAGGAGGCCATTGGCCGAGGAACAAGACTCTCTAACCAAACCATACCGGCCAAAAACCAGCCCGGAGCAGGAGGACCAATCCGTCGTCCAGGAAACTAGACACAGCAAAAGACAGGGCCCTATCAGCACAAGAAGCTTCTGACTTGTCACTATTGTGGCAAGAAGGGACATTATATTAGAGATTGCAGAAAGAAGAATGGGCTGTGCATGATTTATGGAGCTAGTCAACATATGGCCAGAGACTGCCCACAACGCAGAGAGGCAGCACCCCAGAACGGGCAAAGACCAGCAGCACCAGCCCAGAGGATGCTACCCTCAACTGGAGGTCAACGTCCCTCAACATCTGGAGGATATCAGAGAGGACCTACCCTGGCCACACAGGAGACCCAGTTCAACCAAGCCAGACAGCAGTCTGGAGGGCAAAGGCACGGACATGCCTTTGCACTAGCTGCAGTTGCAGAGGAGCCGGAAGGTGAAACTATTACAGGTACCATTTTAGTTGCATTATTACCTGCAATCGCATTATTTGATTCTGGCGCTACACTATCTTTCATATCTAGTAGTTTTGTAGCCATGTACAAAATAGCCACTTCCCCACTACCTAAGTGCTGGAAAATTCTTATCGGAGGAGGCATCGTACCGGTTACCAGCACTATTAAAACGTGCTCGGTAGTCGTGTGTAGTAGAGAGCTGAAAGCACGATTTTTGGTACTTCCAATGCCAAACTTTGACGTTGTCTTAGGCATGGACTGGTTAAGCCAGTACAATGCTATACTAGACTGCGGGAAGGGAAGCATCATATTTAGATCACCAGGTCACCCTGAGTTCGAGTATATACGGGGCACCATCGAGCAAGGAGTAGGCCAGACACCTAGAGCTTACATGGCAATGGAGACAGCTCCCCCAGCAATTGTTGCAGAATTCGAAGATGTATTTCCGGAGGAATTGCCAGGCCTACCGCCTAACAGAGAAGTAGAGTTCACTATTGAGCTAGTACCCGGAGCTGCACCAGTATCCTCAAATGTGTACCGATTGGCAAAAAAGGAGCTTGACGAACTGAAGCTACAGCTAGAAGAA
The DNA here is from genome assembly GCA_036927795.1 of Iris macrosiphon. Taxonomy (NCBI): domain Eukaryota; kingdom Viridiplantae; phylum Streptophyta; class Magnoliopsida; order Asparagales; family Iridaceae; genus Iris; species Iris macrosiphon. The sequence continues at coordinate 104,142,154 of JAYESA010000010.1, read as the reverse complement.
TTACAGATCAAGGGATTTGTTTATCCTAGTGCATCACCCTGGGGAGCACCAGTATTGTTTGTACCAAAGAAGGATGGAACATATCGTATGTGTATTGATTACAGAGCCCTTAATGCTTTGACAATAAAAAATAAGTACCCCCTGCCGCGGATTGATGATCTGTTCGACCAACTAACAGGAGCAGTGGTGTTCTCAAAAATAGATTTGAGATCAGGCTATCATCAGGTAAAAGTACGGAGAGAAGACATTCCAAAGACAGCATTCATGACTCGTTATGGTCACTACGAGTTCCTGGTGATGCCTTTTGGATTGACAAATGCACCTGCCGTATTTATGAACCTGATGAACAGAGTCTTCCACCAGTATCTGGACCAGTTCATGGTAGTCTTCATCGACGACATCTTGGTGTATTCAAAGAGCCACGAGGAGCACGAAGAATACTTGAGACTGGTGTTAGAGACGCTAAGGCATGAAAGTCTTTATGCTAAGCTGAGCAAGTACAAATTCTTCCTTGATCGTGTCACTTTTCTTGGACACGTTATCACAGGAGATAGCATTTTGGTAGACCCAACAAAGATTCCATCTGTAGAGACATGGCCAACCCCTACCAACGTCTCAGAGGTGAGAAGTTTTCTAGGACTTGCCGGATATTACCGGAGGTTCGTAGAGAACTTTGCAAGGATCGCAGAGCCGATAACCCGTTTGACCCGTAAGGAGCAGGAGTTCATCTGGTCAGAGGAGTGTCAGATAGCTTTCGCTGAACTGAAAAAGCGTCTGACTATGGCTCCCATCTTGACCATACCATCTGCATCCGGAGGATTCGTAATATATAGCGATGCATCCGGAAAAGGATTAGGTTGTGTCTTGATGCAACATGGGAAAGTTGTAGCCTATGCCTCAAGGCAACTGAGGACCCATGAGAAGAACTACCCCACACACGACCTGGAGCTTGTCGCAGTCATTTTTGCCCTGAAGCTTTGGAGACATTATCTATACAGCGAACGAGTAGAGATATTCACCGATCACAAGAGCCTGAAGTACGTCTACACTCAGAAGGACTTGAACCTGAGACAAAGACGCTGGCTCGAAGTGATGACAGACTTTGAGATCGATCTGCAGTACCATCCCGGAAAGGCGAATGTAGTAACTGATGCTCTAAGCAGGAGACCCGCGGCATTCTTCTTGATCACCCAACCAGATCTATTGAGAGATCTAGAATAGTTGGGTATAAAGGTCATTATGCCAGAAATTGATGGCCAATTGTAAAATTACCAGTTGTAATCAACATTGGTCGAAAGAATCAAGGCTGCACTGCCAACAGATGCCAGATTCTAGAGACTTCGACAAAGGACCGAGGCTGGAATACAGACAGGATTACACATACATGAAGATGGAACTTTAAGATGTGGAGAACGTCTTTATGTTCCGAATGGAGAACTTCGTGAAGAACTGATGTCAGAAACGCACAGCTCAACATACTCTATTCATCCAGGAGGCATAAAGATGTACAGAGATCTGAGGCAATACTATTGGTGGCATGGAATGAAGAGAGAGATAGCCCACTTTGTGGCAAAATACCTGGTGTGTCAGCAAGTTAAGGCTGAACATCAAAGGTCCGCAGGTCTACTTCAACCACTCCCAATACCTGAGTGGAAATAGGAACACATCACTATGGACTTCATTACGGGTTTCCCAAGAAGTCCCAGTGGTCGTAATACTGTATGGGTGATCGTAGATCGACTCACCAAGGCTGCTCATTTCTTACCCTTCAGAGTCGGGCAATCTACAGAAGTCTTGGCAGACATGTATATGAAGGAGATCGTACGTCTGCCCGGAGTACCAGTCAGTATAATATCTGACAGGGATACGAGGTTTACATCATACTTTTGGCGAAGTATGCAAGAAAGTCTTGGTATCCGCCTAAAGTTCAGCACCTCGTATCATCCGCAGACAGATGGCCAGTCCGAACGTACCATACAGATACTGGAAGATATGCTGAGAGCATGCATGCTTTATTTCAGTAGATCATGGGAAGACCATTTACATCTGGTAGAATTTTCCTACAATAATAGCTATCAAGCGAGCATTCAGATGGCTCCTTTTGAAGCATTGTATGGTAGGAAATGTCGTTCCCCAGTATATTGGAGCGATGTAGGCGAAAGACAGATCCTAGGACCAGAATTGGTCGTTCGTACGGTGGAGAAGGTAAAGAAGATCCAAGGACACCTGCGAGCAGCGCAGGACAGACAAAAGCACTGGGCAAACGTACATCGACGACCTCTAGAATTCCAAGTCGGAGAGAATATGGTTTTAAATATCTCACCTACTCGAGGAACTATCAGATTTGGAGGAAGAGGAAAACTGAGTCCGAGGTACATCGGACCCTTCGATGTGTTGGAACGCATCGGAGAAGTTGCTTACAAGCTAGCCTTACCCAGACATTGGAGGGAGTATATGACATCTTCCATGTATCTCAGCTAAGGAGGTACATTCCAGATCTAAGTCATGTGTTGGACCACTCGGAGATCACTGTCGGCCCGAGTTTATCATACCAGGAGGAGCTTGTAGAGATCCTAGACAAAAGCGAGAAGGTGTTGCGAGGCCAGACTATCCCTCTAGTTCGTATTGCATGGAGACATCATGCACCAGGCGAGTCGACCTAGGAACGAGAAGAGGATATTCGAAGATGTTTCCCCCATCTATTCGAAAGCCAGGGTATGTCCTAACATTTCAAATCAATCTTTAGTTTTCACTATATGTCTGTTTTAATTTCGAGGACAAAATGCTCTAAAGAGGGTAGATTGTAAACTCCCTCGACCAGATTTCAGCATTTGATAATAAATTAGGATTATTTTTAGCAAATTAGGATTTATTGCAATATTTTAAAATAAATTTAAAATATTGCAATAAATCCCTAATTTGCTAAAATAATCCTAATTTATTATCAATGCTGAATCCTGGTCGAGGGAGTTTACAATCTACCCTCTTTAGAGCATTACCTACTGTTCCTCGAAACTTAAATACAGACCACTATAGTGCAACACTAACGATTCTGACTTTGAAATGTCTATCGTTATAAATGTCCGTATTTATTTTCAATTAATTTCCAGACCTGTACCTTTCTCTGTTCCAATAGAAATTAGAGGCCCAACAGGAACCTGTTTTGCCCAAACAAAATTACGTTATTATTCTACTTGGAGTATACTACGACTAGTATATTTACACCATACTAAAATTCTGGCCCTGCCCATTTTAAATAATTAGAAAACACCGTGCGCATTAATTTCTAATTAATACGGTGACCCGTATCACCCAAAACCAGGCCCAGCTCCTGCCCAGACTCACCCCCATACCCTCAAGGCCCTCACACAGCACCCCCTCTCAGTTCTGTACATTTTAGCAATAAGGTATTTTCCTCAAACAATTGCGTAATTGCGTAATTTCCCAATTTTATAGGGCTTCTATGCAAATTGTGAATCTGCAGGGTTTTATCTACAAAAGTACTGTGCGAGGTGTCAACCTCCCATTGGAGGGTGAACCTACACCGTTCATTCAAAAGTGGGCCCCATTCAATGCATTATTGGTCCTAAAAATATCTAAAAATATCTAAGATATTTTTAATTGTAAAATTACTAAAATACCCCCCTAACCCAAATTTACCAAAATACCTAAACCCTAAACTCTATTTAAACCCCCCCATCCCCTCACCCGAACACCCATCCCTCATCCCTCAGCCACCCCCTACCTCCGACCCACAGCCCCTGCCTCGCCCCCCCCCAGCCCCTCCCCGGCCGCCGCACCACCTCCCTAGCCGCCGCAGCCGCCGCCGGCAGCCCCCGCAGCGCCAACGCCTACACCCACACCAACAACACCCCACCACACCCGAGCCACCACCCCCGCCACCTCAGACCACCGCCACCATCCTCTTCGCCTCGACCCCCTCCGCCGAACCACCACTTCCCCGCCGCCCCACGACCACCGCAGCCACCGCCAGCGCCGCCACAATGACCCCCCCGACTTCCCCGACCACACAACAGCCTCCCCCGACCCCCTTAACCAGCCACCACCACCACCACTGACCTCCGCCACCACCACTACCACCTTCGCCGTCACCCCCTCCGACGCCCTGCCGCCCTGCACCGCTACCTCCGCCGCCGCAGCCGCCGTTGTAGCTGCCACAGCAGCCGCTGCTACTGCTGCTGCCGTTGCTGCCCCGGCCAGCCGCCCGCCGGACCGCCGCCCTCCTCCCGCCGGCGACGACGGCGTGGGTCCCCCTGACCTGTCAGGTACCCTACCCCCCTATTATACGTATATACGTATATATATGTATATGTATGTATATATATATATATATGTATATTTATATAAATATATATTTATATATATATATTATAATAAATATAATTATATTTATTATTTATTATATATAATTATATTTTATTTATTACAGTATATATACAGTATATTTATAATATTATTATATATTTAAATATGTATATATATGTATTTTTGTTTTTTTACTTATATATATATATATATATATATATATATATATATATATATATATATATATATATATATTTATGTATATTATAATATATATAATTATATATATATTATATAATTATATTATAATTTATTATATGTATATATATACAGTATATATAGTATACTATTATATATGTAAATATGTATATATATATATATATATATGTATTTTGTATTTTATTTATATATATATATATATATATATATATATATATATATATATATATGTATATCTATATATATATATTTATATATATTGTATTATATATAATTATATATATTAATTATATATAATTATATTATATTTATTATATATACACAGAATATATATATTTTTTTAATATATATATGTATATTTTGTATTTTATACATATATAGTATATATGTATATAAATATATATATTATGTATTATACATATTATTAATATATATTATTTATATAATACTAAATATTATGATATATGTATATTATATATAGTGTATATAATCATATTATATATACATACATAACATTATTATTATGTACATATATTATTTATATATATATCTATCTATGTATATATGTATACCTATATATATATGTATTTATAATAATTATTTATATATATAGCATTATAAGTATTATTATATATATATGTATATGTATATTTTGTTTATATATCCTATTATATATAATTATATGTAATATTATTATTATATTTATATAGATATACATATATTTATATTATGCATATAAATACTATAATTATATATTTATATGGTTATGCTCTAAATATGTATATATATATATATTATATATGTATTATATATATATATATATATATATATATATATATATATATATATATATATATATATATATATATATATATATATATATATATATATATATATATATATTATGTCTTTTATATATATACATAAGTATAAATATATAATATACTATATAAATATTATTTAAAAGTACGCTTTTTATTAAATATTAAATTCACGAACCCATGTACATCTTGAACAGAGTGCACCTACAACGCAGTCAGTGACCCCAAGTCACAGGACCCCTCAGACACGACTGCGGGAACAGGTTTTTGACACGCCCAGCTTGAGGACGTAGGCAAGTATATCTTGCCAAGTTTTACTGTTTAATCATTAAATTATTGTATGTTATTAGTGAATTTACATATAACTGTGTGTGTCCGAGATTGCCTCGGGTACCGTCAACGGATACGTTGACAAGTAGTGTAACTGACTTAGACTTTAGCAGACTTACCTACAGCTGCGAGGGTATCCTAATATCCTCCTAGACCCTGACACTTGTACACGCAACACGGTTGCACTTTATTTTAGGATGCGATTCTGCGTACTCGATTAGCTACCGGTGCGTGTGACGTGCATCACGGCTTAGCACGAAATCAGGAACATCCAGGAAAGTTAGGACTTGGCATATAGTTACGTGGTTTGCACGTTGTGGATTCGACTTGTATAACCGCATTGGACGGAGAAGACAACTAGTAGGCGTATGGGACACCCAACTTCTTTATTGCATATACCGCACTCTTCGGAGTGATACGGACATTATATACTTTACAGATACCACATTCCTTAGAGTGTTGGATGTTGTATATATACAGATACCTCATTCTTCGGAATGATGGACGTTGCAGATACCACACTCTAGAGGATGCTGGCCGTTATGCCTACGCCTACCCATACGTACCAAGGTTGTCTTTACATTGCATTCACTTAGATGGTTAGCACACCCTTTATTTATTTATTCAGTATGTAAATATATGGCATGTTTTTATGTATCTTGTTATGTCGCACTGAGGACCTGGTTTCCTTCCAGATTTAGATGAGGCATACTATCCCCCAGTGTACGGTCCCGGACAGGAGGCAAGGTATGCAACTGAGGAGGAATTAGAGGAGCTGCCATCAGAGTCTGTCTGATCTTTAGTAGTAAGTGCACTTGGAGCTGGACTTTTCTGCCTGATCTTTATGCACCGGGAGCAGAAGCCTCTTTCCCACTGCTTTTTAGCAGTATATTCATCTGGAGCTGGAGCCTCATTACCTAGCTAGACGATGCTCTAGTCTTATTATATTTCTGCACTTTTATCTTTTGTAGTGGATTTGTTTCCACATGACATATCTGATTTGTACTATGACATTTCAGACTTAGCATTTATATATTCAGCACTTATTTCCGTATTCCTTGATATTTTATGGATGAGATTAGAATTTACCTGTATTAGACTTGTTAGTATTTTAGGACAGCGTAGCACGTCTCTTTGGGTCCATTAAATTGGGCAATCCCTTAGTGACGTATCAGCTGGCCAATGCCACGTGGCCTGGTTTCATATATTTTAGGACTGGGGCGTGACATAAACTATGTAACCAGCTATGTGATATGCAAGTGAGAGCATCACAAGTACTCAGGCTAAGACCACTACAAGCTCTGTGTCGGGGAGCCGGTAGCAGTAATATCATGTAATGTGCCTAGCTCTGATGTAGAGTCTACGATCTCACAATAATAAATAAATATATATATATATATATATATATATAATCAGCCTATAGCCTGTGTGTCTCTCCCCACCCAATGTAATCACACGTCTCATGTCCATAACGTCTCATGTCCATAACACGCAAGATCATATCTAATGCAACAAGTCATATGATAGCTATGCATATATATAAAGTCTATGTCATAAATCCTGTAGCCTATAAAGAATCACCATGAATGACTCAGGAAGATTCTGTCTCATAAATAGTGTCAAGTGTCCTATGGTAAGACGTACTTGATAATGCAAGCACGAAAATGTATAGGGTCACGATATCAATCTCTATGTGACGTTACACAACTCCGCGTACGGCGTCGACACCCGAATCTTATTCGGACGCTAAGCAATATCACACGGTCCTAGGTTGAACAAATACAATATATAAATAAATCAACAGAATATTATGTAGTAAGTACTACAAGATTGGCAAGGTATACTTGCCTGGGGTTTGGTTTCCAACTGTTGCTCCGGTATCCGAGGGATCTTCAAGTACTCCTCCGGTTGCTGAAATAAATATTACCATCATATTCAGAAGATATAAAATAGCTAGGATTGCCTATCCATAAGTCCAATTTGGACACAGGACCAAAATTGACAGTTTCTGGTCAAAGTGGGGTCCACATGTGGCCCACTTCACATCGAAGAATGTGCCAGAGATAAAGTTCTCCAAATTCGTCAAACTTAGTATCCACAAGTCCAGAATGACGATACGAATCCAACAGAATGTCCAGAACTGGATTTCGATGAGCCGATCACAAAATTGCCTGTCAAGTGGAGCCGTGGGGCCCACGATACGGGATTTTGTCAATGTTCTCAGAATCGAACCAAACTTAGGTCACAGGACCTACGTATCGCTACGAGTCCGATGGCGTAAGTTTTATTTCGAAATGACGAGCACACACACAAAGTTACAACAAGTTTTAGAACAGGACCGATACGGAACGATTTCGACGGATATACGTTGATTCCGGTGTGCACGCACATCTAAATCAACTTTCACAAAATCTCATACGTCCGTATTGATGGTGCGCACCTTTCGGTGTAATTCGCCCACGACCAAGTCACCTAGTTTAGCGGGGCGCACCCAGTTCAGAAAAATTTAGGGTTTTAAATAACCAAAATTTTGGTCAATTTTATCTGCAAAATAATTACAATCTACAGCCCATTAAATTAAACTAAATACAGAGTTTGAAACTCGGTTATATGGTCTAAATAACTGTTCAAATAGAAATTATAAATAGTTAACAGGTTGCACGCAAAACGGTCGTGAACTTGTGAGTTCGGAACCAATTTCTGATTTTCAGAAATAGGGGTTGTTTTTTCTGTTTTTGCGTCGCGGTTTGCGACTGACACAGAACGCGATACCCCGAACTGATTGTACGAATTTCGAGAGGGTTACACAATGAACGTGTCGCAACAGACCGTTTGAACATCGACGCGTCAAGGAGAGAGAAATTCTCACCTGAGCAGGACGTCGGAAACGACCGTATTTCACGTACGCATGGTGGCGCGGCGTACGTCGGCGGCAGGTGGCAGCGCTGCTGCGGCTGCTGTGGTGGCTGCTCAGCTGCTAGGTCGACGGGGGAGTCGTCGTCGGTGGTCGTGGGTCATCTCTGGAGGGAGCTCGTCGGCGCTGGGGAGGCGGCTGATAGGCGGTGGCAGCGGGGTGTAATGGAGGCGGTGATGGCAGAGAGGAGTTAGACGGTGGGGGTTTAAATAGGGCACGACGTGGAGGAGAAGGGGCCGGCCGTTGGAGGGGAGAGAAGGAGTTGGTGGCGGCGGGTCGGGAAGTCGAAGCGGCAAGCGGTGAACGGCGGAGAGGAAAGGTCGCGGCTGTTGGGGATCGGTTTGCTTCAGTTACTGTAGCAATAAGGATAATGGGTCGGGTATTGGGTCGGCGAGTACGGATCCGAATCTGTCCCGTTACTGTTTGGGTTGGGCCGGTTTGGTTATTTTAAACCAGTTTGGTTCGGTTTATTTAGTTGGTTTAATCCGGTTCAGTTTGGTTTATTTAAAAACTATATTTTTGGGTATTTAAAAATAGTTTTTGGGTCCAATAAATTCCAAACAAATTACACTATGACTAATTATTTATTTTACACTCAAAAATATTATTTTCATAATATTTTAATATTTATTTTAATACTTAAAAATTATCTAATTCCAGAAAATATTTATTTTAATTAGTTAAAAATCGTAAAAAAAATCATAAATTTATATTTTAATTTCTGAAAAATCTGGGTGTTTACAATCTACCCTCCTTAAAAGAATTACGTCCTCACAATTAAGAAAATATAGCAGAAGAGATGACATGGTTGCAAGACATATTGGAAGCACGACACAAAGGATAAAGAATCATGATCAAGGAGAAATCGAGAGAAAATATGAGGGTCAAGCAGAACACATAGAAAAATATTTTCCTAGATAAGTAATTCAAGAGTAAGGGAATCTGATTAGAGTAAGGAAAACTACATCTTAGAAAAACTTGGATATCAATTACTAACAAGTTCATATTACTAGGCTTGGGCTAGAGAATAGAATTAACAGGCACGTGCTAAGGCATCACTAGGGATAGATAGCTATGATAAAAATTAAATCTTACGCGTATTCGCTACTCCACGAGTCTGTGCGTACTCCATTGTCATCGCAAAAGCTTGTCCGCATCCTTGTGGTGGTGCCCTCTGCTGTTGCTGAGCCTGTTGAAAGAGTGCTTCCTGGGGTGCCAAAGGTGGCCTCGACTGATACCCTCCTAGATCTGGTAAAGCTTGTTGGTTAACCATTGGTGCTCGTCGGTGAACCATCGGTATTTCTTCTCGATGCTCCGTGCAATTTCTGGCTGAATGTTGGCTGAATCCGTAAATCAAGCACAGTCCCAACTTGCGTCTGCACTCCCTCTCAATATGGCCTACATTGCCACAGTAGTGACAAGTAGGAAGGGATGGAGCTCTTGGTGCTGCTCTCTACGGTCGATTTATCTGGGGTCTCTTTGCAGACTCCTTATGTAATGCTCTGGTTGGTGTTGGTAAAAATGGTCGTTTTAGGCTGGACTCTCTCCTGGTGATGCGCTACATACGTCGTGTTGCAGCAAGGACGTCCGAGTAAGAAGTAGGTGCAACCGAGCCAATCTGTCGCTGTAGCTCAAAGTTTAGTCCGTCGAAGAACTTCTCAGCCTTCTCCTCTTATGTCGGGATCAGGGTAGGGGCGAAGCGACTCAGACGAATGAACTCCGCATTGTACTCTTCCACTGTCATATTGTCTTGAGTAAGGCGATTGAACTTATCCCGAAGTTCCGATCTTGCAATAGATGGAATATACATCTCCTGAAAGAGTCTAGAGAACTCCTCCTAAGTGACTCGGTCTGGTCCGAGCCGTGTCTCCTCAGTTAGCCACCAGTGATGCGCATTGCCCGTCAACTGCATCCGGACGGTAGTCATCCAATGTTCTCCTGGAAGCTCAGCTGCTTCTAATTAATGTTGAGTGTTTGTAAGCCACTCATGAACTTCAGTGGGCTCCTCCTTGCCAGAAAAGGTACGTTGCTTCAGTTGGCAAAAATCGGTAATAGATCCCGTCAATAGCCGTCGAGCTGGTAGGTTCGCCTGCTCCAGTGCGGTCACTATACTATTTCTTAGATTCTCTACCTCGTGACGCTGAGCCTCTTGATGAATCTGCTGTTGGGCTTGCATCATTGTGTAGATCATTTGAAATATCTGATGTCCGTCCATAGGCTACCCTTGTAGAAAAATAGGCATCAGTGGAGTAAACTGCGGTGGTGGTGGAATGTCGTCTCGCCAAAATCTTAAGGCGTGCTGATTTACGTGACTGCCTTATTGACCTCCACCCATTGGTGTCATTTCTTCTTCGTGGGTAACCACAACACCTTGTGGTATTCCGGCAGGAGTATCATCGCTTGCTTCTGGTTCCATTACTCTGCATCCAAAATAAACTATAAGAGGCGCATAGGGGATTGAAGACAGGATGCAAGTCAAGAAATTCGAATCCGATAGAGATCAAGAACGATCAATCGAGTGGATGAGATCATATAACTTATCCTATCCTTATCGCAGGCTTGCTCGGTCCCTTAGTTGAAATTGAAATAATTTAGTCGTTGACCTGCATGGACCACCAAAAAAAATATGTCATGCCCCAGTCCCAAAATACCGAGGGACTAGACACGTGGCAATGGCCAGCAGCACACACCAATGGGCAAACCCAATTTAATGGACCCATTTAGAGTGTACTTAAGCTGTAAAACAACATTAAGGGTCTATGAAACATGTAACGTTCTAATCTCATCCATGGAAGATAAATACGATCAATATCAGCATAATAAAATATAAACCAACATCAAGTCTCAATAAAGTATCCCGGGGAACAACCCGATAATAAGTCTGATAAATCAGTTCAATAGACAAGAAATAAAATAGTCTAACAACAGCAAAGACTGAGTATAGATAAACCAGATACTCAGGAGAAATCCTCGACCATCACCTCGTCCTCGGGTATCGGTATTGCTCCTGCTTCTGCTTTTGCTCTTGTCCCGTATACCTCGGGATAGATCTCCTCTGCTATACCTGGGGACATAATCCGGATCCAGGTCCTCAGGGGACATAGCAAGGTACAAGAATAACTCAAGCCAAAATAAATTCAGTAAAATAATAAATGAATCAATAGGGTAAACTATGTAACCAGCTATGTGAAATGCAAGTGAGAGCATCACTAGTACTCAGGCTGAGACTACTACAAGCTCTGTATCGGGGAGCCGGTAGCAGTAATATCACGTAATGTGCCTAGCTCTGATGTAGAGTCTACGGCCTCACAATAATAAATATATATAGAATCAGCCTGTAGCCTGTGTGTCTCTCCCTACCCAATGTAATCACACGTCTCATATCCACGACGTCTCATGTCCATAACACGCAAGATCAAATCTAATACAGCAAGTCATATGATAGCTATGCATATATATAAAGTCTATGTCACGAATCCTGTAGCCTTACAGAATCACCATGAATGAATCGGGAAGATTCTGTCCCATGAATAGTGTCAAGTGTCCTATGGTAAGACGTACTTGATAATGCAAGCACGAAAATGTATAGGGTCGCGATATCAATCTCTAGGTGACGTTATACAACTCCACGTACGGCGTCGACACCCGAATCTTATTCGGAAGCTAAACAATATCACACAGTCCTAGGTTGAACAGATACATCATATAAATAAATAAAGAGAATATTATGTAGCAAGTACTGCAAGATTGGCAAGGTACACTTGTCTGGGGTTTGGTTTCCATCTGTTGCTCCGGTATCCGAGGGATCTTCAAGTACTCCTCCGGTTGCTGAAATAAACATTACAATCATATTCAGAAGATATAAAATAGCTAGGATTGCCTATCCATAAGTCCAATTTGGACACAAGGGCAAAATTAACAGTTTCTGGTCAAAGTGGGGTCCACTGTGGCCTACTTTGCCCCAAAAAATATGCCAGAGACAAAGTTCTCCAAATCCGTCAAACTTAGTGTCCACAAGTTCAGAATAATGAAATGAAACCAACAGAATGTCCAGAACTGAATTCCGATGAGTCAATCACAAAATCGCCCGTCAAGTGGAGCCGTGGGGCCCACGATACGGGATTTTGTCAACGTTCTCAGAATCGAACCAAACTTGGGTCACATGACCTACATATTGCTACGAGTATGATGGAATAAGTTTTATTTCAAAACGACGAGCACACACAAAGTTACAACGAGTTTCAGAACAAGGCCGATATGGGGCGATTTCGACGGATACGCGTTGATTCCGGTGTGCACGCACATCCAAATCAACTTCTGTGAAATCCCACACGTCCGCATTGACGGTGTGCACCTTTCGGTGTAATTCGCACACGACTAAGTCGTCTCGTTTAGCGGGGCGCACCCAGTTCAGAAAAATTCAGGATTTTAAATAACTAAGTTTTTGGTCAATTTCACCCGCGAAATAATTACAATCTACAGCTCATTAAATTAAACTAAATATAGGGTTTAAAACTCGATTATATAGTCTAAATAACTATTCGAACAGAAATTAGAAATAGTTAACAGGTTGCACGTAAAATGGTCGTGAACTTATGAGTTCGGAACCAATTTCTGATTTTCAGAAATAGGGGTTATTTTTCCTGTTTTTGCGTCGCGGTTTGCGACCGACACAAGATGCAATACCCTGAACTGATTATACGGGTTTCGAGAGGGTTACACAACGAAAGTGTCGCAACAGACCGTTCGAACATCGGCACGACGAGGAGAGAGAAATTCTCACCTGAACAGGACGTCGGAAACGATCGTATTTTGCGTACGCGTGGTGGCGCGGCGCACGTTGGCGGCGGGTGGCGGCGCTGCTGCGGCTGCTGTGGTGGCTGCTCAGCTGCTGGGTCAGCGGGGGAGTCGTCATGGGTCATCTCTGGAGGGAGCTCGTCGGCGCTGGGGAGGCGGCGGATAGGCGGTGGCAGCGGGGTATGATGGAGGCGGTGATGGCAGAGAGGAGTTAGACGTTGGGGTTTAAATAGGGCACGACGGGGTGGAGAAGGGGCCGGCCGTTGGCGGGGAGAGGAGGAGTTGGCGGCGGCGGGTCGGGAAGTCAGAGCGGCAAGCGGTGAACGGCGGAGAGGAAAGGTCGTGGCGGTTGGGGATCGGTTTGCTTCAGTTACTATAGCAATAAGGATAACGAGTCAGGTTTCGGGTATTGGGTCGGCGGATACGGATCCGAATCTGACCCGTTACTGTTTGGGTTGGGTCGGTTTAGTTATTTTAAACCGGTTTGGTTCGGTTTATTTAGTTGGTTTAATCCAGTTCAATCTGGTTTATTTAAAAACTTTGTTTTTGGGTATTTAAAAATAGTTTTTGGGTCCAATAAATTTCAAAAAAATTATACTATGACTAATTATTTATTTTACACTCAAAAATATTATTTTTATAATATTTTAATATATATTTTAATACATAAAAATTATCTAATTCCAGAAAACATTTATTTTAATTAGTTAAAAATCACAAATTTTTTTTATAAATTTATATTTTAATTTTTTAAAAAATCGGGTATTTATACACAGTGTCATGCGCCACTATGCTCTTAGTATGCGACTACAGTGTCATGCGCTACTACCCCTTCAAGTGCTCTTCATGCGCCAAGTGGAAGTATTCCCGAGGTATAGTCACATATATCCAAATAAGGGCATGACACGTGTCACGAGTATTATGGGCGACAGAAACCCCAAATCTCGGCTTGACACGTGGCAGCCTTTACGCTGTATGCGCCTGCAGTACCATGCGCCAACATGCAGCCCGCGTACATGCTCCTATGTAAAGCCTTCCTAAGGCTATAAATAGTGGGCATCTCCTACATACAAGCAGCAGCCTTATCTACACGTAAAAGAGACACACATAGAGACAGTGTCTACACGTGAAAGAGGAAAAGAAGAAGACAGAAGCGCCGCTAGAAGCCTCGTCAACCTCCTTGGTCCCGGATCATCAACGGAGTAAAGGAGTCATTGTAGTGCTTGATCTCGACCGTCATACTTGCCCAGATCTTTCTTTTTGTACATAGATCCTCTTGTATAGGGACTCTCTTGTACTCTTTGTCAATTCGTAATAAATAAGAGTTTTACACCCTCCATCCTAAAACCTATTTTTGTGATATCGACAAAAATGGAAAGTCTGTCCGGGAAGAGCTTCTCCTCCAACGAGAAGCTGGTGACGCAATTAGAGGTGACCAAGTTATGTTCGAATCAGAGGATGTTGGTTGTTCACTTTGACCAACAGACGTTCGAAGATATGTTGGGCAAGCAGATCTATACAATAAGGCCCGTATGACCTAGTAAGATTCGCAGAACTTGGGACGTTAGTGCCGCTGTGCCAAGCCCGAAGTCAATATCTGATGCTTTGTCAACCCATGCCGCAGTTGCACAAATGGTTGACCTATACTCCGCCGACAAGACGAGTCCCTTGCCGAGGCCAGCACGACCTCAAAAAGTTCGAAGGATATGGGTTGCTAAGGCCGCTGTGCTGAAGCCCAAATCTGCTCCAGAAGTACTTCTAACCTTCGTTGCAGGTGCACATAAGGTTGGCACACATCCTGTCTCCGTCTTTGAAGCCGCGCTCGAGAAGAGCCACGCCAAGTCCTACATTGCATGCACGCAGCGCCGTCTAGGCCAGAAAAGATGCGCTGATCACAGGTGCATGTAACCTCCTCCAAGCAAGGCTGCTAGTAACATTGGCTCATATAGTCCCAACATGGATTCCCTATACTATGCGCCCAAGAACGCTGGTGCAAGGAAACCCAAAATATCCTGAGTCATGCGCGCTCGATAGGATGTTCCGTCAGCTCTCCAAAATCATGCGCTTTGTCTGTGACACGCGATACTAACGGAAGACTCTATAGGGCAGACCCAGGTGCTCATGCACCAGAAGTGGGTCGACCCTTAGAGCCTTCTAAAACCCACTTGGATGCGTAATTGCATCTAAACCAAGTCGGGAAACAAATATTGAGATGACAGACCCATGCTTCCAGTCTACCGGTGCGCATGTAGTAGGTCTATCTCGCCTTTATCTTCCATTAATGATCCAGTTGCATTTTATGTAGAAGAACTGGGTCAGGGAGCAAAAATTCCACTCTTGCCTCCATGCGCAAAGCTTGCCCGAGTGCATGAAATGGGGGTGAAAGTGAAGCTTACATCGTCTGATTTACGCAATTTGATTAGTCACAAGCGTAAGACGAGAGAGGTGACCCTCGCACATGATTTGTCCTCTCTCAGACGCATTTGTGCCAATATCATCATCAACTATTGTTGCTCCAAATCACCAGTTCTTGCAGCCAGACAGTCGGTGTTCCAGCAGCTATATCCCGCGATGCCAACCCGACAACGTCTCCGGAGACCTCTACATGACAAGGAGGAATTATCTGTAGCCTCGTGTTGCTCAATATGGAGGTCTTCTCTCGTGAAAAGGATCTCAAAGAAAAGCCCGCTTAATCTAAAGGCGTCGATTAGCACATCGTGAAGCCGTCCGAGGAATAGCAAGCAAGTACCCACAGTGGGGGTATTTTAAGGTACACACTCGAGAACAAGGGCTGGAGGTAGTCGTGCCTCCCCGAATCAAGCCGCAGCCAGAGCTGGAGGTAGCAGTCCCCCGGTGTTCCAAATAATTCATCTTTCCAAGAGGACAGTGAACCGCTGCATACAGATGGCAGGTTAATTGGGGGTAGCCATGCCTTCCCGAATCAACCTTCAGCCAGAGCTAGGGGTAGCATTATCCCGATGTTCTATGACAACCCATCCTTCTAAGAGGACAGCGAACCTCTGCACACGCATGACAGCTTAGTTGGGGGTAGCCGTACACTCCAGGATAAGCCTATAACTGAAACAGGGGTTGACAATCCCTCCAATAATAAAAGTGATACGACACTACCCACTCTCCTTGGGGATAGTGATACTCAGACATCAGAGGCAGAAAGTGAAGTGTCTACCTTTTTGTCTGTCTCCTCCCACTTAATGCCAGTGTACATGGCAGGATACGAATATGGCATCGAATCCAGCAACCAACAATGCCTCGAGATACTCAAAGCCATGATGCAGGCTTTGAGTAATTCGATGCAGACTCTGACTCATACAATGTTGGAGCTCAGAGAAAGTATCGCCCCAACGCAGCTGCAAGCGCCTGGACGAACAAATGAGGAACCTGATGCGCTTGATTCGGCTCCTCAGGTTGCAAGCAGTCATACAGTGCCTCGATCCTCTTTTCCCCTTTTGACAGACGATATCCAGGAGACTCTCAAGGACCTGCGAGCCAGCATCGACGCTCGAGACAACCAGGACAGGCTCTAGAAGCTCGGAATCCTGCAACCCTATCCTCCTGAATGAGATAACGTGGTATACCCTCCCAAGTATAAGCCATTATCTCTGGCTTTATTTGACGAAAAAACATCACCTCATCAGTACATGAGATACTTCCAGTCGACCATATGCCATTTACCTCGGGATGACGCCTTACTCACCAACTTGTTCGTTGGGGCCCTATCCGGCATCGCCTTTGAGTGGGTCTGTAGCCTCTCAGACAAATGTATCTCCTCATTCGAGGACCTAAAATCTTTGTTCCTCACACGGTTCTATGAAGGGGGAATGGACATAACCATGTCCTCCCTGATGGATATCACCCAAGGGGAAAGGAAACTCGCACAAAATTACATCGAGCGTTTCCAGCATGCGACATTGAAACTACCTCCGGTCATTCCTGAATCCACACTGATGGACACATGTCGAAAGAATCTTCTACTAGCAATAAGACTCTGGATGGCGTCCGGTCCATTCAATGACTGGACAATATTTATCATAAGTGTCGCTGCTGTAGAGAAGAGCGCGAAAGACGTCTTCTTATTGGGATTCCAAGCCCCCAAGATGAAAGATAAGGGAAAGCGTCCTTTCACAGCCGCCAATAATCGCGACGGTAAAGGAAAGCAGGTCCTAACGGTCAACTTATCAGGAAGACCGACCTTATCTGTTACTAAGCCAACAGAGCCACCTACAGTACATGAGACTTATTCCTTTAATGACGATGATGTCATGGAGCTCTTTAAAGTGTCGATGAAGGGTAACAAACTCAAGCTACCCGACATCAGGCGCCCCGATGAGGCAGGAAAGGTCGACAATCCTAAGTACTGCCGCTATCATCGGTATGTCCACCACGCCACACCTGACTGTTACATATTAAAAAGGCAGATATTACGACTAATTGACTCCAAAGCCCTCTTTTTAGACTATTAAGAGAAGACAGTCACTGCGAACAATGTGTCTCTCCAGTTTGTTACTTTCCTAACAACAGAGGCTCAAGATGGTGTCGTACCTATTCCTAGGAAAACCATATAGGTCGTTAACCTCCCTCCAGCCCGAGCAGATGGTTTAGCTCCCCTCACTACTCCAAAAGGCAAAGTCATATGGGTTCATCCCGACCTCGTCCCCAAAATGACACAGCAAGCAGTGCCTTTTGTTTCTAAATCCAAAGAAAGGAAGACCAAGTCATGTCATGCGGTCTCTCCATCCACAGACGAAGCTCTCGCTGGCGTAACCAGATCAGGCCACGCTTACCAACGCGACTATAACACTCTTGAAGATGGTACACCCCAACTGTTC
Source organism: Iris macrosiphon (assembly GCA_036927795.1). Taxonomy (NCBI): domain Eukaryota; kingdom Viridiplantae; phylum Streptophyta; class Magnoliopsida; order Asparagales; family Iridaceae; genus Iris; species Iris macrosiphon. Next base: position 104,123,900 of record JAYESA010000010.1, on the reverse strand, counting down.
CATCTCTTACCTCTGATTCAGGTCCATCACAACTTCCCATAGTAGACAAACAAAAGTAAAAGGAGACGCACTTCGACAAACCTTTGTGAAAGGACATGACTCAAGGGCTGGACAAGCCGTACAACTTTGATATTTTGGCACAAATGGCTAATACTCCCGCAAAGTTGTCTATCTTTGAGCTCCTACGCCTCTATAAAGAGACTCATTACGCTCTGAGTGAGGCATTGCAAAATGCCGACTCTTATTTGACACGAGTCAAGCCACTGGCCGAAGACCTTGTTGCATATCCCCACTGCAACAGTGTGATGGAGGCGATCCCTAACATCACATTCTCTCAGCAAGATATGTTACTAAAGAACAACATGCACGATCGTCCTTTGTATTACATGAGATATATCGGAGCCATTAAAGTAGATCGAATGCACATTGACCCCGGCTCATCCCTCAGCGTTATCCCACGGAGTCTGCTACAAATCTTGGGAAATCAATGCATCGGCTAACAACCACCAATATCACCGTCAACGGCTTCAACGCTCAAAGAAGTTACCCTCTGGGCAAGATTCATCTGAAGTGCCAAATAGGTGATCTCCGCACAGAGGTGACCTTCTACGTTATCAACGTAGAGGTGTCTTACAACGTCCTTCTAGGACCCCCGTAGATACACGATTATATGATCATCCCATCCATGCTCCACCAATACTTAAAATACGTAAATGCAGATGGCATAGTCAAAACAAAATTTGCCGACGTAGATCCTTTTAAAGGGGTCGAGGCATATTACTCTGACTCGGTCCTTTACAAAAAAATTCACCTAAATGAAGAGGGCAATGACACTGATGATGAGGCCGATATGGCCACGGCTTCTGGAGATCCCCTAAGAGTTTGTCTCAAAGGACGTCCTCCCCGTACATCTACCCCCTAGTGGTTAAGCTTCGCGAAAAAGCGCCCGAACCTTTGGTGCACAGAGACATCTTTCATACAAGAGTTCCCTTGCCACGAAAACTCCAGGGCAATTGGTGGTCAAGCTCCGCAGAAGGACTCTAGCACCACCAACATCACTAACCGTCATCGAAGAAGATGAGATGGAAGAGTATGTCGCATCGTCTATCGATGTACCATCTTACGACGACATAATCCCTTCAGAGGAGATACCATATTTCCTCAACAAAGGTCTCTCTTTGAATTTCTCTGTTGTCGCGCATTGGAGCGTCGCATACCCTTTAAAGCAGGGTATATGTTTACACCTTCATACGCAAGTAGTTACTAGTCATGCGGTCAACCGGATCTGCCTCAGCCAAGACCCATGCTTCGTCGTTCTAGGAAAAAGAAAGGGGACAAACCCATCATCTTCGAAAAATTGAAGGTCACCGAGATTTCGTCTATGAAGAGCCAGAACCGGAAAGTGGTCGAATGCAACTTCACCATTAAAGCATATAAACTAAGCGTATTCTCTAGAAGATGGGATACGACTTGAAGAGCGAAAAGGCATGAATTACAGCAAGGGACGACGCTTACCACTGCTCACTTTGCCCCCAAAGGCAAACCTGAAAAATACTATCAACGAACCAGTCATGGTTTGGGGTATATCACTCCTCCCACAACTCCTGAAGACTCAAAAGAGGAAAATGAAGTACAATCTCACTCGTCACAGTCTTCCGCTTGGGAATCAGACACCAGCATCGGGGACTTATTCAAACAAACATTGTCCGTCAACATGACCTTAGCAGATCTCGACAAGGACTCATTGTCTACCAAAGACAATCATCGACGATGCTTGCAAGAATTAGAAGCACTCGATAAAAAATGCCTCTTGGCTCAATACCACATTGAGCTATGCCAGCACAAAATTTTGGTGCCTTCAACAAAAAGGTCAAGGAAAGGATATTTTAAGTGGGCGACCTAGTCCTCGCAGTAAGAAGACCAATGGTCATGACCCACAAGAAGGCAGAAAAACCCAAGTGGGAAGGCCCTTCGTGGTAGAGACAGTATATTCCAGTGGTACATATAGACTCGCCAAGCCCAACGGTGACTTGTGCATGATGCCCATCAATGTCAAGTTCCTGAAGAAGTACTATGCCTAATCAAGGCAGCAACCCAAAAAAAAAAATTTCTCTTCTACCCCTAGTAGAGGGAAATAAGGGGACAATGTCTACAGTTAGCATCCTCCTTAGCATGTTATTTCTATGTATCGTCCGTACTAAGCAAAAAAATCTATTATCCGTACTAGGGAGTCCCGAGTACGCAATGGGTAACAGATCCTCAAAAAAACTTTTCTGAAGATAAATGGTTCACGTCCATATTACCTCTGAACTATAAGTCATCCTCCCCGCTAAAAGAAGGCAGTCACGTCCATGTTACCTATAACTCGTCGTTTTTATTGTTACCCCCACAAAAAAATTCATACAAAGTTAGTAGTTCACATTCATATCACCTATGAACTATGAGTTATCCAAGAAACAGTCACGTCCATATTACCTATGACTCATTTTTCTTCGCTTTCTCTACAAAATACTCTGCTAGGATCGTGCTCAGCTACAAACAGATGTTCTTGACTCTTGGTTTTACACCAAAGTATCTCTACCATCACAGATGATGTCTCCACCGAACCTCCTTAATAGAACCAATCTAACCTATCATGTTCATATTACCTCTGATAGGGCTTAGCATTATCGTCATTATGATGTTATACTACGTCCATATTACCTCTGGTATAATACTCACAAGATATCCATAGCAACAAGAAAAGTTCCAAACAGAAAATAAGGCAAATTTTTTATTAATATTCAAGATTATGAGTACATATGGAAGTCCATTACGTTCAAAAAAAAATATTAATATTTAAGGTCATGGGTACATGTAAAAATAAGGAGTCCCTACTTGTGCTATTTTTGGTACCAACACGTGTGAAGCTGACAACTTAACGCATTTTGGGTCATCACTTCAGCAAGACTCCTCAGTGCAAGCCACAACACGAGAAAAGAATCCATACTAATGGAAAGCAAAGGAGCTTGCAACTCAGAGCTGAGCCGCTACAGACCCAACTCTGTCATGTGAAAGGACGCGACTAGAAATTCCTGTTGGGATACCTAGCCCCGCCGCTGCCACTCAGATGGGCCGTCAGGACTCGACCCGAGGTCCAGCCAACACATCCTGGCCGCATATAGAGGGAAGCAACAGTGAGATAGGTTGGAAGATCGCGGACAATCCTCCGGGTAATGTGTTTCTTCTTCATGCACAACGGTGACTATGATATCCTTCCAGGCTCCATCATAACCAGAGAAATTCAAGACAGTTCATGCACAAACAGGCATACCAAAGTCAGAATAATTGCAAAACTATACAAAAGTGCGCATCGAAGTCATGCGCCGTTCAGCGGACCAGCTATTAAATGCGCTCAGGAAAGCTGTGTATAGCCGTCGAGTCCCGCAAGACAGACGCAATGTCGCCACAGTGCAAAGGCGACATTCGCCATAAATATAGGAATATGCCTCTACAATGTGGTCACGTATCAGTTCTCAATGCATGCTTCAGGTGCATGTCCAAAGATAACCTTACCTATTTAACCAAGATAGAGCCCTCGACGTCGGCACATCCTCAGGACGAAGCTCTTCAGTAACGATCATGCGCGTCAGGCCAAGTAGTTCAGACAGTGGCAAGAATGGTGTGAACAAGCAGTGCCAAGAAAGTGACCAAAGAAAGAAGAGTACAAATCCTACTCCTCACCTTCGCCGATGATGGAAGCATGGTCGACCATCAGAGGGAGAGGGTCAACGAACCGCTCGATCGACTTCTCCATGCCCAACTTTAATAGGGACATTGTGAGAGAAAGAGACACATTATTCTCTTCCTCCCTATCATCTCTATTTATAGCAAGGAAGCCATTAATGGCTTACTAATTGCTAAGCACTGAAATCGCGAGATGAATCTAGCAGTCAATGGATGAATCTGTGTCGCGGCTTGATGCGCCCAGAAGTCCTATGCTCCAAATAGCCCGCTGTGCTTCGCTAAGTGACTTTCTCCATGCACCCAATAGTCAAATATGCCAAACAACTTGCTGTGCCGGGAAAAATACTCTGTTGCGCCAAACATAAGGAGGCTTCACACGTGTGCCAAAGTAATTCCTGCATAGATATCCTCCATGCTTCTGTTCAAAGTATTCTGAATTTTAAAACTTACAAAGTTAAAGTTTAATTTTTTTTAAGGGGGTCTTATAGAAGCATGGAAAATCTACACCATGCGTCTTATTGACTCAGTTCCATGCTCCTCAGTGACTCAGATCCATGCGCCTCAGTGACCCAGCTCCATACGCCTCATGGGTCCAGCTTCATGCTCTTCAGTGTCCTCACTCTATGCGCCACTATGCATCTTAGTATCTCATGTGCCCACAGTGCCATGCACCACTACGCATCTTAGTGTCTCATGCGCCACTAAGCATCTTACTGTCTCATGTGCCCGCAGTGTCATGCGCCACTACGTATCTTAGTATCTCGTGTGTCTACAGTGCCATGCACCACTATGCATCTTAGTATGCGCCTACAGTGTCATGCGCCACTACCCCTTCAAGTGCTCTTCATGCGCCAAGTAGAAGTATATTTGAGGTGCAGTCACAGCTATCAAATAAGGGCATGACATGTGTCACGAGTATTATGGGCGACAACAATCCCAGATCTCAGATTGACACGTGGCAGCCTTAACATTGTATGTGCCTGCAATGACATGTGCCAACATGCAGCCCGCATACATGTGCCTATATAAAGCCTTCCTAAGGCTATAAATAGTGGGCGTCTCCCACATGCAAGCAACAACTGTATCTACACGTAAAAGAGACACACGTAGAGGCAGCGTCCACACGTGAAAGAGGAGGAGAAGAAGACAGAAGCGCCGCTAGAAGCCTCGTCAACCTCCTTGGTCCCGGATCGTCAACGGAGTAAAGGAGCCGCTGCAGTGCTCGATCTCCACCGTCACACTTGTCCAGATCTTTTTTTTGTACTTAGATCATCTTGTATAGGGACTCTCTTGTACTCTTTGTGAATTCGTAATAAATAAGAGTTTTACAGCCTCCACCCTAAAACCTATTTTTGGGATGTCGACAACATCGTTTAAGATTCAAAATTAGGCCATCTTCCAAAATCCATAGAATTTCGGACAGAATCTCCTTTGCATTTTGAGCTACAAACACTGTAATATAATACGGCCCAGAGCAACTCTCCATAGAATTAACTTTGGTAAAAGCCCCTTCGGTGGAACAACTCCACACCGATCACATGCAATTAATATGATAGATAGAAAATGTATAAAAGTACAAAACTAAGTTGAATAAATTTTAGCAGGTATACCCTACATTGCACAGAGCATAACTCTCATCATATAAACCCACATACCATCATATTATATATGGTTGGAAATCTTATCGAATCCTCTATGTTTTCTGTTTATACATTATTAAAATTTGACGATGTTTAATAGGTCAAAACTGGCCTACAAAATATTGTGTATAATGTCCCAAGATTTCAATTACAAAATTCTACATCGATGGTGTACGGTCAATAACTCCTTACGTATACACCAAAATACTATCATATCATATATGGTTGGAAAACTATCGAATTTTCAATGAAACACGTTTAGACATATTTTTCTTTTAGCAAAGTTTAATATGTCAAATATGCCATACAAGAAAAACTGTGTAATAAATTTCAGATTTCATTCCAGGATTCTACACCTCTGTTGCACGACCAATAACTCCTAATATTTACACCCAAATACTATAATATCATATATGGTTGGAAAGCTTATCGAATTTTCTATGAAACTCTTTTATATATTTTTTGTTTTTGACAGGATTTAATAGATCAAAACTAGCTCGCAAAATTACTGCACAGTGGGAATGAATTCAACACATATAAACCTAACTCTATTTCATGTTCAATCCTCCTATAGGTGTGCCACCTTCACAAATAATTCCTAGAACCATGTTCTAAACAACATATATATATATATATATATATATATATATATATATATATATATATATATATATATATATATATATATATATATATATATATATATAACTCAATATTAATATAAAAATATAAACTTTATTTTGTATAGAATTAAACCAAGAACAATATAGAAAAATACACAAAATTGAGATTTGTGTAAAGGGAAGAAGGACTCGCCTTGATCCCTTAGACTTTGTAAATGAAATGTGGATAGAGAATTAGGTTTAGGAGAATGTAGGAAATGTATAGTAGAAGGTTTAAAGTGAAGGGGTTAAAGGAAATATATAAGGAAGTAAAAACCTAGTTTTTATATAAAAGCTAATTCCTTAACTATTAAGCTATTTAAATATCTATCTAATAAGATATTTATGTTACAAAAAGTCAAAACAAAGTAAACCTCTTAACCCTATAGGTAGGAGAAGAGGTGGCCTCTTAAAGAAGCTAAGAATAAGTTGGTAAGGGTTATTTTGGTAATTTTCTAGGTTTAATTAATTAGGGTTCTAATTAAGTCAAATCATCTCCTATTTATACTAATAAATCCCTAATCCAAAATGATAAAACACAAAACTAATACTTCAAATAAAAATATAAAATAAATTTGTAAAATAAATAATAATATTATATTAAAATTTTGGGAACCCAAGAAATTATATTGTTAAAATAATAAAAAATTTCTCGTAGAACTTATATTTTAATATTAATAATAATATTAATAATAATAATATTAATTTTTGAAACACAACTATGGCACTAATATTAAAAGGAAACTTTAGAGAGTAGATATGACACCTAATCACCCACAATGATCACATCGCCTCCATGTGCTGAGGCATTCACTATTGTGTTCTCATCTTGCTTCCTTTTATCGTCCTTCTTCTCTCTCTTCCAAGCGAAATAATTTCGCTTGATGTGGTCCTTCTTACCACAATAGTAGCACTCAGAGTCCTCGTACAGACCCTTGGACTTGCCCCCTGCTCTTGTCTCTGCCATCGTCCAAATCTTTGCTTTTACTCCTTCTACGACTCTCTGAAATAAGCGCCTCTGAATGAGATAAATATAAAGTTCCCTATGATTTTCTATGCATCTCTTCATTCAACACCCACTCTTGGCAAACTCCAGACTAATCATGCCTTCTGGAGCAAAAGCAAACATGGACACTCGTACGGTCTTCCATAATGTACAAAGCAATCACAACCTTAAACTTTGTCGTCAAACTTTACTCTCATAGTATAAATAGTCAATCACGTCCTATAACTGACTCAGGTGATCCGTAATAGATGTACCATCTTTGTACCACAGATCCATCATTGTTCAGATTAGGAACAAGCTGTTTACCCCAGTCTTCTTTGCGTACAAAGATTCTAGTTTCTCCTAAAGTGCCATGCGTGCTCTATATTTACAACGTGATTGTATATGTTCTTGTCAACAAATTACTTGATATACCCACACACTTGTATATGCTCAAACTTCCAGTCCTCATCGGATTTCTCTCTGGGCTTCTCAGAAGCAAAAACTAGAAGATGCAACTCCTTGATGAATATCAAATATTTTATCTTAATCTGCCAATAGTGCTAATTGGAGTTGTTTAGGTTTACCATGCGTACCGACTTTGTATCCATATCTTCTCCTTGGCTTTACTGTTAACCCTGGCACCCGATACTTTGAACTAAAAGCTCTAATACCATTCTATTGGGAATGAAATGCGTAAACTGTTCCCCCAAACCAAGAAGCTATAAGAGAACTGAATAAAAATACAGAAACCAATTCGTCAATATTACAGAAAAGCCAAAATACAAACACAAACGATTGTGACGTGGAGAACCCAAATGAAAAAAAACTAGGGGACGATCTGAGTCCAACCCTGAAAAGCCTCAACTAATGAATTAGAGTATTATAACCACTATAAGTGATCAACACCACAAAATATGCACACTTCTTCATCTTTGTCGACTTTGTAGTACAACATGCACCCGTTGCGACATGCATCAATTTTCTTGTATCCCATCCAAGACGATCTCACCATCCTCTTAGATCGGTAGAAGTCTTTAGGTAACTTGGCACCCTCCGATAAGATCTCTATAATCAACTATATCAGTCGGTTGAAGCATTCTTGCGACATGTTAAAATATGACTTGATGCTCAACAGTTTTGTAACCACCTCCAACGGTGAATGATCCCCACAACCAGGATATAATGGAGTCCTTGCATTCTCTACCAACTCCATGAACTTTACAACATCGGTATTCGGTGCCTCCTCAACTGTATCATGATTGTCCGGATTGAAATGAGGCCCCGCAACATCGAAAACCATGTTCACCCACCCGTCGTCGTAATCAGCTGGTCGTGGACATCCATATACGGTTCCACATATGGCTCCGGCTCCGATGCTAAAGGCATAAGTTCTCCGTGTGAAGTCTACTGATAGTAATTTGGCGTAAAATCTCTCGAGTAAATAAAATATCACATCTACTTCTGGATAATATTTTATGTTGTGATATCTTACACATGGATACTTTATTTTGGTGTCGTCCATGTACTAAGGGAACTCCTTGGAGGACTACAGGAATTGCTCTATCCCCTGTATGAATTCATCTTGCACACCGTACATGTCATCAGGATGACGGTTGTACATCCACGAACGATATCGCAGGTAGTAATTCATATCCATTTTTAGATACTTCTGCAAAGATGGATCGATACACATTGTTGAAGTATATTGTTCAAATGGATGCAAAAATGGATACACATGCATGTTCATTAAAGTAATAACTCCTATTAATGCATGAGTATCTGAGTTGTGATGCATAAGTATCCATATCGTGATTCATGAGTATTCGTATTATAATTCAGGATTATCCGTATTCATGACACGTGATTATCCGTATCGTGATTCGTAATTATCTATTTTTCCTGTATCTTTATTAGGATGCGTAAATGTTACGAAAGAAAGACTCTTGATTACCTTTTCTGTACACAAGATGTTCTTTGTAAATTTTTAACAATGAGCGGGTTAAGTATTTCCTTGGGTGATCTTTACCTGACTTCAGATCGTTGTACTAGAATGAAGATGATAATTAAGTTAGTTGTGGGCTGAAAGAGGAAGAAGTCTCATGTTATACCAATGAGCTAATGCTCGATCCAAAGATGCAATTTCTTCTGAAATCTCATGATGAAAGTGATAACATATCACATTTTTTTAATTTGTACAGTTTTTCTTGGGAGAGAAAACAAATGTCATCCATTGATGTATTTAACATATCTTTAAATGCATCAATAGATAACTAATTTTTTTGTGTTCCTAAGGAAAATTGTACAGATTCAGAAAATATGATATGTCATCACTTTCATCATGAGATTTCGGAAAAAATTTCATCTTTGGATCGAGCAATAGCTCATTGGTATAACAGGAGACTTCTGCCTCTTCCAACCCACAACTAACTTCATCAATCATCTTCATTCTAGTATAGTGATCTGAAGTCAGGTAAAGATCACCCAAGGAAACACTTAACGCCCTCATTGTTAAGTAAATTTAGTTGTTAAAGAATGGCTCACATGGACACTTGATTTCGGAGTATCCAACATAGGAACAATCATAGTCACAACTATTCTAGACTTATTAAATAGGTACAATATATATATATATATATATATATATATATATATATATATATATATATATATATATATATATATATATATATATATATATTGTATTTGTGCTGTATTTGGTTATATGTGTATTTGTGTTGCAAAATAGTTCAGGATGTCAAGTTGTGACTATGATCGTACATATATATATATATATATATATATATATATATATATATATAAATATGTATGTGTCGTATTAGTGTCTGTGTTAGTGTGTGTGTCATGTCAGTAGCTACGAGAGAGATAGGGTTAGGGTTTACCTAGGTCGACCGTAGAGAGAAGGGGGTGGCTGGGGGCGCGGTCGAGAGGGCAACACCGGGGTCTCGGGGGCTCAGGGGGTCGCCGGGGCGTAAGGGCGAAGAGGGCAGGGGTCTCGGGGGGTTGCCAGGGCGGAGGGGGAAGAGGGTCGCTGGGGTCTTGGGGGTGGGTGGGCACCGAGGTCTCGGGGGGGGGGGGTGGTGGTGGGGGTCATTGGGGTCGGGGGGGATGAAAAGTCTGGAGAAATTTTGGGAACGAAAGTATGAAGGAAAATGAAAAGTCGAATCTCTATATGAAATAATTTAGCGACGTCTCCTAAAGGCATCGCTAAACGTCGCTAATTTTTAATATACTGCGACGTATATGTAACAACGTCGCTAAACATCACCGTTATTAAAAAGATAGCGACGTTCGACGACTCCTCGGCGGCGTCCATTTCCATAATACTAATGGTAGTCGCTAGAAGTCGTGAAATATTGCTAACAGTGACGTCTTGAGACGTCATCTTATTACGTCGCTAATTTCTATAATATTGGCAACATCTTCATTCGGAGTCGCTAAAAACGTCGCTAATTTGACTTATTTTGGTAGTGTAGCGACGAATTTTGGTTAATAGAAAGGAAAACTAAAGAAATTATATATATACATATATATATTAGATTTATCTACTTAAATAGATATGAGTTGATTTGTTAGGATATGATATGGATGAAGTAACTTTCCTAGTAGACTTAGGATTATGGTTAATTTAAAATATAGTTTAGATTTGTCTAAATTATTTATAATCTTATTTAGAATTACAATAGATAGTACATATAATCTATACATGTATTTTATTTAAATAATCTATATCTAATCTTATTTAAGGTGTATCTATTAAGATATATCTAGTATTAAATATATAATATCATCCCATACCTAGAAGAATTATTTATTCTACAAGTTATTTTTAATTACTTATTTTGAATCCTAGTTAATAATTGGGAATTTTTTTAGAGGGGGTTTACAAAAACATTAGGGAATGCACTAGTGAACGATCTCAACCGACTCACATCAACCTATGCAGTAATCATGTGAGAATAAGTAAAATTATTATGTGATCTTACTACTTTCTCTAGGGTCGGTTAACAATTCATAAACATATACATGAAAAATAAATGTGTCACTGACACAATAAATCTTATCCAAGTCCCCATCCTTCCTTGAAAACAAGGATTACCATTAATAATATATATGCCATGAGTATATCCCCTATAGGTAAGTGTTAGAATTTATAATATACATATGCATATATGTCACGAGTCTGTCCCTACAAGCAAGTATTAGCATTCACAATATATAAATGTGTCATAAGTTCGTCCCTGCATGTTAGGCTTGCAAAATAGTTGTCATTAGCATGCAGCCTAACTATATGGCGGTCACTTGTGACACATTATTTTGGATTATACATGGTATTATGATGTGCCCTTCTAGTCCTGATAGCTAGCCCCAATAAAGGTCACGTGCGCGAAGAATGTTCTACATTATTTTTCCTAGGACAAATCGGTCCCGGTGTCCCGAACTCCGTTTGAGGAAAGCGAAACATTGTGCACAATTTTTCCATGATTATGCATGAATATTCAACATAGATATTAAAATATAACATGTATGATAATATAAACTGAAATAAAGCAATATAATTATCTACTTGTACTATAATTCATTCTCGCGATATCTAAAATTTCATTCAGTACTATTCCGATTGGAGACCCATTGGTCCCAAACCATTTCGACTATTTCGTGGTACCACGCCACATTCATACCGCTTCCCAATCTAGGGATTTCGATACTGGTCTACTCAACAATTCTAAACCCTTTTTCACAATTCTTTTTCATTATAACAAAAAAAAATATTCCATATTTTTATATAGCAAGTTAACAACAGTAAAATTATTCTATTTTATCTTGGTTCTTTTACTTTAGCATAGCAACAAAGACTAAAATGAATTCTTTTTAATAAAGTATGAAGGTAAAGGAGAGAATGATCAAAATTACCGACCATTTTACAAACTGATCTACCGTTCCAATCACAAAGATCTTTACATGATTCCTCCGCATGAATCCAAGTCCAATAAGACCCTTCAAGCCAACAAACCAGCCCAATGTATCATGCGAAGCGGGACATTACAATTATTTTCCCAAACCTAGTCCAGTTTATAAAGCTCGATCCATAAGAGTTGAACCGAGTCTATGAAGGCCCAAAGCCCGTACTGCATGCCACTTGTTCAGACAACTGTAAAATGCTTAGGGACAACTCGGTGTCTTGACGCACTTTCCTTACTCATAAATACCCCTACTCAGAGTAGGGAGGAAAGCACAACCTATTTTGTTTTCTTTTTTCTTTAAGCCCCCAATATTGTTTGCTTGCTAGCCATCGAGGGACGTTCGACCGAGTACCCATTTGGTCATTGTGGTTTTGTGCGGGACTGAAGGAGCCATAGGGAAGGAGTTCCCTCTAGTCCCAGAGATCTTGAACTGACCCAATCAACCGATGTGAACATAGCCGAGCTCCTCCCAAGAAGAACAAGCCCATACTAGATCGACGCAAAACAACATCATTTGTCTTCATTTCTCTCTTTTGTCCCTCTTTAATGGGTGAGCATAAATAGTTGGTAACAAGTGCTTGTGTGACTATTTGTTCGTCTTGCTTTTACAAAGTTATGATCTCGATGATCAAAATTCCATAGAAAATGATTGACACTATACATATTATTGATTGAAATTGTTCTAGCGGGCATATCAATGGTGATCGATATTGAACCGGTTCGATTTTAAAAAAAATTGGGATCTTAATGTGGAAGAAAACCCGAAAGAAGAATAGATCGAGTTAGAATAATTCAAATGGAATCAAAATAGCTTTTTATAATTAGTATACTTGTTTTTTGTTGATTAACCTACCTATACTTGAAAAACAACAAAGATAACCCTATTATATAACAAGTCTTTTGATGTAATTTATACTTTTTTAAACTGTGGTTTATAAATGACAAGCTAAACATAAATTCGTTTGTGATTGTTGGTTAAACTAGCATACCAAACAAAATTTGTATAACATTTAGTAAAGGTGTAGTTATTGACACTTCTAAATATTATTCAACTTTCAAATATGTTACAGCATTAGAAGTGCAAGATGATATTTTATGAGTGTCAATAACGATACCCTAGAAAACCGTTATTGGTACTTCCAAAATATCATCCTTTCATGCATTCAAAAATTAATATTAAATTTAATGCATGAGCAAATTTGTAATTTAAATGATAAAAAATTAAAAAAAAATGCTGAATGATATTTTATGAGTGTTAATAACCGAACCCCTTTAGTAAAAGATGTACTATATGGTTAAAGAGTTATTTTTAAGGAGCCCACAATTATCCGCACATATAAATTAGTCCAATTCTATTCTTTGGTCTCATGGGCAGTCCCTTCCAAAACCCGTTTCCTTCAAACAAACAGCCCGCCCCACCGTCCACGCAAGTCCACACGCAAAGCAGCGGCGTAAGCTCTTGGGAAAAAAAGCAGCAACACAAAACCACGTCCACGTTGAGCAAAACCAGCAACACTCGCCTACCATCTCTCTCTCTCTCTCTCTCTATTTCTTCTTTGTTCTTCATTATTCTTCATTCTTGATTCCTTTTTTCTCATTGGATTGATGCATTAATGGCAATGGGAGGGAAGCACGCGTCGACGAAGCTACTGATCCTCTTCCTCCTCGTCCTCCTCCTCGGCTTGGCTCTCCTTGCCGACTTCTTCTGGGTCTCCACTTCCCCTTTCTCCCACTACTCTCGTCTTTCTTCGGATCTCTCCACCAACAAAAGGGTCGTCACCACCGTCCACTCCTCCACCAAGGGCAGGGCCGACCAGGTTTAGTTTCGCCATCATCTTCCCAATTCCCGCATTTGTTATCCCCTTACCAAATTTTGATTCATGCTTTCAAATTTTCAATAGGGTTCTGTCAATTGCTGAAATTAATGTCTATCAGTTGTTTATTACACAAATTTTGTACCTAATAAAGATGATGTGTACTAATATATATAGTTCATGTTGTTAGTGTAGTGGCTACTGAATCCAAATTTAACCCAGACAAATTTGTGGTATTCAAATAACAATGTTGTTGGCTAAGCATTGTAGGATTTTTTTAAATGATAGTGTAACAGATTTTGTATGGCAGCATTGTAGTATTATGCGGTGTACACCTATGTCGCTTGGACACGGATACGGCACCGTAAGGACACGCAACTTGGACACGTTACTATTTTGGTGTCTCCTATTGTATTTTGGAGTGTCCGACGGCACAGGCCATGTGTCCGATACAACACAGGCCCACATTTTTTGGGTGTCCGTGCTTTTTTAGGTGTACGCAGAAGGCATGTCATGGGAATGGAGGAGAAGAAGCAATATTGGCCCATAAGGTGTAGGAGAAGCAAAGTACAGAAAATTATGCCCACCATAACATACTTTCAAGTTTCAACATATTAAAGGAGGGGTTCATAAAATTGAGACGGAGATACAAGTCGCCAAAAGCAATGATCCTATGGGCACAATGACCGCCAAAAAGCAATGACGATATGGACACTAGAACTCCATTACTAGTGGCGAGATGACCACCAAACCGCCAAAAGCAATGGTGCTATGGGCACTATACCACCATTACTAATGGCGGGATGGTTGTTATTATTATCATTTTTTATTTACAACAGAAGAGTAGAGGAGGAGGAGGAGGAGGAGGGGGAGAGGAGGAGTGGTGTTGAGCTCATAGAGCATTTTCTTGAGCTACGTCGAGAGATTGGAAGGGTTGTTGTGGACCGTGACGAAGGTCAGGTGGGATATAATGGTGTAGTCCATGCCCCCGTCGTTGGCCCCATGGCCATCTCTAGCTGCCCTAGCTTCTGAGCTACGTCGGTTATGTAGGAGTCTCGGACCTTGTATCCAAGCGCGACGAGCATCTTATCGACCCCGGCGTCTTGGCTGTCCTCTGCTAACTTCCCTTTGACCATAGACGACGGCGGTGGATAGCCACCACCAACAGTGCCTAGATGTGGATGGGAGACGATAGGGGGAATAAAGGGCATCAATTAATTATAGGGCATCTTTTCCACTCCTCTCTTTTATCTCTTCCTGAGTCTACCATAAAAAGAAGAAGAAGCCAAAAGCATTCCGTCAAAGAAAATAAATGAATAAATGCACCCATACCGTCAAAGCTACTGGCGGTCTCATCTCCAGCGTGCCAAATCTATTGGTGGTATGGGAGCAACCTCCATACCGCCATTATCTTTAGCGTGATGTATTTGTTCTTAAAAATTTTAAAAGTTGGTACCCCTCTTATAATACCTCCAAACTTTAGAATCTTGACCGTAATTTTATGAGCAAAGTATAATGTACTTTTTGTGGACATAATACAAATTCTTTGTTTGGATAGTAGGATGTATTTAAAGAAAAAAATTATGGTTAACTAATAATATTAACATAATATTATAGTTAACTAATTAAATATAATAATTTTATAAAGTTATTAATTAACTAATATTATGATTTTCTTATTATCATAATTATTATGGTTAACTAATAAAAGTAAAATATTAATTATCTAATTATCTAATTAACAAAATTGTATGGTTAACTAGTAATCATAATTACTAAGTACTTATGATTAATGTGAACAAAATAATTTTATTAGTTATTTATAACTTGAAAAACTAATTAATTAATTTAAACATAAAAAAATCATTTAGGTTTAATTAATTATCCTAATTATATAATAATATAATAGTACATACTAATTATTATATAGTCAAATTTATAATTACCTGTTAGTATTATATATTTACATATTTTTTTATAATAATTAAATATTCTAACAACTTATTTATATTAATTAAGAATAAAAATTTCATATTTAAAATGTTAACTAAATATTAATTAAGTCATTAGTTAATTAATTGTGAATTGTTGATTAGTGTTAACTAGGTATTCAATAGAATAATAAAATTATTAAAAAAAAAAATCAAATCCAGGTTTCTTCCTCCTAAATACGGATTAAAGAGGAGGATGTCGGATAGCCTCCAAATCCTGTTTTTGGAAAGTAATCATTATCCACTTTCTAAAATCCAAATCCAAATCCAAGACCCAACAAAACATAGGATCCCATGGTTTGGCTCCAAATTCATGGAATTCTCAAGTCCAACTCCAAATCCATGGAACCAAACAGCCCCTAAGGGAGAGTTTTTTCTTAATTATAATTTATAATAAATTAATAATACAAAGCTCAATAAAGAAAAATAAACTCTTGAATCAATCTACAAACATAGACTGAATCCTTGACTAAATCTCAAAGATTGACTAGTAACACATAAAACCAATAACAAAATTCTAAAACACCACAATTTGTTTTGCCTCAAAATTCTGACTAAATCTCAAAGTTGGTGAGTCAAACTTATTATGGCTGTTAGTTTAAATTTTTATTTGTAAATTGCAACACTATTTAAACGTGCCTAGTGCCATGTGGTTCCCGCTAAAGCAAGGTCAACGCAGCCTTACACCCAATTTGCAGAGTCAGGATTATGAGACCAACTAGGAAATATATACTTGTGACTATATTTAGTTTATATTAAGAAAGTTCCTACTTTGATTTGAATTTTTAAAATTGAAAATTTGAAGTCTCAGGTTGAAATTTCAACCTTGTATAAACTGCTATAGGTTCTATACGTCTACTTTGGGTATTTGGTACTCAGATTTTAGGTTTCTTTGAGGACTACAAACGTTTTTCAAATACTAGAGTTTCCAGTTGGTGTCGGTTTATTTGCTATTGAAAAATAATCAAATTTTTGTACTACTTGGTTTATTTGCTATTGAAAAATATATATTTATTGCTACTGATTTTTTTTTTTTCATTGCTGACCTTGCACAGTAGTTCCTGAAATGGGAATGCTGGAATCTTGAAATTTGGTTTCAATATGGCAAAGGTTAGGAATGAGCCAGTATTGCTTCTACCCCAATTACTTCTAGCAATCCTAGGATTTCATAAGTACCTGTACTCAGGGCCAGTCCAAAACATTTAGGCCCAGGACAAGAATCTAAAATGTTCCCTCAATTCACACGTATTATATGCTTTGCTTTGCCATAAACTACATGAAAGAAGGGAAAAAGAGCTGATGACATGGAAAGAATATATTGGATCCACCTACCTAGAATTAATGGACAACAAATAACAAAGATCATGACGTTGATTATTAAGATAGTTAATGCATATAGTAGCTTAATATTGATTTTCTAAAGCTACTATAATAGCAACATCATATAGTATTTATAGTATTTTTTTCCTAGGCTATTATAATAGTATTAATAACAACATGCATATAATATTTAACTTTTTCCAAAGCTACTATAATAGTATTAATAGCCGCATGCATATAATATTTTTTTTTTTTTCCAAAGCTACAGTATTAGGTTAAAATTTTTTGGGACCTCCTGATTCTTGGTCCTCGGCCAGGGCCGGCCTTGTCCGTACTTTACATCATTTGAATAAAAGCTAACAACTTGTTAATTAATTAGAGCTCTATCAGGAACTCGTTTGGAAAGATCATAAAGTTTGGGGATGTAATAGACTTTATCATGTTGCGTGCATTTCAGTTTTCTTAGACAAATCAGCCACTTATTTTGTATTGTCAGTTAACTATTATTGTATACCTTGAAGGACCGTAAAGCAACTCTAGGGGGAGGGGGTGAATAGAGTGCAGCGGAATAATCTACCCAATTTAAAATTATCAGAATGAAGGCAATTGCTATATATAAAGACAGTAAAATAAAACAGTAAAGTAGAGAGAGAAAGCAAACGCAAACACCAAGATGTATACTGGTTTCCCTCTGAGAGGACTAGTCCAGTTCCGAGAACTCAAGCTCGGAGTTTTATCTACTATAATCACCAATAGTGAATCACAAGCTTTGATCCGAAGGCTTGCCACTTCTTTACACCACGAGGTTTGATCCGAAGTCTCGCAACTTCACAACTAGAGAGAGAGTAACTGATGGAACCAAACTCTTTACAACTCTGAAGACTTCTAGACCGAGACTGCACTTGGCACTAGGAAGACTAGGGAGTTGCTCTTGGAGATGGGAAAGTTAGGGTTTAGATGTTTGCTCACAATAGGATAGAAGATTAAGAATCGTTGAGCGAGTAGGAATGTAGAATTCCAATCATATTTATAGTGTGTAGGCAACAGAATTCGGCCAGAATTCAGATGAGGTTTAATTCAAATTTCCAACCGTTGGACCAAAAAATCAGGAGCTAATTGAACTGGTTGATTTCATACCAAAAGGGTAACCGAGTTCGAGATGAGTTCGGCCCGAGTTCGGTTTCTAAGTAT